>BSBM01000651.1:1200000-1800000 GCA_027924585.1 Larix kaempferi
TGTCTTTTGCATTTCGGCAGGCCGTTTGTTAGGTTTCATTGTTTCAAACAAAGAAATCGCTGTCGACCCCCTCAAAGTTCAAGCCATATTAGACCTTCCCACACCATGCACGCTCCGACAGCTACAAAGCTTACAGGGGAAATCTATTTTCCTCCGCTACTTCGTTCCTGATTATGCCACCACAGTTCATGGTTTCTTACGTCTGCTTCGTACTCACATACCCTTTGTCTAGGACGACCAGGCACAAGCTGCATTCAAAGCCCATAAAAAATCTCTCACGCAAGCCCCTTTGATCTCCCCTCCGGATCTCTCCAAGGACTTCATCCTTTACGTCTCGGAATCCAACCACGCCGTGTCAGGGTTCCTTGTTCAAGAAGACACTGCTCACCAGGAGCATGTAATTTATTACGTCAGCCAAACCTTGTCTGGACCACCCCTATGTTACCCATATGATGAAATACTGGCCCTAGCCGTCGTCTTTTCCATACAAAAATTGTGCCATTACATTTTACACAGTCATACTACAGTTGTCGCCAACTCCAACCCCATGGTCTACCTCTTGAACTGGCGACTTCTGCAAGGTCAGGTCGCTAAATGGGTAATTATCCTCCAAGAATATGACCTAACTTTCACAACCCCTAAGAGTACTAAATCCCTCACGCTTTCCCAACTCATAATCAACCTCCCATCCCTTTTGTCATCCCCGTCGATCACCACTGAATTACCTGATGAACATTTGTTTATCATTTCATCAGACGACCCATGGTATGGTGATATTCTGCTATACCTTCGCACGCAGAAATTTCGACCAGACATAGACCGCGATAGACACCGCCGTATCCGTCACCACGCCTCTCGGTATCTCCTCTTGGGGGATGTCCTTTACCGATGAGGGGTTGATACAATTCTCCATTGTTGTCTCACACGAGAGGAAGCCGAACAAGTCCTCAATGACTATCATAGCGGCACCTATGGCGGACATTTCTCTGGAATGGCCACTGCCCAGAATGTAATCCGCGTCGGATAATTCCGGCCCACGTTATTCACTGATTGCATCACTGCGGTCAAGCATTGCCATAATTGCCAACTCTTTTCCCCGAAGGCACGGACACCACCCACCCTGCTCCATCCGGTCGTTATCGTCAGCCCCTTTTGTAAATGGGCCATCGATTTTATGGAGTGTAAGCCCTCATCCTCCAATTGCCACAAATACATCATCATCGCCGTCGACTACTTCACCAAATGGGATGAAGCCATGCCTACCTTCAATTGTAAAGCCAACACTGCTGCCCGTTTCTTCTTTAACCATGTCATTACACGATTCAGGGTCCCAAAACAGCTTGTCTCAGACCATGGTTCACATTTTGAAGATGCCATTTGGCATGAGTTGTCAACTCTCCTTAAGTTCAAACATCAGTATGCCTCTGCTTACTACCCCAAAGGGAACGACCAAGTTGAGGCCATTAACAAAATTTTGAAAACAATCCTCCAACGCACTATTGACTGACATAAGTCCAATTGGCATCACATGCTTTTCCCCGCATTATGGGCTTACCGTACATCAACTAAGACCGACACTGGTTTCACCCATTTTCACTTAGTTCACGGTGTCAAATCTGTCCTCCCCAGCCTTACATTCATCATTTTCCTGCATGATCATAGATGGACCATCTTCCACCTTATTATGTTTGCTTCGCCGATGGAACAAGCTGCTGGTCTCCAAACTTGGCCTCTGCAGCTTGGGTCTTATATTCCCCTTCACATGAGTTGATTCACCTTGACGGAATGTGCATAGGCGTTGCTACCAATAACCAGGCTGAGTACAATGCTGTGACCAGTCTCCTGACTGTTACCCTTCAGATGGATATACGTCACCTTCATGTGTTCCTTGATTCCCAGCTGCTTGTCTCCCAGCTCAACAACTGCTACCAGGTGTGTGATCCTTGCCTCTTAAGAAAGTTCCTGTGCACAAAACAGCTAAGCCGACAGTTTGAATCCATAACATTCCCTCATGTCCCAAGAGCTCAAAATAGTGTCGCAGATCAAATGGATAACAACATCCTCTCCTGGCATATCAATCACACCATGTAAATCATCCATCATGCATAATCATCACATATCAACACATCAAAACATAAAAATCCCAAAAAGATGACATCTACAACAAAGGGCATCCACGTGCCTATCATAACAAATCATTTGCATCCACGTGCAATAAAATAACACAAAACCATACAGGCTCATCCACGTGCATACACAAAATAATCACCGCAAAAATGCATCCATGTGTATATATATATATAAATATATCATCGTCATATACATGTCATGAGTGTCCCAGCACTCAGCTATACAAAAAATATACATCAAGGAGCCCCAACAGCATCCCTGTCATAAAATACATGCTGTATATACAAAAAATCCTGAATTCCCATACGCATCGGGGGGGGGGGGGGGGGGGAGTCCCCAGCACTCCCTAATGAGAGTCATATTCCCCCATTCGAACCATCCTCACCCTCCATCGCAGCCTCCTCTACTACAGACTCATCCTCTCCTCGCTCCTCCTTTGGATCCTCCTCATCCCCCTGTCGATCCTGACCCCTCCTCTCCTCGACCAATACTGCCACCTGAATCAAGATCGACCGCCAATCCTGCGGAGCCTCATGATAGGCCTCGACCACCTCCTGATCAAACTCCCGCCACCCCTCGTCAGAGACCCCAACCAGTAGCCAGTCGAAGGTAACTCGCAAGGACTCCAAAGTCCCCTACGTATCCCGTCGTCGTACCCCCCCCCGTTCTGGAAAGGCTGGCACGCTATATTCTCCCGACGCTCCCTATGCCTTGGCGGTGGCTGCGGTCCCACATTTGCATCAAACCAAATCACAAATAGTTAGAATCATCGTCCATCTCTAACAACAAATCTCACATAAAAACATCAATCACAAGCTCGATACATACCATCCGGACCCCAATCCTTCCCAGGAGGTCGTGGCATCTCCGGATCTCTCCGATAGTCCATACCATGGTACGGATAGTCATCAAAAGCAGGCAGCATCTGCAACAACTGCAAATAGAGCTCCTACGTAAAATACCACCCCACCTCTCCCCTACCCCGCTGGCACATCATCTCACCCCACTTCACCATCCGCGGCTCCCTCAAACCCCCAGACCGGACCGACACTTGTGGTCACAGTGTCGGAAACCACTCCATGAAGAAAGCACACAAAAAAGACCCATAACAGAACCCCTTTCTAGATACCTTCGCCTTGCTCAACTGTCGCTGAACACAAGTGAGGAATATCTGGCCCCAAGCAAAGAAGGTGCCCTGTAATACCCGCTCTACCAACTGCATCTGTCCCCCCGACACCAAGTTGGGCCCCTGTGACCCCAACACTCGGACCACAAATGCTGCGATTGCCCAAACTAATGGCTCCTCTAAGTCACAAATCAAGATTGCATTCTTATGCACTCTTGCTGTAGGGAGGCAGTACCGATCCAACATCTCCTCCATGTCCACATCCACGGACACCCGTCGCTCGGTATTTACCACCCTACCCAAACAATGCAGTCCCATCAAAAAGTACACATATGTCAGGGTGAGCTTCAGTCTCTCCCCTTGCACCATGAAGGCCCGTATATCAGGATCCCAAAAGCCCACCAACCTGTTTAGCAGCAGTACTGCTGAACACATCATCGACACCTCTGCAAAATTCAACAGCCCACATAGCCCCAAGGTCCCCCGGACATGTCGATCATCCCGTATGTACTCCATGAGATCGTCAGGTATCTCGCGCTCTCGCCATAGTATTCTCGGCATCCTGTCAATACCACAATGAAAACTCATCAGAACCTCATCAAAATAACTATCATCCCCCCCCGATATGACTCCACAATCCCGATCTAGATCGCGGCTGTGGGGCCCAATGTCGTGAACCCAAATTGTGGCTATCGGGACTACAGCTACGATCGCAGATCGTGCCTCTGGGGGCCACAGTTGCAATCGAAGATCGTGACTATCCAGGCCACAGTCACGATCGTAGATCGTGGCTATCCAGGCCACAGCCGCGGTCGCGAATCGCGACTATCCAGGCCATAGCCGCGATCTCGGATCGCAGTTGTGGAGGCCACAACCGTGATCCATGATCGCGGCCACCACCTTGAAACGCATGATCCACACCCCGCGTGGACTGTACTACCCTCCCTGAGGACCCACTACCCACCTGAATCAAGAAAAAAATTAAAGGTATGAGTTCAGTGAAATACCTGCAACTCGTAGAAATGAAATCGATCGGTCCAATCTCCTAGAAATGCCAAATCCACTCTGGCCCACCACACTCTCCTGTCAAAGTCAACCACACAAATGACACTTGACATTATGGGTCCTCTTACTATTTATAGATAGTTGACTTTTTCTTGATTCAGCCATTTTGAATCCATACAGAGTCCATTTTTCAAACCATTTCCACCACTGGAATCAAAACGCCGAGACCTTCAGAATGGTCGACTTGGTTTCTCGTTTTCTCCGAACCCCTTTTTTTGGAAATTTTTCCATGCACCTCGCCATCTTGATTTATGTGCCACATCGGTGGTTGTCTGTTTTTACCATTCCTTATACCATCGGATTTAGTTTTCCGAGCCCATGATGATGCTTGAGATCATTTCTTGCTCTCACCCCCATATTTTTCAGGCATTTTTTACCAGCCCCTAGTCATCTCGGTTTGCACACCACCTCGACCATTATCCATTTTTGACACTTTTATATCACCGAATTCAGTTTTTCGAGCTCGTGATGATGCTTGAGATCATTTCTCGCTCTCACCAGAAACAATTTCAACATTGTCTCCCGACACCTTTCTGCCTCGGTTTGCGTACCACATCGGCCACCATCGAATTATTACACATTTATACATAAGCCATTCACTCCATTCATACTGCAATTATTTCGTTATTTTACCACCATTCATCATCCCGCAAGGAGGCCCACCAGTGTTCCCCCCCAACCCTCTCTCTTGGTTCTCATCGATGTCCCTTGATTGAACACTCTCTCCTTGCTTGGCCATTCCTTTTGTTCGGTATAATTTTACCCTTTTTTTGGGCCGGACAAGTCCTTTACGAAAGAGGCACTTAGGGAGTTTCTGTTAAGCTCTTTTCTAACTCCTAAAAGAATGAAAAGATCACTGAGCAATATTGCTTCCTTTCATGCTCGTTAAAGTACCTGAAAGGGTGTCTATCTGGTATAAGTTTAACCCTTTTCCAGACTTGGTAGACTAATTATGAAAAAGGAATACTCTAGTCACACCGGCTAGAAGAGTTCTTCATTGCATCCTTTTATGCTTTTTCGGGCCTTGGAGACTAACACATGAAAAAGAACCTACCTAGAGTCTTCTTATTGCTTTCAGAATCTCTAAAATTGAAAGCCACCACAAGCATGCACCGTCCTGGGCTTGTACAAATCCACACGACGGTACCATTCCATTATTTCAGAGTCTTCTTATCGCTTTTAGACTCCTTAAAATTGAAAGCAATCATGAGCACGAATTGTCATGGGATCGTATAAATCCACATGACAGTACCATTTTGAGCACACTTCTTCCAGCTCCTTAAACCATGAAGAAGTCCCCACCAGTGCCTCTCGGCACTATGATCAATCATCTCGGCAGCACCCCCAATAAGGTTTCCTTTGTTCAGAGTATTTTGCGATATACCACCCTCAGAGTCTCCTGCCATCCTACACCAACTTGAGTATCCCTCATTCCAGTCACCATCCCTGGTCCCTTAAAGTTACGATCCCCTTCCCACCAGTCAGTTTCATATGCTTCCCGCTCATCCCCGCCATCATACTCTGAATAAAGGAAGTTTGATTCCACCCACTTTATTTTCCCAGTTATTCCCCACCTCCACAGTATGTCAGTCCTACCATCAGTACTATCACCCTTCTCTTATCCACCTCATGCTCCTATCAAGGAAACATCATTGCCTTTCTAGCTATAGGTCTCCCTCTATCGACGCCAACCCATCTATTCCAGAGGATAGATCTAGATGTCCTTGCGCCTTGGACTCATCACCATCTGTGGTGAGTGCCTACGGACCATTTTGAGTGGAGTCCTCAGTGCCTCTCCGAATGGTTGTTTCTCACGTGCTCGACTTCAACACCTTTATCGCACCATTAAGATTCGTGCAGGGTATACATCCCTTCAGTTATTGGTCGAAGACCCCGGACTTCCCCCAACTCTAGCACATTGGTGAGTCACTTTGGAACACCCAGTTATATGTTCCCATGGATATCTAGGTTGCATTGGCAATTGTATTCAGAGGCCACTCACTCAGATGCTTCCTTGAGTACTCAGTATAGCTACAGTCCATAGTACCATTGAGGGCATGACTCCCCTTCATTATGATCCAACAGCTCATCAGTTCCTCTGGTACCACACTCAACAACACTATTGTTATTCCAGTGTATCTGTTCTTCAACTCAGACATGGTCAGACCGATAGTATGTCCCAGATTTGTGTCCCCTCTGGACCCTTATGAAGTACACATTAGTTCTCCATGTATCTTTAAGGTCCCCTTTTTTGGGCCTCATTGTTATTCTATATATCTTGATACGAGCATGGGAATGCCCGCCTCGTCCATATATTCAGATTATTCCTCATTCATTATTGAGGTAATGTATTTTCAGTTTTTGCAGTTTGTTCGGGACTATTGTTACGGGCTCTAGTTCGTTTCTTCTCTTCTCCACACCCCAGGAAAACCATAAAAGACCTATGATGTCTATCAGCCATACGATGAGCTCCTGCACTCACACATCAGGGGGCAATCTGTTAACACCTAAAAAGTGCTCATTACCTCATATCCCTCACCACATGACTCGTTTCTCTATTTTTTCCACCATCTTTGCCTCCAAAACCTCAAAAAACCATTAAAAAGTCACCAAAAGGCCAAAAAACTCCTTTTTTTCCCCCAAAATAATTTAAATTTCCTCAAAATATAGCAAAAACCCTCTAAAAAGGCTCTAAATTCCCAAAAATCAAATAAAAGGGAATAAAAAGTATAAAAAAGAGGAAAAAGAGGGAAAACGGAAGCAAAAACCCTAAAACAATTGACTTAAACCATATAGTGCCAAAAACCATGGGTCAACACTCCACCACTAAAAAACCTATAAATAGGTGATGGAGGTTCCCCATTTCATATCCACAATCTATCCTATCCTCACTCTGCCAAAATCACTCTTGAAACCCTAGCTTACCATTTGAGCTAGTTTCCCATTTGAGTGCCCCTTTTGGCCCATTATACAAACACCTTGGAGAAAGAGAAGGAACCCATTGGAGCATGGAAGAAGCCCTCCTGGACTACTGCAAGAGCTCCACCAACCTCAACATTTGAGGTAAATGTAATCTTGATCATATCATAATACAAAAAGAAAATTTTTATTATCTTTTCATTGTCTTTTTATTTCTTGTTGATGCACATGTTAGCTTAGATTTTACCTTGTTTTACTGTTTAAATTTACTGTTTACTGAACTGCTACTAAGGAGGCTTTTCTCCTTAGTAGGTGCTCATTTGCACAAGCTAGGGTGAAAACCCTAGCTACGAAGAGATAAGGGGCACTCATTTGAGCCCTTTTCCTAGCATGTTTTTGATTAAAAAACTGAAGAATCCCCTCTTGAAATAAATGCCACCCAAAAATACAATCTCACCCTCCCAAAACTACAATCTTAGACTATAATGGAGGCTCTAAATCCATCCAAATGAATGTAAATTGTGATTTTGGTAAATTTTTATTCATTGAATCTTGAGGTCCTTGTCGAGAATGGGTTGAATTGAGTTCCATGTATAACAAAAAATGCAAACCCACATTGATCACGTGAGATGAGTCTCCGCACTTTATAAGAATGAGCATGTTCACCTTACATTACAAGTGAACTGTAACCTCTATCCCTCTTGTGTCTTGTGCCTTCCCCATATACATTTTACATGCATGCATCCACTACTCCCTTCCAAGTCATTTTCATCTTGTGCCATCTCATCACTCTCTTCCACTTGCCTCCCCCATCACAACAACCACTTATCCCCTAATAGGATTAAATGAAGGTAAAAGGGAGGGCAGAGATACTGCATAGGGAATTGGATTTTGGAGGAGTAAGGGATGTGTGAATAACTCCACCTTCCACCCTAAGGAGATGGAATATGGGAAAGGTAGTGTGAATGAGGGTGGTCACGAAAATGTGGAAAGTGGAGTAAAATGTACAATGGGAAGTAATAAATTTGCCTATCTTTCTCCATAGTTGAAAAAGAAAAAGGAAGGGGAGAATGGAGAGGTAAGGAAGGAAAAGAAAGGGGTAGAAGGATGAAGGGGGGAGATGAGACATGGTAAAGGATATGGAAGGGGAAGAGATGCCAATTTAAATTTGGAATTCAGATGAAGGATTATGAGGAGATGTCAATAATTATACCTTTTTCCATAGGTAGGGCTATGTAGGAGTGCTACTAAACATGGAGAGTAGAGGAAAATGTACACAGGGGAAAGATAATACCATCCTCTACCATAGGTGAAAAATAAAAAGAAATGGAAGACTGCAAAATTAATGAAGGTAGAGGTGAGGTTTGAGGAGGAAGGATAAGGTAAGGAAAGGGAGGAAGATAAAAGGAAAGACAAAGTGGGGAGAAATGTAGTGATGAAAGGGTGAAGTTGAAGAAAGGATGGGGGTATGAGGGCTAGAAAAGGGGATCGTTTTTGCACCATTAATATCTTGAACATCCATTGGAGGGGGATATACCAATTAAGCATCTTAATGAACTAATTAATTTTTTGGAAGACCACATAATTTCCATGGGAAATAAAGATTGAATATTCAAATAAAGGGAAATATACCAACTAATAATCTTAATGAACTAATTAATGTTTTCAAAGATGACATACTTTCCATGGGAAAGAAAGTGTTTTACTATTGAAAATATTTAAAGGTTGCACATTTAATAGATCCATGCATTTTTACTATAAAATGATAGGAATATGAACATTTAATATGAAGAAAATTGGTAGGATCCTACCTTAATTCCCTTAAATAGATAGTGAGATTGCTATGTATTTAGGCATCTATATTAAATAAGGCCTATGAAGTAGATAAAGTGTGAAAGCCATGCATGTTTACTACAAAATGATAGGAATTTGAACATTTAATATGAAGAAAATTGTTAGGATCCTACCTTAACTCGCTTAAATAGATAGTGAGATTGCTATGTATTTAGGCATCTATATTAAATAAGGCCTATGAAGTAGATATAGTGTGAAAGCAAAATTTGTAAGAATACCTACTAGAAGATTCTACGTACTAGAACGTTCCTTCACTAAGAAATCTTACTAGAATGTTCCGCCTACTAGAAAGTTCCTTCACTAGAAATTATATAAAGGAGTAGATGCAATGTAGTAAGATTCCTCATGAAGTTGTAATTGGAGTTTTGTTCATTCGAAGGTTTTCTCATCGAAGAGGTAAGTGAAAATTGCTTTCATTAATAAAGGTATTTCTATTGTTATATTTGGTAATATGTACAATTTCTATTAATGTGGTAATTTTTGTCCTTTTAAATCTAAAATCCCACGTTATTATGTTATTTATGATCTAAATTTCTCATTATTCTATTAAGGTAAGCAACATTTGGCATCATATCAATTTCTTGTTCCAAACATTTTAGAATAGCTTTTAGGCTAGAGAAGTTTTCCAACGTCTATAAATAACACAATGATATGTTGTTCAATGGGTAAATTAGTGTTCAAGGATGACTACACACAAGATATACAAGAAGTTTCACCTACATGGACACCCATGTAACCCCTGCCAATACCGCTTTGAGTAGTACCACATCAGGAAACCTATATATATGGAATTTCAATTCCATGTACCTTTGGGTATATTTAAATTCCCCTAGGAAACCTAAAACCAGCTTTAGATAATCCATTAGTTGTATTATTTATAAAGTGTCACTGAGCACAACACTTAGGAAGATTATTCTTTAGTCCCTAGGTAGTCGGGTAGTATGCCTAAGGGAATGGTTGAGCCTACTTAGTTAGTGCCTTGAGATATTGGGTTAAGTATTACTATTGGAACCTACAAGCACCTAGCATTCCCTTGTCCTTAAAACCTTGAATCCCTATCCTCTATCAACAATTTGTGGAATTCCTACATAATTTGTAATATTAATAATTAGGGAATTCATTTTGGTCATTAATATTTAGGTGGTGTTCGACTAAAATATATTTCTACACAAGTTAAACACCGTAAGAAACCTCTCACACAAATAGATCACAGATCAACACACCAATGCTTTTACATGGTTAAAACCCTAAAAGAGGGAAAGAGTCTAGGACCCCATCCAAATAGCTACTTGAGGTAATATATTAATAATGCAAAAGGAAAAATATTTTTCATATAAGTTTGTCACAATCGATCATTAAGCAAATGACCCTCCATGTTCTTTAAATAGATATCATGGACCACTCATGGACCCATTGGGTGTTAATCCATAGATCAGTAGTTGTTAAGATCAATGTGAAGATGAAATATTGAATCACTTTATGTCTAGAACATATCATGACCATCATATTACATAAGCACAATTGCATATTGAATAAACATACTTTACCTAAAGACATATTAGACCAAGTTGATATTAACTAGATCCTAAGTGTCTAAATATCCTTACACCCACCCTTAAGAACAACTTGGGACATGATTGAAGGATTTACAAAGGTGACCTAAAAGGAGAAGGAATGAGGAATTGAAGCCTTACCCCCCTTAATAACAAATTCCTGAACTTCTAACATAAACCAAATTTCAGAAAACTTCACTTATGTAGGAGACTTTGTGAAGATGTCTACAACTTGGTCATCTGTAGGGAAAAATAAGACTTTGAGAATGTGATCCTAAATAATATTTTTGATGAAGTGGATTTGTAGCTTAGTGCACTTGTTGTGATGATGTTGTAATATGTATTTGGTGATATTGATGGCACTATTATTGTCACACTAGAGGTTATTCTGATGATGCTACTAGAATCCAAACTCTGAAAGGATATGTCAAATCCATAGGGATTTTTGACTTGTATTAAATGTGGCTTGATATTTTTCTTCTACTTAAGAAAGAGAAATATAGTGTTGTATCTTACAATTCCAATGTAATATCTCTGACCTAATATCAGATGATATTATCTAAAAAAATAAAACTTATAGTACAACCTTTTCACTGGCGAAGACTAGTTAACAGAACAAGTGGAAAAGGGGCTAGTTTAGGGCACAAGAAGATTCCTCTTGGCCTATGAATTTTGGATATTTAGGTTCTTACAAATGTATGGGTGAATGTGAAGAAAAATGGATAAGGTTCAGGTACAACTACTGATTCCTATGGACAAAGTACTGGTGCCATTTACATTTCAACAACAACTAGGCTAATGTCTACTTTGATGCTTCCTGGTCACACCAACATATGCAAACTAAACTCAGTGATTACACTTAAATGTAAGAGAAAGTAATATATAAGACATTAAAATATTTATTATGTATTGGAAAATTTCTTCTCCGAATTTGGGAGGTCTTGGTTGAGTTTGGGAGCAAAGAGAGGAAAAATGCTATGTAGAACTGCTCAACTAGTAATTTTCCAAACTCTTCCAAATGGAATGAGATGATTTCATATTTTCAATATGAAGGTGGGATGGTATTAATAAATTTATCAGGGAACCAACACAACTTATAGAATCGAATTTGGGAATAAAGATACTTATTAACTTATCAAACTGTAAAACTAGTCAATTTCGAGTGCCCAATCAGCTAGTCTTGATTACTAAGGACTCAAACAGCCAGAGAGGGTTAGTAAAATATGATTTTTGGATGGGGATGGATTATCCAAGGATTTAAAACAAAATAAACCTTCATAAATAGAATTAGTTACTCTGAGCTTTGTATGATGCATAAATTGGAAAAGTAGTCAATAAAAAGTGTACATTGAGCTAGTCTTTGAAAGATAGGACACAAACTGCCAGAGGATGCTCTTTAATTAATATTCTGATATTTAATGGGGATCTGATATGTTATGTACAACAACATAAAATAATAATGAGTTCATTCATATTAAACATGAAATGACATGGCCTCAGACTTCATAGATAATCTATATACTTGAATTATTACAATGATAGAAGAATGAGATCACATAAAGGAATGAGAAGAGACGTGTTGAAGGCCTCGGATGTGAAGGGGTAAATGAAAGGTGCTGGAAAGGGTTCCAAGGCTCCCAATAGAGGAAGAAAACCCAAGTTGAAAGGTTTTGAAACACCCTCCGCAAGGGCAGTTCTATCCCAAACCTGTTTGGTATGGTGATCTCCCACGGATATTTGGCCTCCAATGGCACTCTAAGAGTAAATGGTTTGATCACTTGGATCAGTTTCCCAATTAAGGAAAACAGAATTGAAATCTGCTTAATAAATCCAACTTAACCTAACTAAAGAAAGAAACTATGCTAGGTCAGATTTAACCTAAAGGGAAAGCTTGATGTTGTGCAGATCAGTCTTGAGGTGTGATAAACAAGTAATTAAACGCATCCAACAGAAATGTCTTTGTGAGTTACTTGTCGACTTAAATTATTTTTTAGTTAATAAAAATTAAGTGAAAATATTTCAAGTGTTTAAGCCTATTCAAGTTCTGATATGCAATCATTCCGCTAATTAAAAAATCAACATTTGATTATATATATTTGCACCGAATCCTTTGCAGAAATATTAAAAAAAAACGTTTGAATTAAGGAAACTCAATGAAACATTTTCATACATAAAACAGTCATATAGGGAAACCAATATAACAAATCTATGCATTAATGGATATCCTGCAAAAGATTAAGTACATAACAGATGACAATTTGAAGCATTAATTCAACAATTCTCAAAGAAATTTGAGGAACAATAGAAGATAGATTAAAAGACAACTTTACTGTATAAGAGGTCTTGTACAAAACTTACAATGGCTCTAATAGACAAAGTATCTCCAGTCTTGTCTTCTGCTGATTTGCAACTCCAAAATTACCAACCCTTAACTAAGATAGGTATCCTTCTTTAAATACTAAATTACAGCAGAGTCCAAAAATGGAGATTCCTAGAAAACAAAGATTACAAAATCAGGTCACACTTTTGACCCAGGAAATCTTGCCATTTCTCATATATGTCTAACAATTTATCTATATCTGGGAAATTGGTGGATTCTAAAGCTAACTGAGCATTGCACGTATTATTCTCCATGTCATGCTTCGCCAGCTTGTGCCAAGTGCGAAGATACATATGAATCTTACCCTCCATGATGACCAGTTCTCTAACCAAACGATCCACATCTTCGATGTTGACTTGTGCAAGATCCCGAATTCTCTGTGCAAACTCCTCACACCTGCTCTTGAGCTCCTCAATCGTGCATTTTGGTGGCAAAGATTCTAAGATAGGGCTCATAAGCGATAATCCCAGTTCATCCATAATGTTGTCAACTACATACCATCGCTTGGTGCAGATATCCTTGGATCTATTGATGGCCTCCTCATTTGTTTCATTAAAATCAAGCCAAGTATTTAGAGAGCCTTTGATCTTCTTTATCTGGAAAATGCTGAGGATTAGGATGTCTTCTGGCACATTCTTAATATACCTCTGCCATTCACTGATTTCCTCCTCATCTTTAGAAGCTTGGAGTCTCTTCGCCTTTTGTTCTTCAAGGGTGGAGGACATCTTCGAAAAACTAATGAAGTTTTCCCTGATTTCATCCAAAGTAATATATAACTTCTCCAGCAGTTTATGATGGTCCTGATTGACATTGAGGGCCAGATTTTTAAAATCACAGGATGTAAACTTGAAAGAACTTGAGGAGGCTGCACTTGCAGTTGCATCCTCAACCTGCTTTTCCAGAGAATCTATTTTTTCAGCATCAGTGAAATGTTGAGATTGTGAGAGACTAAGTTCAGTGAGAAGTGTAGCATTCGTTTGCTCTAGTTCTTGCACCTTACCCGCCCAAGTTTTCCTGAGGTTAGCCATATCAGTAGAATGTTGTTTTTTAGTTTTAACCAATTCCTCTTTCAGGTTTTTGATATCTTCATCCCTGAGGTCAACTTCCTTATCCAAAACCTGGACTGAATCCCAATTTGCACTGGCAAAGGATCCTAAGCCTGTTGCTATTTCAATTGCTTCAATTCTTGGATTATTGGTCCTGGGAGCCCATATTACTTGATCTGGTTCAGGTTCTTCCAAACCACCTTGACCTTGATCCCTTTTCCTAGTTCTCTTCATCACTGCCTTGTCATCCTTGCTATAGAAGTAATTCCCAAGAGGAACCACATTTTTGTCTGTATACTCAACCATTGACTGTGTGGAAGTAGAAGTGACACTAACTATTGAGATTAGTGAAGGTGTTTGAGTGACAGCAGTGGTAGGAATAGGTATGGTGACTTGAGGGGTAACCAAAGGTGTAGTGATGGCTTGAGGAATTGACAAAACTTTATCTGGGGAGGGAATTGAGACAAAGGTTTCAGACAATGGAACCTGAGTATCAACGTTAGCTTCTGGAAGTGGAAGTTGACTATGAACTTTAGTGGGTGAGGATGGTGGGGAAATCTTAGAAGATTCATCAGTGGTGGTTATTGATAAGTTAACTATGGGTAACTGCATAGGGACAGCCAAAGGCTGGAATTCTGCAGTTATAGATAGTGTAATGGAAAAAGGGACTAAGTGTTCACGGAATGGAATAGTGGTGTCATTGAGGGTGTTAAACAAGTGTGATAAGGAAAATGGAAGTGTTCCTCCTAAAGGTACAGTAGAGGTTGGTTGGACAGATGGTAGCACAAATTCCGATGATGCAATGCCAGGATCAACATAAAATTCCAACACTGATTGCTCAGGGAATGACTGATCCATATCAATACTATCCAACAATTTAGTAACATTATTAGGATCTTTAGTGACTTCTTCTATTACTGATACCTAAGAAGGTGAGACCACTTCTTCATCACAGTCAATTATGTCAACTATAGAAACGTGTGACGAAGAAGGCATAACTTTTTGTCTCTCAGTAGGGTTAGCCTTGGTTATGACCAAGTCATCATCTTCTCAAATTTCTGCAGTAGAGACTTGAACGTTCGGTGTAATTGGTAGATGAATACTGACTGCAAGCTTTGGAGGTTCCAGTAGTTGAGTATTTATCATTGATGTCAATTGTGCCATATGCTGCTTGGATTCACGAGTTAACTGCAGCATCACTTTAGCTTCTTCGTCAGCTTTCTCTTGAGAGGGTTCCCCTAGAGGAGCTTTACCTTTGTCTCCATCAGGATATGTGATCATAGGAGGAGCATTGGCCTTCTGAGCCTCTTTCTCTTCTCTGTCCCTTCTTGCTTGTTCAATAAGATTTAGCTGCATGGCCCTGTAACTCAGAACTCTAGCCTTAAGTTTTTTCTAGTACTTTAAAATGTCATGTTGTTCTTGTAAGTCTTTTGATTTCGCTAGAACTTGGGAGAATGTGTCCACCCGTTGGTATATGAAATCATCTAGAATTATGCATAGTCTATTTTCATATGTATTTGCTTGAGGTGTGGATCCAGGAACTTCTTGGGATCATGTTTCCTTTTGGGGGCAACACCTAATCTCAGGGAAGCTATCTGGTCACCAAGAACTGTAGCCCTATTTGAAGTTGGGATAACCAGTTGACCAAGGTTCAGAGAAAACTTAGGCCACCCTTTCTTCCTGGGACCTGTGAGTTTCTTATACATGCCATCAGTGACAGTTTGAAAAGAAACCTCTTGTATTACCATCCTGTCCGGGACTATCTTGGGAAGCAGGTGCACTGTGTCACTTCCCCAAATTCTGATGTATGAAAAATAATCACCCATATATCAATCACCCATTGTGTTGATGAAAATCTTAGCATCTTCCGAGAATGCAGGTGGCTGCTGCTTGAAGATCTTGAAATAGATGGTACCCATGAAGTGGTCAGAAATGTCATACAATAAGGGTGCGAAATTCTCTTCCCAAAGCGTCGAATGATAAATGTGTACAGGAGGGTCTGAAGGGGTCCAGTTCCAACCCAAGTTAGGGTACTAGAACTATGAGCAAAAAACATCAAGGACATATGCATATAGGAAGAAGGGTGGCTTCTATGAGCTGGTGCCTTTTGATATTGTTGAATGGAATTCTTCAGTTGTGCCGATAGGATGGAGGTCCATGGGAAAGACTCACCTATGAGTAGCACATGATGTGCTAGGGGTTCCCATTCTGCTTTGAAAAGAGAACAATTTGGTAGACCAAAAATCCTGCAGAGCATGGATGCTAGTAGAGAGTAGGGTTCCTTGAACCAGATGATGGGATAAAGGTTATTAGCCTTGGGCACAAAGGCATTAGGCTTAAGCATCCATGAATTAATCATCTTGTTAAAATTGTACCAGGTCTTGGACGACTGTATAAACTCAGGGGAGAGGGTTTGTACATGAGGTCTCAGAGAAAAATCTCGAACAAAGACCTCTAGACAAAAATGTGTTAATTGACACCCCGTGCTATCGTTAGAACAACGGTCTTTAACACTGGGATTCTCAATTATCCATTTTACTGCATCTGTGTAAGGTAGGATAGCAAGGCTCGCAACAATGGCATGAATTTGGGAAGTCCTAATTATCTCGTACACTGGTCTATTGTTCTCAATATGGGAAAGGTCATCATTATAAAAAATGGCGTATATTTTCGACCAATCCATCTGGTATGTCTCAGTGACTCACTCACTGGTGTCGGAGAGAAAACCAAAATTTGGGTCTTTAGTCAAGGAATCTCCGTGTGGCATTTTAGAACGTGTGCTTCTTGACATGGTGAAAGTACTTGCAATTTCTGATCAATAACGGAATCAAAATAAAAAATCAATACAAAATTGGAAAATTACAGACCAGTAGTGTAAGGACGACAATAAGCTCACCTGAAATAACCAACAAACTGGAAAATGGCACCTGATACGCAATCCGCGGTAAAACAACAGTGCGACAGAGTAATTCTTCAACAGTAAAATGGTAAAAATAAAATAGAAAAACCCTATTTATTGTATTTACCAGATTAAAAAACGACCGTGCGATCAAAACAAATGGACGATCGAGATAAAAAAAAAAGCAGGATGCGGGATCGGGTTGAAGTTTTATTCACAAGTTTATTTAAGGGTCCCGAAAGCTACAACCCGATGATTGCGGGTTGTGGGTTTCGGTAATGACACAATTGTAAATAAAAAACGTGTTCTCGAAAGCTGCAACCCGACAATTGCGGGTTGCGGGTTTCGGGAACGCGCAACAAAATAAATAAAAAAGAAAAATCCCGAAAGCTGAAAGCCGCAATTGTGGGTTTCGGGATGATGTTTCCCGAAAATTATTACCAAACAAACCCGCAACCCGCAATTATCGGGTTGCGGGTTTCGGGTTGGCCAAATTCCAAAACTAAAAAACAACAATCCTGCAACTCGCAATTGCGGGTTGCGGGTTTCGAGTATCCTAATTGTCGAGTTTTGGGTTGACTGAAGGAAAAGACAAAATACTCAAAATTTGAGGATTTCAGGAAACCAGACAGTTAGAGATCATCCAGATCAGAGGAAACACGTAGGACAAAAGTATGGGTGAGAAATCTAAGCACATCAAAACCAAAGACTCATATTTACACTGAAACTCACCAAATACCTTTGTGTTTATTAGAAGATGGGGCTCCCATGCTTCAGCTAAGCATGGGATCTGTTGTGGCCACAACAAATGGCAACTGGCTGAGAAGAACCAGTTATCTCTGCAGTGAAATTCAGCTAAAGAAAACATGTCAGCCATGAGACTTTTTCAACCTAAATTTTCCAGAAATTGATCATAAGAGGAACAGTTAACGAGCATGGTACATAAGATCAATAAATGCCCATATGTGATCACGTTAAGAATGATGCAAATCCGATAAGGGGGTTCAGGGGACAACTGATATTCTTCATCTTTATGTAATCATGGAAAAGTAGCTTGTGTTGAACATGGGAATAGACTTGAAAATGGTCCTAGATATCCCAATTACACATCACCTTGATTTATTGAGATTTTATTTATATACAACAATTCATTAGACTACATACATTTCCTTTGATTTTTCCCTCTTTTTTTTTAAAGATTAAAATAAGAACTATAAATAAGATCCTGTGTATATAAGACCACTTCCCTGACTTGGTGATTAGATATGAGCAGTGCCATTCACAAACATAATCCAGAAACTGATCAAGCCAGCTCGGTAAGGAAACTCCTTGTCTTCCAGTTGTAATACTGAAAGCAGCTAACATGGCTTGGTAACCATATTATGATAGTTTCAGTCCAAATTAATCTCGTGATCATGGCAAGGATGGCTTGCAATAAGACCCCCCTATCCCTATATACAACAAGAATCTTCAAAAAGAAAAAAAAATTATTAAATTGAAAATTACAAGGAACTACCATGGCTTGGTGACCATATATCAATAGTGTTACTCACCAATGCTTTGCAGATCGTGAATGGACCGACCTGTGATAGGGTCTTCCAACTTCCAGTAGGACTAAAAGTCATCTTCCAAGTGTGTTGGCTTGATGTGAAGATGTCATTCCACTAAGCATCTATGAACCTAATGGGATGGCTTGAAACAAGACCCCACCCCACCTTGTAATTTATATTTATTAAAATAGTTATTATCAAGGTGATAGTAAAAGGATCCAGAGCAGAACAAGCTAGGAAGGCTATTATGATATGCAGCTTGAACCATGAAACATGAGACAATGGAGACTCAGCTATCTTCCAGACCCCAATTAAACAAATAAGACATGTATAAGATAATGACCATTGTGGGGAGATATAAATCTGGGTCCTGCAAACATTAGTTGTGTGCCGCTTGTTGAACAACCTCTGATACAGGTTAAAATTAGAGCTGGCAGACAATGGTAAAACCCGACCTGGAATCACCACCCAAAGAAAAATTGATTAAAGAATATCATCAAATGTGTGGATTTTAAAACAAACGAATGAAAACAAACCAGATAATCCAACCAGAAAAAGAAATAACACAACAAACCTATGTACAAGTACGTCAGCCCGATCAGACAAAATACCTTTTTAGAAGTGAAACATTCACTGGGTAAGTGTCTACAACCCCTTCCAGTGTTTGTAATCGAATCGTACCAAGACCAATCTTTTCTAAAACAATGAAAGGTCCTAGCCAAAGGCGCTAAAACTTGGTATACTGGTTCTTATCTTTATGTTGTTTGTCCGATCTTAGGACCAAGTCTCCTACGGAAAATTCCTTATCAGACGATGAGTTTTCATCAAACCATCTTTTCACCATCTACTGATGATGATATAATTTGTTCTTAGTGGTTTCCCTGTCTTCCTCCAGTTTCAGCAAAGTATCAATCCTCTGCTGGAGGGGAGAAGAATCATCTTCTTGGACAGACTGGGCCAATTGTAGTGAAGGGATGGTAAGATTAGTAGGAAGGATGGCTTCTTTGCCATACACTAGACAGTAGGGGGAATTTGCAATTGTTTCCTTTGTGGTGATTCGATCTGACCAAAGAGCATTGTGTAACTATGTGTGCCAATCTTTGTGATGAGAGGCTATAGTCTTCTTGAGAATGTTTATCAAATTTTTATTTGAGGACTCAGCCAGCCCATTACTCTGTGGATAATAATTGGCAAAAAATTTAAGCTTAATCCCCTTTTCAAGGCATATTCAGTTAAATCAATTGAGGAAAAATAGGATGCATTATCGAAAACTAGGTACTCTGGGGCACCAAAGCGTGTAACTATTTGACTATCAAGGAAAGAGATTACTTGACTGGCATTACATTGTTTAAGAGGGATTGCCTCCACCCATCTGGTGAAGTAGTCAGTTGCTGTGAGAATGTATTTATGTTGGAGGGATGAAGTAGGATTTATGGGACCAACAAAGTCTAGCCCCCATTGTTGGAACGGAAACTGAATAGTGACTGGCTGCAAAGGGAAGGCAGGTTTCTTGAACTTCCCTGTACATTTTTGGCATGGTTCACACCTCCTTACATAAGCATAATCATCTTTAAATAACATGGGCCAATATTATCCAGCCCTGAGAATCTTATGAGCTGTTGTCTCACCCGAAAAATGGCCTCCAGCAGGTCTTGCATGAAATTGGAATAAAATGTCATCAGTTTCATGTTTTTCTAAACACCTAAGAAAAACCCCATCATAGTTTTTCCTAAACAGAACTTCATTAATGAACTGATAAGGGGTAGCCTTTAATCTCAAGGCTCTCCGTTTCTTAAAGTCCAAGGTTTCAGGGGCAAACCCATTATTCAGGAAAAAATTGATATGATCATACCATTCTGATGTCGGGGTATCAATAGCATTGACAGAACCTGTAGGAAGATCTTCCTCTTGTTCCCATTCAGTTTGCTGCTGCATAGGATCGTTAGATTGAGTAGTAAGAAGACAAAGGCCTTTCCCTTTGACAATTTTAGCTGGTCTTATTTCAAGATCATACTCCTGCAAGGTAGTCATCCAATGGGCCCTTCTCTCACCCAATTCCTTTTGGATCAGCACATTTCTAATAGCAGAGTATGGGACAATGACTTTTGTTCGAGATTTTAACAAATAAGGCCTGAAATGTTTGACAGACTTGTAGACCGCATAGGCCTGTTTGTCAATTTAAGGATAATTGAGATCTACACCTTTGAATGTCGAGCTCATAAAAGAGATTGGGATATCTGCGTCACTGTCCTGTTTTTGAGTCCAAATAGATGCATAGGAAAAGTCAGTGGCAAAAGTATAAAGAATGAAATCTTTATCAAAATTTGGGGACATAAGAGCAGCAGCTTCGGCGATAGCCTTTCGGATTTCAATGAATGCATCTTTCTGTTCCTGCAACCAGGTGAACTGTACATCTTTCTTGACTAAATGCTGTAAAGGTTTAACTATTTGTGCAAAATTAGGAACAAACCTACGTAAAAAATTAATTTTACCCAAGAAGGAATGCATAGCTTTGCGTGAGCCTGGTAAACTGATCTTTGAGATAGCATCCGTGCATTTAGGGTCAATGATCATACCTTCTTTTGAAACAATGAAGCTGAGAAGTTTCCCTTCAGTCACTGTGAAAATTGATTTCTTTGGGTTCAGAGAGATCCCGTACTTCCTGCAACGTTCAAAAACTTGTTTCAGAGAAAAAAGATGTTCATGTCGCTTCTTAGAATATATGCTGATATCATCTAAGTAAACTATGATATAGTTATGCATCAGCCCTCGGAAATTTATATCCATAGCCCTCTGGAAAGTGGCTCCTGCATTAATCAACCCGGAAGGCATCCACCTATAGGCGAAGGTACCCCAAGGGGTTCTGAAAGTTGTTTTTAATTGGTTGTCCGGGGAAACCATAACCTGGTTGTATCCTGAAAAACCGTCCAGGAGAGAAAACATCTCTGAACCTGCTACTTTCTGCAGAATCTGCTCCATTGGCGGAACATGATAATTATCCTTTTTAGATGCCCGATTTAAATTCCTGAAATCGACACACAGTCGAATTTCACCACTTTTCTTACGAACAGGCACCAAATTTTCTATCCATTGTGTATGTCTAACTGGGAAGATAATTCGGGTCATTAGCAGTTTTTAAAGTTCCTTTTTTATAGAAGGTTCTAAACTAGAGTGCATTTCCACAACTTCTGTTGAAATGGCTTCACTTCGGGCTTCATAGGTATGTTATGATGCATGATGTTGGTATCAAAGGTTTTCAACTCATCATAAATCCAGGCAAAGACATCTTTATACTCTCTACATATTTTAATGATAGCCCTGCGTTCTTCGGGGGTACAATCAATTCCTAAATTGATAAAGCGGGGTTCTTTCTCGGAACCTAAGTTGACTCGTTCATAATTAAGAGAGGAGCTTTGGGTCTTGCAATTAGTGTTGCATCTAAATTTTCCTTGCAAATCATAGTGTTATCTCCTCAAATATTTTTTCAAATTTTATTATTTCAGAATTTTTGGGTTTCGGTAGCTTAGGTGGACATGGCCATTGTTCATTAGCTACCGAAAACCCAGCTTTCAGCAGCTTATAGTGTAAAGGAAAAATTACTCAAAGCTACCGAAAGGAGATGTATTTTCACCACTTCAGAGAAGGTCTCAGTGGTTTAGGCGAACATGCTGAATTGTTCATTAGCCACCGAAAGTAGAGCTTTCGGTAGCTAACAAAATTAAAATCCATCCTTTCTAGCTACCGAAACTACAAAATAATGCAGAAGGTTTTTTTTTTGCATAAATCCTGAATTTTGTTGATCCAAACACTTTGAGGATGTTTTCTAATGATAGATAAACGTTAAAGGCATCATGATCGAAATTCCGTTCCAGATTGAAAGGTGCCAACAAGGTGAGAAGAGGAATCTTCTTGTCTATTTTGGGAAAATGATGGACCGTCAATCCTCCAGGTGGCTGTTTCAACCTTACTCATCAGCCTTTGAAGGCTTGTTACAACTGTCAAATATTGCTGCAGCTGTCGAAGACATGAAGACTATCAAGATGGAGGCGAGGATATTTGCTGCAAAAATGGCATTTTTACTGTGCAGAGTCATCATTTTAAAATGATGATTCTAAGCATCTGGAGAATCTTTTTGCAAAATGCTCGGATGTTTTTGTTCCTAAATGTCAAAGAACAATAACCTCTCTCCATTTTCCTACAGGTATTGCAGATTGAGAGAATCGAATCCATCTCTGAGCCCCAATTTTCAGATCCCAGAATTTTCCTGTTTGACACATGTTTTTGAAATATAGATTTCGGGAAAATGAAAATGAATCTCAAGAAACTGAGAGATTGTTTTGCTCAAAACAAACCAATATACAATAACCTCTTTCGGTTTACACACAGGTGTCACAGATTCGGATAACTGAATCCATCTCTGAGCCCCATTTTTCAGCCGTTTGGCCAAATTAAAAAGGATTTTTTCCCTAGTTTATTGAAAACGGTTTTGAGTTTCTATCTTTAGTAAATTCGATATAGCTTCTTAGGATCTTTAAAGATGTTGTAAAGTCTATAAAGCCTAGAAATTGAGATCAAGTAAAGGTTCAACTTTGGAGACTCTTAAACACTTTTTTGTACTTAAGCTTCTCATGTTCTTGATCACTAATACAAGCTTCTTTTGCCATTACTCGTTTAGATTTTCATCTTCTTATCTATTCTATACCTGCACCTGAATGTCAAATTCATGTCTATTCTGTTTGTTTGATGTTTGATAACTGTCAACTTGTCAATACATCCATAAACTAGAATCTACCAGTACTTTGCTTGGTTTAGCTGGCCATTCATATATACTTTGTGTGTATGTTTTTGCTAGTAAATTAAGAGTGCTTTGTCCATTCATTTATCTACAACTCTCTGAACAGTGATAGTTAAAAGCCTTTTCAATCAGGTTGTGTTTATGCATGTCTTGAGTGAGTGAGGTTTTATTTAGTCATCTGAATTGATCCATTTTGAGTGAATCATTAAGATATTATTTAAGTTACCAGGCATCTCCGAGATACAACCTAGGAGAGTTTCCTGGAGTGATAACAAAATGGCATCGTTGTCGAGGAGAGGCGATTGAAGCTCAACTTCCTTGGGAGAACGACATAGATCCAGCTTTGATGATAGACAAAGCGTGGACATATTCTTGGTTGTAATCATCTATCTGGAGACTCCGTGAAGGACGTATTTAGTGGCGACTCCATTGCTCAGAAATCTGTTGGTGACTCCTTTGGTATGACATGAACAAAATCTTAGCAAAGAGGTATGCTTTCTGTGATTTTTCAAAGATTGTTGGTTTCCCTAATCCAGTTCCTAGTAGAGATGAATGGGAAAATAGCCTTCCCAGATTTCGAGCGGAAGATTGGGAAATACCAACTGAACATTTGTTGGATTTTCATGACTACATGCATCGTTTGCAAGTTGTGCATGAGGATGTTCAGATCCAGCTCTCCAGTTTTTCATTAGAAGGAATTGATCGTGATTGGTATAGGTCTCTTCCTATTCCTAGTATCAACTCTTTGGCTGGTTTTCATGCATCTTTTAACTCCTTTTGTAAAGAGTATTTTCCAGCTGAACATATTTTTGAAGGATGTTGTGAAGAGTTTTCTTCGTATCATAAAGATTTTGCTTGTCACAAAAATCAGATTAGTGATAAAGCTTTTATTATAGAAGGAGACATTTACCATGAAGATCAAGAGGTATTGAATGATAGTAATGACATGAAAACATCTAACACCATATCAAATGTATCTATTGCTTTAGATATTTATGAAGATCAACATGTCTCTTTTGAATGTTTTGAGGTCAAAGAACAAACGTATACATCAACAGGAGGAACTAACAGATCAACAAGTGACAGTTTCGAATCTGCAGCAAATATTAAGGACAGTCCTCGACTTCTAGATTTGCAGACTAAGGAAAGTGGTAGTAACCATGAAGAAGGATTTTCAAGGTTTGTGAAGACTTAGTGTCTACTAAATTTTCACCCAGTTCTTCTTTTCAACAGAGAGATGATAAAAAATGTGTGCATGCTGTGATTGATGCTTGTTACGAATCTGTTGTTCATAAGTCCAATGAAGATCCTTTTAGTTTTGATATATCCTGCAAAGATATTATTGTTGGAGAAAAAATTGTTAGCTGTGATAAGCCAGCATATCATCATGATGAAATCAGATTACAGATAAATGGTGAAGGGGAGCAAAAAGGATCGGATCAACAGTTAAGCTTGCATTTTCCTTTGATAGAAGAAGAACAGTCCACATTCAGCGTTGAGATCGATGAAGGCAATCAACAAAAACATTTCAGTCACTTGGAATAGCAGCAAGGAGAGGTATTTATTTGTGACTTTGATGACCCTATTGCTGATTATTTGGAATCCATGAGTAGTATAAATGTCAAAATTTTCTTTTCATACTAAAGTCGTTTCTGTTATCTTTCCCAACTACATTTTTGCATGATAGCGATTCCTTTATTTTTGGGGTTAAGATACAAAACAGTTTCAGTGAATCAATTTCTGACATGGCTTCATTGGAAACATAAGTTTACTTGTTTAAGAATCAGTACAATGGTTAGAGTAGGGTAGCATAGATGAATAATCTCATGGCTGAGCATTTCAAGTTTGCATAATGCGTGAGGCTTGCATTTAGTATTGTGGTTTTAGTTTTGAAATAAAGACTCCATGCCCAATGGATATAAGGCACTATTGGCAGGGATAGACCGGTTTCAAATGATGAGTAGGGGTGCAGGATTTGATTAGGTTTGAATGTAGCATTTTAGACTCCATAGCCCAATGGATGTAAGGCATTTCTAGCAGGTTTATAGTTGAACATTTGTGGAAAGATTGCAGAGATTTGGTGGCAGCTTAAATGACTCCATAGCCCAATGGAACACTAGAGGATAGGTTTGAATTTTTGTTTTACAGGAAAGGTGTTGGATCTGTGGTTCTTGAAACCTCACAGGGAGACTTTCATCCCTGAGTAGGAGCCAGATGTTATCTCCTCAAATATTTTTTCAAATTTTATTATTTCATAATTTTCAGGTTTCGGTAGCTTAGGCAGACATGGCCATTGTTCATTAGCTACCGAAAACCTAGCTTTCAGCAGCTTACAACGTAAAGGCAAAATTACTCAAAGCTGCCGAAAGGAGAGGCATTTTCACCACTTCAAAGAAGGTCTCGTTGGTTTAGGCGAACATGCTGAATTGTTCATTAGCCACCGAAAGCAGAGCTTTCAGTAGCTAACAAAATTAAAATCCAGCCTTTCTAGCTACCAAAACTACAAAATAATGTAGAAGGATGCTTTTTTTGCATAAATCCTGAATTTTGCTGATCCAAACACTTTGAGGATGTTTTCTAATGATAGATAAATGTTAAAGGCATCATGATCGAAATTCTGTTCCAGATTGAAAGGCGCCAACAAGGTGAGAAGAGGAATCTTCTTGTCTATTTTGGGAAAATGATGGACCATCAATCCTCCAGGTGGTTGTTTCAACCTTACTTATCATCCTTTGAAGGCTTGTTACATCTGTCAAAGATTGCTGTAGCTGTCGAAGACATGAAGACTATCAAGATGGTGGCGAGGATATTTGCTGCAGAAATGGCATTTTTCTGTGCAAAGTCATAATTTTAAAATGATGATTCTGAGCGTCTGGAGAATATTTTTGCAAAACGCTCAGTGGTTTTTGTTCCTAACATGTCATAGAACAGTAAACTCTCTCTGTTTTCCTACAGGTGTTACATATTGAGAGAACCGAATCCATCTATGAGCCCCAATTTTCGGATCCCAGAATTTTCCTGTTTGACACATGTTTTTGAAATACAGATCTCGGGCAAATGAAAATGAATATCAAGAAACAAAGAGAGGTTTTTTCTCAAAACAAACCAATATAAAATAACCTATTTCAGTTTATACATAGGTGTCACTGATTCATAGAAATGAATCCATCTCTGAGCCCCATGTTTCAGCCGTTTGGCCAAGTTAAAAAGGATTTTTTCCCTAGTTTATTGAAAACAGTTTTGAGTTTCTATCTTTAGTAAATTCGATCCAGATTCTTAGGATCTGGAAAGATGCTGTAAAGGATATAAATCCTATAACTTGAGAGCAAGTAAAGGTTCAACTTTGGAGACTCTTAAACACTTTTTTGTACTCAAGCTTCTCATGTTCTTGATTAGTAATACAAGCTTCTTTTGCCATTACTCGTTCAGATTTTCATCTTCTTATCTATTCTGTACTTGCAATTGAATGTCAAATTCATGTCTATTCTGTTTGTTTGATGTTTGATAACTATCAACTTGTCAATACATCCATAAACTAGAATCTTCCAGTACTTTGCTTGGTTTAGCTGGCCATTCATATATACTTTATGTGTATGTTTTTGCTAGTAAATTAAGAGTTCTTCGTCCATTCATTTATCTACAACTCTCTGAACAGTGATAGTTAAAATCCTTGTCAATCAGGTTGTGTTTATGCATGTATTGAGTGAGTGAGGTTTGATTTAGTCATCTGAATTGATCCATTTTGAGTGAATCATTAAGATATTATTTAAGTTACCAGGCATCTCTGAGATACAACCTAGGAGAGTTTCCTAGAGTGATAACACATAAAATTCTCCAGATTGAATACTGACTTCGGGATGACATTTAAGGGATCAGAAAGTAATTTTTCATGTTCCACCTCATCTATAGCGATATCCTGGAATGTAACTTGGGCTGTCAAGAAATCAAGTATCTGTTGATCGTCATCAAACACCTTCCAGCTCGTTACATTGTCTGGTATGGAAGGCCTGTACATAAGCTCGATTGAGATTGTTTGAGGAGACATGCCCTCTGGTGGAATTAATGTGGACATTGTATTTGCCAATAAGTCAGCATCAAAATTTAGAGACGTAGGAACTGATATAATATTGAATGCAGTAAAAGAACTTGTGAGATCTCTTACCAATTTCTGATAATTCATCAAGCGGGGGGATAAACAATGTATGTTATTCCTCACTTGTTTCACAATGATTTCTGAGTCACCAAAACACTATATTATTGGCACTTTCATATTGATTGCTTTCTTAAGTCCCTGTATCAGGGCCTCATACTCAGCTACGTTGTTAGTGCAATCAAATTCCAACCTGCATGCAATCATAGTTTTTGTTCCTTTTGGGTCTATAAGGACACAACCTGCACAAGCTCCATCCTTGGATTTAAAACCATCAAAAAATAATGTCCAAGCAATAGGGTCTAATATAAAATTTGTATTTACATTAAACACATTATGTACAATGTCTCTCGAGAAAGGGACAGAGGTAAGATGAGTCACCTGAGATTCATTCAGAGTGTTCTCCTGTGGTGAAATGTCAGCTGACAGATTTCCAAAGAAAGTGTCAAAGGTAAAGTGCTCAATATGTGAGTTGAAGTAACCTGCAGGCTCACTGGATTCATTTAAATCTGTGATTGTTTGTTTCATAAATGGTTCCCTACTAATTTTAATCTTATTAGGCTATCCATTATAGGGTAACCACAAGTGAGACCAATCAGTGGCAAAATATCCTTTCATCTTTTGTGACCAGTCTCTGCTGAGCCACATACCATATGCTTCTAGGATGTTAGCTATGACAATGCTGATTGTTTGATGAATTCTAGGATCTGCGGATTGTTAAATTCTAGCATAAATGCACAAGCAAGATCACTGAAAGAAACCCAATCACAAGATAGACACAGATATACCCTGGGAAACCCTCATGGGGTAGAAAACCCAGCAAAGCTTTCCTCAATATAGATAATCAACCCAATACAAGATAGTAGACCACAACAAGAGCTCCTTCTCCTCCTATGCAGAACTCTCTCTCTCCTATGCGCACAATAGAAGTGTGAGAACAAGTGAGTTAAGTGAAGAACAACCTCCTCTACTTATACTTGTTTTCCAACTGACTTTTTACCCTATGAGGCCGACTTGTCAAATTGAGTCTAATAACCTCCGATAAAATAACTTCAGGCCGATCCCCACATAGGAGATCTAATAACCCTAGTTCCCATAATCCAATGGAGGAATAAACATCTCCGGATATACAATAGAGTCCCGTCGGAGGAATAAAACATCTCCGGAATAATACAAAAATAATATTCTTTGAAGTTACAATATTTCAATACTCCCCCTTAACGAGAAGGATATTATAGCAACAACTGCAGGAGCAAGGAGTCATCGACTACATGATACATGATACATCTATAAATCATTGGAAGCTTTCTTTATACATCATCAGTAACTCAAGCAGTTACTGGAACATCTTCAAGATCTTCAATATTGGAACATCAACATCTTCAGTACTGAGTCTTCATCATATGCAGCACTCGAACAACTACATCATCATCACACGATCATCAGCATCGTCATCACATGATCATTAGCATCGTCATCACACGATCATCAGCATCGTCATCACACGATCATCAGCATCGTCATCAATTGGATCCATTCGATCATCAGTACAATAGCAGCATATCCTGCAATACACATGATCCAATTACAGGATGATCAATCCCTCTCACTTTAGGACATAGGTCCAAGGATGATACAATCCTGATCCACTTACGGGATTATCAATCCCTCTCACTTTAAGACATCTCTCATGTCTATGGATGATGCAATCCAGATCAACTTACAGGATGATCAATCCTTCTCACTTTAAGACACCTCACCATGTCTAGGGACGATGTAATCCCAATCTATTTACAGGATGATTAGTCCTTATCACTTTAAGACACCTCACCATGTCTAGGGATGATGCAATCCCAATCTATTTACAGGATGATTAGTCCCTATCACTTTAAGACACCTCACCATGTCTAGGGATGATACAATCCCAATCTATTTACAGGATGATTAGTCCTTATCACTTTAAGACACCTCACCATGTCTAGGGACGATGCAATCCCAATCTACTTACAGGATGATTAGTCCTTATCACTTTAGGACATAATTCCAAGGATGATGCAATCCTGATCCACTTACGGGATGATCAATCCCTATCACTTTAGGACATAAGTCCAAGGATGATGCAATCTTGATCCACTTACGGGATGATCAATCCCTATCACTTTAGGACATAAGTCCAAGGATGATGCAATCCTGTCATGTACATTTTGAACCAAATGCTCAGGGACGATGCAGTCCTATATACGTCAACTAAGGACCATATTCTCAGAGACATTTGTCTACGGATCACTTTAGGACTGAAGTCCAGGGATGATACAATCCTCATCGTTCGCTAGGAAACGCATTCTCGAAGACATCTGTCTACGGATCACTTTAGGACTGAAGTCCAAGGATGATACAATCCTCCATCAACCTCATCGTCGGAACAGGCAACCCATCTTCAACCTTATCGTTGAAATAGGTAGGCACATCATCGATACAATATCCTCATCAATACAGGTATCATTAGTATGTATCATCAATACAAGTATCCTCATCAATACAAGTATACACATCATCAATACAAGTATCCTCATCAATACAAGTATACATATCATCAATACAAGTATCCTCATCAATACAAGTATACACATCAACAATATAAGTATCCTTATCAATATAAGTATACACATCATCAATACAAGTACATATGCAAGTATTCTCATCAATACAACCAAAAAAAACATAGATGCAAGTATCCTTATCAATACAAGCAAACAAAACATAGATGCAAGTATCCTCATCAATACAAGCAAACATATAATCTAGATAAGCAATCTCATCATCAATATAGGTATCCACATCGATACCAGTACCCAAAGATATCTTCATCTATCATATCACTCCCCCTTTCGAGGAGAGTCCTTTTGAACTATACCAAGCTTGTCTTGGAAATGCTCAAACTTTACATGAGACAGAGTTTTGGTTAGTATATCAGCAACTTGCTTGTCCGTGCTCACATATTCGAGCTTGATAGCTCCTTTTTGCACCATATCCCGTATATAGAAATAACAGATCTCTATGTGTTTTGACTTATCATGAAATACTGGATTCTCAGTCATCTTGATACAACTCTGGTTATCACACAGAATCATAGTGGGTTCCATCTCTCAGTCAAACAGTCCTGATAATAACTTATGAAGCCATACTGCTTCACAACTGGCAGAGCAAGCAGCTATGTATTCTGCTTCAGCTGTGCTGAGAGCCACACTAGACTGCTTCCTGCTATACCACGAGATCATAGCAGATCCCAGACAATAACATCCTCCTGATGTACTCTTCCTGTCTGATACACTTCCTGCCCAATCAACATCAGTGTAGCCATGCAAATTGAAATCATGATCTCCACTATAGTAAAGACCAAAATCTATCGTACCTTTTAAGTACCTCATCACATGTTTTGCAGCTATCATGTGAACTCTTCTAGGTTCCAGCAGATACTGACTCAAGGTATTCACAACAAAACATATGTCTGGTATAGTGTTAGTCAAATACATTAATGATCCAATAATCTGTCTATACAGAGTTATGTCCACTAACTCTGATGAGTTATCTACTAATAACTTCAAGTTGGAGTCCATGGGAGTGGCCATGGATTTACAGTCCAACATATCGAATCTTTTCAAAATCTCCACAGCATACTTACCCTGATTTAGAAAGATTCCTTTTGGGTCTTGCCATACTTCCAGGCCTAAGAAGTAGTGCATCAATCCGAGATCTTTCATCTCAAATTCTGAAGAGAGCTTCTTCTTGCACTGGATAATCTGTCTCTCATTTCCAGTCAGAAATAGATCATCTACATACAATAATAATATAACAGGTTCATCATTCATAACTTTGAGATAAAGGTTAGGATCAGCTTTACTCTTGGTAAATCCCATGCTTGTCAAGAAACTATCAATCCTTCCGTACCAAGCTCTAGGAGCTTGCTTCAACCCATACAAAGCCTCCTTCAGTTTGCATACATGAGTTCTTCCATCTTCTACCTCAAATCCAAGTGGTTGTTCTATGTACACTTCTTTTTCAATTACACCATTCAGGAAGGCTGTCTTAACATCCATCTGGTGTAGTTTCCATTTCATCATCGATGCAAGTGCCATGATAGCTCTAATGGAAGTGTACCTAGCAACTGGTGCAAATGTTTCTTCATAGTCAATTCCCTCTTTTTGAGAGAATCCTCTGGATACAAATCTTGCCTTATATTTTTCAATGCTACCATCCGCAGCATGTTTTATCTTGAATATCCATTTGGAGGACACTACACTTTTATCTTTTGGTCTGGGAACTATATCCCAAACATCATTTTTCATTATTGACTGGTATTCTTCTGTCATTGCTTCTACCGATTCTTTCTTCCGAACTGCTTCTTCATAGCTAGTAGGTTCCTGATCCACTAGATTACACATCAAAGCCATATAGTTGGATACTAGATTTGGTTTCTTCCTTTCTCTAGTGGAGCCTTCAGGAGCTCCATACTTTTCAGCTCCTTGAATAATGTCTCTGGCCCATGCTGTCCTTCTTTTTCTTGATAAGTTTGTAATGGGGGGTTCTTGTGGTTCTAGCAAGTCATGGTCTTTAGGTGTAGTATCTTCAGGAATGGGTGCAGCCTCTGTGATCCTGGAAGGTGTGTCTTCTTCATAGATTTCTTCATGTTGGCACTTCCTAGATCTCTTGAGAGATGCTTCTTCATCAAATGTCACATCCCTACTAATTTCCATATGATGAAAACCTGTGATGTAAATTCTAAATGCTTTGGATGATTCACAATATCCAACAAATATTCCCTTCTTTCCAGAAGGATCCAACTTGGTTCTCTTTTCTTTTGGAATGTGAATGTATACATGACATCCAAATATTTTAAGATGACTTACCTCAGGCTTCTTTCCTGTGAACACTTCTTCTGGAGTTTTGAAATCAAGAGCACTATGGGATAGTCTATTTTGTACATAGACTGTTGTTCTAGCTGCTTCAACCCATAAATACATAGATAGGTCTTGATCATGTATCATTGTCTTTACAACTTCCATGATGGTTCTATTCTTTCTTTCCGCAACACCATTTTGTTGGGGATTGTAGGGAGTAGTTAGCTCTTTCTTGATTCCAGCTTCTTTATAGAAATCTTCAAAATCTTTTGAAGTATATTCTTCGCCATTATCTGTTCTGAGTATTTTAATTTTCTTTTCTGAATTATTTTCTATCAATGCTTTGAACTGTTTGAACTTTCCAAAAACTTCATTCTTCCCTTTTAAGAAGTATATCCAAGTCTTCCTTGAATAGTCATCAATAAATGTGAGATAGTATTCATATCCACTTAAATATGTGGAGGGCATTGGTCCACATACATATGAATGGATCAATTCCAAAATGCTTTTGGTATTTGTTTCACTCTTTGGAAATGGGTTCTTGATGTTCTTCCCTTTTGCACATCCTTTGCATGTGCCATCATGGTCAACCTTTAAGTCTGGTAGACCTACAACTACCTTGCTTACATTAGGTAGTGCCTTGTAGTTAATGTGAGCAAGTCTCCTATGCCATAGCTCATTTGGGCTAGTGACTTCATGTACAAGGGCAACTTCTGGATGACCCTTTAGCTTGTACAAACCTCCTTCCTCTTCACCAATGACAATTGCATCCTTAATGGATTTACCTTTGGACCACATTAATACTTGTCCATCAATGAATGCAACTCTATAGCCTTTCTTGTCCAATGCTGAGATGGAAAGCAAGTTCTTCTTCAATATTGGAACATACAAAACTTCCTTCATATTCATGGGGGTTCCAGAATCAAGTTTGTAGTTTGCTTCACCAATTCCCTTGATGGGATATTGATAGTTATCTCCTAGAGATACCTTTTGTGGGGAGGTCTTTTCTTCAAGTTTTGATAGAGTCTTCTTTTGTCCTGTCATGTGCTTTGAAGCACCACTATCGATAACCCATGTACCTTCTCCAGGTGTTATAGATCCAGATAGTGCGGAGAATAGAACATACTCTTCTTCATCTTCTTCTTCACTTATTCTAGATCTTTTCTTGAAGAAGGTCCTTTCTTCATCTTCTTCTTCTCTTCTAGGTCTTTTCTTGTGAGGCCTTTCTTCCTCTTCAACTTCTTCTTCACTATCATCTTCTGCAAGATGTGCTTGATTTCTTTTGTGGTGAGTACCCTTTTTCTTCTTCAGAGGACAGTCCTTAGCAATGTGTCCTATTTTGTGACAAGTAAAACATTAGAATGAGGAGTAATCTCTTCTTTGATTAGATCCTCTTTTCTTTTGAAATCTTTGTGGAGGATGAGACTCCTTGTAACTATCCTTCTTAAAGTAGGATTGATTCCTTCTTCTCTTGGTGTGGGTGGCCAAGGCTTGGTCATCTTCCTTGAGCAATGCTTCTCTATTGGCAACCTTGGCTTCCTCTTGAATGCAATCCTCCCAAATCACATCAAACTTCATACTTTCTTTTCTGGCACACATGGTTTGGATGAATGACTCCCAAGGTCTAGTGAGACCATTTAGAGCAGTCATGACTAGTTCATCATCATCAAGAGTATCTCCAATAGCATCTAGTTGTTCTTTGAACTGAGAAACCCTTGAGAAATAGTCTTGAATAGATTCTCCTTTATTCATCTTGGTGTTCTTCAATTGAGCTCTCAGGTTCATCTTCCTGTTGATGTTCTTTCCCTCATACATTATGGAGACAACATCATACATTTCCTTTGGGGTCTTCTTGGATGTCACTTGGGGAGTCAAGTGGTCCTTAATAGAATCAGCAATGATTCTCTTTGCCCTAATCAAATCTTTCCTGTACTTCTCTTTAGCTTCATCTTCTGTAGGTTCTACAATATAATCTTTGATATAATGGGAAAGATCATTCTCTTCAAGAATGAGACCAATTCTATATTTCCATGCTCAGAAATTCTCTATACCCTCTAGCTTGTCTTCAAGCTTAGTACTTGGGGCCATCTTTCCCAGGGGGTCACTAAAAATTGAAAATTCCAAAAATGAAAAACTGACCTTACCAGGAGATTGGCTTGACTGAGGCGAGGTGACTGATGTACTTACTTTCTGGAAAATTCAATTTTTCAACCTCCAAACTTGACCAGGGAACTTTGGATCTGCTGTAGAATTCTGGTTCTGGTTCTCTGGTTTTATCGCACTTTTATCAAACTAGGGTTTGACTTTCCTGGATTTCTACCCAACCAAAAAGTTCGATCTAGGGATCAAAAGATTGGTTTTGAGAAGGGCTATCCAGCCATGTAATCATAATTCAACAATACCAAGTTTTTGCAGAAACCCTAATTTTCACCGAAGAGAGAGATAGAGATATTTTCACCTTGTGAAAGATGTCCTATTCAGGCTAGCTTTGATACCATGTTAAATTCTAGTATAAATGCACAAGCAAGATCACTGAAAGAAACACAATCACAAGATAGACACAGATATACCTTGGGAAACCCTCATGGGGTAGAAAACCCAGCAAAGCTTTCCTCAATATAGATAATCAACCCAATACAAGATAGTAGACCACAACAAGAGCTCCTTCTCCTCCTATGCAGAACTCTCTCTCTCCTATGTGCACAATAGAAGTGTGAGAACAAGTGAGTTAAGTGAGGAACAACCTCCTCTACTTATACTTGTTTTCCAACTGACTTTTTACCCTATGAGGTCGACTTGTCAAATTGAGTCTAATCACCTCCGATAAAATAACTTTGGGCTGATCCCCACATAGGAGATCTAATAACCCTAGTTCCCATAATCCAATGGAGGAATAAACATCTCCGGATATACAATAGAGTCCCGTCGGAGGAATAAAACATCTCCAGAATAATACAAATATAATATTCTTTGAAGTTACAATATTTCAACATGGATAGTGTGAGCGAAACATTCCTGAGTCTCCCTACGACTCTAACTTTAGATCTGTTTGATTGTACTATCTGAGTAGGGCAAGGTTCCCATGTTGCATTCAATTTTCTGCAAACAGACAAAGGAATCACATTCGATGAAGCACCTGAGTCTATCATGCAGTTATGTACATTTCTATTGAATATCCCAAAGGTTAGCAGAAAAGGAGCAGTCTTTCTACCACCAGTTTTTTGATCATCAGGTTTAGTGAAGGAGTCAAGGTTATTACTTTGTAATTCTCTTGGTTGTTTGACCACCATACTTTTGGGTAATGTATCCCTCATAGAAGGGATTTTCAACAATTCAAACAGCGAAATGTTTGCCTTAACTCTTTTGATATCTTCAACTAGATTGTACTCAATTTCTGGGATGACTGTATCCTTTTGGGGAATAGTCTTGCCTTTTTTGGGAATGGGTGGAGAGGAGGAAGATTCCTCAAGATGTTGAGTCCTAGACCTCGTGTTATAAGAATGTTTTACATTATACACAATTTCAGGTTCTTCTTATTCTTCACACATGGGGAGTTCCGAAAAGTAGCTTACAGTGTTGACTTGAGGATCACGTTCTTCTTCTTCTTATTATTCTTCTTCTTCTGGCAATTGTGAATCCGGGTTGGGGTGATCGTTTGAAGTTTCAAGAGTAGTTTGGGATTATGTTTCCAAGGCTCTAAAGATAACATAAAGTTCCTCGTTTGTAAGGCCTTCTGTCAGATTTGGAGGTGGTGGATTTTGTGAAGGTTGATAAGGTCTCCTAAACGACGGCCTTACAAAACCTTTGTTTTGCTTCTGATTATCATTATTGTTCCTTTTCAAATCTACCATCTCGTTTGACATTTTCTATAGGAATTTCATAATGTCAGTCATGTCAAATGGGTCCTTTATTTGAGCAGTTAGTTTAGGGACGTTATCATTTCATTTCCTGGAAGTGAAAGGCTATTCATATGAGGTTTCAAAACTATCTTTCAGACAGAACATGTCTTTTTCAACTTCTATTGCTTCATCAAATGCTTCCAACAAAGTAGTTTTGTGTGTCCTTTTTACCCACATAGCAATAGGGACAAGAAGACCCTTTTCATAAAAGGAAATCAACAATTCTTCAGTAGGGAGAAGGTTGGTGGGAATTCTATTCTTTAGGTATGAAAACCTTTGGTTAAAATCTTTAACTCTCTCTTTTCCTCTGATTTTCATTGATGATAGTTCCAAGACCAGATCCTGTGGTGTTTTATCATCTCCAAACTTTTGGATGAACAGTGCCTCAAATTCATCCCAAGAGACTATAGATTTAAAGGCAAGGCAAAATACCATGTGGCTGCTTTTCCTTCAAAAGTGTAAGGAAAACTTCTGTAGACCACATCCTCATGAATGACTCTCCTAAGTCTAATTGCCTGCATGAAAGTTTTAATGTGATCTAGTGCAAGCGATTTGTCATCAAGGTTAAATTTGGGAAGCCATTTCTCAGGATTTTTTGGTAATCTGTGTTGGTCTCCAAGTACCCAGACTGCATCTTGGTCTAACCAAGGTCTGTTTTGGCCTGCTTCAGCCATTGGTGATCTTTCTTCTTCTTCTCTTGACGAAGATCTTGAAGAATGTTCACTGTTTGAGGAAGAGGATGAAGATGAAGGTGGAGATGGTGGTGGTCCACCAGTTCCAAGTTTTGGCCGATCTTGTGTTTCCTGAAAAACTTGATCAAGGTTGTATTCAGGAGAACCTGGTTGATCAACCAGTTCTTGGTTTTCAGGTTGTTGATCAACCGTTCACTGATGTTCAATGTTTTGATCAGTTGTCTGTTGGATGATTGGGTCACTGGTCTGTGAAACTGTGCCTTTTTGAGTTTCTTGATTATTAGCCTGCAGAAAAATTATCTAAATTGATAGCTGCTAAACCGCATCTTCGTTGATCAGTAAGTCTTTGTTCTGCTTTAATGACACTATCGGCTGATGTTTTCAATATCTACTCTAGTGAGAGGGGTCCTCTAGTAGGTTATACAATAAAGATATCCCTTTTGTTTTCCTGTTGTGTTGTAGGTGTAATAGGTATAACTGTCTGTTGGGCAGGTGTAACAGGGACAATCGTGGGTTGTGACTCTATTGGTTGTTCAGATGTTGAAGCCCTCGACTGGCTTCGAGTTTGAACCGTCGAAGTATTTGCTGTAGGAGGTTTCTTAGTGTTTTGCTTAGGCATGTTATACTATTAGCCCTTCTTCTAGTGCCATTTTTTGAAGGCCTCGGATGTGCAGGGGTAAAATGAAAGGTGCTGGAAAGGGTTCCAAGGATCCCAACAGAGGAAGAAAACCTAAGTTGAAAGGCTTCGAAAGACCTTGCGCAAGGGCAGTTCTATACCCAACCTATTTGGCATGGTTATCTACCATGGATATTTGGCCTCCGCTCACACTCTAAGAGTAAATGGTTTGATCACTTGGATCAGTTTCCCAATTAAGGAAAACATAATTGAAATATGCTTAATAAATCCAACTTAACCTAACTAAAAAAAGAAACTATGCTAGATCAGATTTAACCTAAAGGGAAAGCTTGATGTTGTGCAGATCAGTCTTGAGGTGTGCTAAACAAGTAATTAAACACATCCAACAAAAATGTCTTTGTGAGTTACTTGTCGACTTAAATTATTTTCAGTTAATAAAACTTAAGGGACAATTTTTCAAGTGCTTAAGCCTATTCAAATTCTAATATGCGATTGTTCTGCTAATTAAAAAAATAACATTTGATTATATATATTTGCACCGAATCATTTGCAGAAATATAAAAAAAAAAACGTTTGAATTAAGGAAACTCAATGAAACATTTTCATACATAAAACAGTCATATAGGGAAACCAATATAACAAATCTATGCATTAATGGATATCCTGCAAAAGATTAAGTACATCACAGATGACAATTTGAAGCATTAATTCAACAATTCTCAAAGAAATTTGAGGAACAATAGAAGATAGATTAAAATATAACTTTACTATATAAGAGGTCTTGTACAAAAATTACAATGGCTCTGATAGACAGAGTATCTCCAGTCTTGTCTTCTGTTGATTTTCAACTCCAAAATTACCAACCCTTAACTAAGAGAGGTATCCTTCTTTAAATGCTAAATTACAACAGAATCCAAAAATGGAGATTCCTAGAAAACAGAGATTACAAAATCGGGTCACACTATTGACCCAAGAAATCTTGCCATTTCTCATATATGTCTAACAATTTATCTATATTCGGGAAATTGGCGGATTCTAAAGCTAACTGAGCATTGCACGTATTATTCTCCATGTCATGCTTCGCTAGCTTATGCCAAGTGTGAAGATACATATGAATCTTTCCCTCCATGATGACCAGTTCTCTAACCAAACGATCCACATCTTCGATGTTGACTTGTGCAAGATCCCGAATTCTCTGTGTAAACTCCTCACACCTTCTCTTCAGCTCCTCAAGCCTGCATTTTGGTAGCAAAGATTTTAAGATAGGGATCATAAGCGGTAAGCCCAGTTCATCCATAATGTTGTCAACTGCATACCATTTCCTGGTGCAGATATCCTTGGATCTATTGATGGTCTCCTCAGTTGTTTCATTAAAATCGAGCCAAGTGTTTAGAGATCCTTTGATCTTCTGAATCTAGAAACTGCTGAGGATTATGATGTCTTCTGGCACATTCTTAATATACCTCTGCAATTCAATGATTTCCTCCTCAGCTTTAGAAGCTTGGAGTCTCTTCGCCTTTTGTTCTTCAAGGGTGGAGGACATCTTGGAAAAACTAATGAAGTTTTCCTTGATTTCATCCAAAGCAATATATAACTTCTCCAGCAGTTTATGATGGTCCTAATTGACCTTGAGGGCCAGATTCTTAAAATCACAGGATGTAAACTTGAAAGAACATGAGGAGGATGCACTTGCAGTTGCATCCTCAACCTGCTTTTCCAAAGAAGCTATTTTTTCAACATCAGTGAAATGTTGAGATTGTGAGAGACTAAGTTTAGTGAGAAGAGTAGCATTCTTTTGCTCTAGGTCTTGCACCTTACCTACCCATGTTTTCCTGAGCTCGGCCAAATCAGTAGAATGTTGTTTTTTAGTTTTAACCAATTCCTATTTTAGGCTTTTGATCTCTTCATCCTTGAGGTCAACTTCCTTATCCAAAACCTATACTGAATCCCAATTAGCACTGGGAAAGGCTCCTAAGGCTGCTGCTGTTTCAATTGATTCAATTCTTGGATTAATATTAGTCCTGGGAGTCCATATTACTTGATCTGTTTTAGGTGCTTCCAAACCACCTTGACCTTGACCCCTTTTCCTGGTTCTCTTCATCACTGCCTTGTCATCCTTGCTATAGAAGTAATTCCCAAGAGGAACCACATCTTCGTCTGTATACTCAACCATTGACTGTGTGGAAGTAGAAGTGACACTAACTGTTGAGATTAGTGAAGGTGTTTGAGTGACAGCAGGGGTAGGAATAGGTATGGTGACTTGAGGGGTAACCAAAGGTGTAGTGATGGCTTGAGGAACTGACAAAAATTTATTTGGGGAGGGAATTGAGACAAAGGTTTCAGACAATGGAACCTGAGTATCAACATTAACTTCTGGAAGTAGAAGTTGACTATGAACTTTAGTGGGTGAGGATGGTGGGGAAATATTAGAAGATTCATCAGTGGTGGTTGTTGATAAATTAACTATGGGTAACTGCAGAGGGATAACCAAAGGCTGGACTTCTGCAGTTATAGATAATGGAATGGAAAAAGGGACTGAGTGCTTGGGAAATGGGATAGTGGTGTCATTGAGGGTGTTAGACAAGTGTGATAAGGAAAATGGAAGTGTTCCTCCTAAAGGTACAGTAGAGGTTGGTTGGACAGATGGCATCACAAATGCTGATGATGCAATGCCGGGAGCAACATTAAATTCCAACATTGATTTCTCAGGGAATGATTGATCCATATCAATACTATCCAGCAATTCAGTAACAGTCTTAGGATCTTCAGTGACCTCTTCTATTACTGATACCGGAGAAGGTGAGACCACTTCTTCATCACAGTCAATTATGTCAACTGTAGAAACTTGTGACAAAGAATGCAAACCGTTTTGTCTCTTAGTCGGGTTAGCCTTGGTTATGACCAAGTCATCATCTTCTCGAATTTCTACAGTAGAGACTTGAACGTTCGGTACAATTGGTAGCTGAATACTGACTACAAGCTTTGGAGGTTCCAGCAGTTGAGTATTTAACATTGATGTCAATTGTGCCATCTGCTACTTGGATTCACGAGCTGACTGCAGCATCACTTTAGCTTCTTCATCAGCTTTCTCTTGAGAGGGTTCCCCTAGAGTATCTTTACCTTTGTCTCCATCAGGATATGTGATCATAGGAGGAGCATTGGCCTTCTGAGCCCGTCTTTCTCTTCTCTATCCCTTCTTGCTTGTTCAATAAGATTTAGCTGCATGGCCCTGTAACTCAGAACTCTAGCCTTAAGTTCTTTCTGGTACTATAAAATGTCATGTTTTTCTTGTAAGTCTTTTGCTTTAGCTAGAACCTGGGAGAATGTGTCCACCCCTTGGTATATGAAATCATCTGGAACTACCTCATGTGCATAGTCTATTTTCATATGTATTTGCTTGAGGTGTGCATCCAGGATCTTCTTGGGATCATGTTTCCTTTTGGGGGCAACACCTAATCTCAACGCAACTAACTAGTCACCAAGAACTGTAGCCCAAGTTGAAGTTGGGATAACCAGCTGACCAAGGTTCAGAGAAAACTTAGGCCACCCTTTCTTCCTAGGACCTGTGAGTTTCTTATACATGCCATCAGTGACAGATTGAAAAGAAACCTCCTGTATTACCATCCTGTCCAGGACTATCCTGGGAAGTAGGTGCATTGTGTCACTTCCCCAAATTCTGATGTATGAAAAATACTAACCCACATACCAATCACCCAGGGTGTTGATGAAAATCTTAGCATGTTCTGAGAACGTAGGTGGCTGCTGCTTGAAGATATTGAAATAGATGGTACCCATGAAGTGGTCACAAATTTTATACAACAAGGGTGCGAAATTCTCTTCCCACAACACCGAATGATAAATGTGTACAGGCGGGTTTGAAGGGGTCCAGTTCTAACCCAAGTTAGGGTACTGTAACTCTGAGCAAAAAAAATCAAGGACATATGCAAAAAGGAAGAAGGGTTGCTTCTTATGAGCTGGTGCCTTTTGATATTCATGAATGGCATTCTTTAGTTTTGCCGATAGGATGGAGGCCCATGGGAAAGACTCACCTGTGAGTAGCACATGATGTGCTAGGGGTGCCCATTCTGCTTTGAAAAGAAAACAATTCTGTAGACCAAAAAGCCTGCAGAGCATGGCTGCCAGTAGAGAGTAGGGTTCCTTTAACCAGCTGATGGGATAAAGGTTATCAGCCTTGGGCACAAAGGCGTTAGGCTTAAGCATCCATGACTTAATCATCTCGTTAAAATTGTACCGGGTCTTGGATGACTGTATAAACTCAAGGGAGAGGGTATGTACATGAGGTCTCAGATAAAAAGCTCGAACAAAGACCTCCGGGCGAAAATGTGTTAATTAACACCCCGTTCTATCATTAAAAGAACGGTCTTTAACAATGGCATTCTCAATTATCCATTTTACTGCATCCATGTAAGGTAGGATAGCAAGGTGCGCAGCAATGGCATGAATTTGGGAAGACCTAATTCTCTCGTACATTGGTCTATCATTCTCAATATGGGAAAGGTCATCATTATAAAAAATGGCATATATTTTCGACCAATCCATCTGGTATGTCTCAGTGACTCGCTCACTGGTGTTAGAGAGAAAACCAAAATTTGGGTCTTTAGTCAATGGATCTCCATGTGGCATTTTAGAATGTGTGCTTCTCGACATGGTGAAACTACTTGCAATTTCTGATCAATAAGGGAATCAAAATAAAAAATCAATCCAAAATAGGAAAATTACAGACCAGTAGTGTAAGGACGACAATAAGCTTACCTGAAATAACCAATAAACTGGAAAACGGCACCTGATACGCAATCTACGGTAAAACAACAGTGCGACAGAGTAATTCTTCAGCAATAAAATGGTAAAAATAAAATATAAAAAACCTATTTATTGTATTTACCAGATTAAAAGATGACCGTTACATCAAAACAAACGAACGGGCAAGATCAACCAAAGCGAGATGCAAGATTGGGTTGAAGTTTTATTCACAAGTTTATTTAAGGATCCCGAAAGCCGCAACTCGATGATTGCGGGTTGCAGTTTTCGAGAATGACACAATCGTAAATAAAAAATGTGTTCTCGAAAGCTGCAACCTGACAATTGCAGGTTGCGGGTTTCGGGAATGCACAACAAAATAAATCAAAAAGAAAAATCTTGAAAGCCGAAAGCCGCAATTGCGGGTTTCGGGTTTCGGGATGATGTTTCCCAAAAATTATTACCAAACGAACCCGCAACCCACAACTGTCGGGTTGCGAGTTTCGGGTTCGCCAAATTCCAAAACTAAAAAACAACAATCCCTCAACCCACAATTGTGGGTTGCAGATTTCGAGTGTCCTAATTGTTGGGTTTCGGCTTGACTGAAGCAAAAGACAAAATACTCAAAATTTTAGGATTTTAGCAAACTAGAAAGTTAGAGATCATCCATATTAGAGGAAACAGGAAGGACAAAAGTATGGATGAGAAATCTAAGCGCATCAAAACCAAAGACTCATATTTACACTGAAACTCACCAAATACCTTTGTGTTTATTAGAAGATGGGGCTCTCATGCTTCAGCTAGGCATGGGATCTGTTGTGGCCACAAAAAGACACTATGGTCACTGTATCAGATCTGTAGGATGGATCTAATATGTTGGCTTCTCCTGAGGTGTGCAATGGCATTCTGTTTCTTCTTGCAAGATCTCCAACTAACTAGTCTTTCTCTGTGAAACTCTACAGAACCACCTCAATAAATCTGGATCTTTGTATCAAATTCTAAAGGATGGATCCTCACATGAAATGGATGGATCAAATATACAATGTCATATCAATGGATGCACTGGATCATGTGTAGAATAGTGAAACTATAACTATGGGGACATCTCCCATAGGTTGGCTAGGGCACATCACCTTGTCTTGGTAAGCTAAGGTGTTCACACACAAATTCAATAATGATCAAAATTTGTGAAAATGAGTTGCTTGGCTTCTTTTATAAACTTCTTGATGACCTGCTGAGCAAGTTGATGTTCTTGGTGACCCATGAGAGCCCTTCCAAATTATCCCTCATTGAGTGGATAGGCTTTCCTTCTTTTCCTCTCTTGCTTGCTTTCTCCTTATTTGGAAAGTGCACCCTCCTAGCTTTTCCAATGTTTCCTGCTTTTCATACTGATTGCTTTTCATCCTTCTTTGTAAAGTGTACCCTCCCTTCTTTTCATGAAGTTTCCTGCTTTTAAAAATGTCTTGGATTTTTTCCTTTTAGGAAACTGCGCCCTCCTTTTCTTTCTGGTTTTTTCTATTTTACTCACCTGCTTGCTTTTGTCAGTTTCTTCCTTTAGCTTGGCATCTTGCTTTGTGCTACTTTTCTCTACTTTCTTCTTTGGTGTGACAACTCATAAGGCTATCCTTATCTCTCCATGTTCCCTAATGGTGTCCTTTTCATCATCAAACTCACCAAAACAAATAATTAATATTTTAAATATGAAAATAATCATTACATCCTTCTAATTTAATTAATTAAACAACTATAAGATAATTTATTCCTAGTTAATAATTTCCTAGGCTAAAGTTATCCCCCCTTTCATTAATTAATTACTTGTTCTTCACTAGGATCCATGGGGGGTTGGTGGATTCTTTTCTTCCCTTGGTACTAGAAAATTAGGGACATGACAGTCCTCCCCTCCCAAACTTGCTTGTCCTCAAGCAAGAAACCAACCCCAACTCTAACCAAAATTCCACCATGTTTCTACTGCACCACTCTGATTATAATCATTCTACCAATGACTAATTCATTTTCAACAAAATTTTCAACCCAACTAAAATAGCTAAGAATAATTTATGGATCCCAATGTTTACGTTGCATGTATCTAGTGGCATGATTAGTTGCGGAAAACTGCCATTCCAAATAAATCCAGGGTCCCATTATTTCAGCTGCATCCTTGCAAACATCAAGATCATCATGTAGAATATATCATCATGGAGGATGTCTAGATCACTCCACCATACTGGAATTTTATCATTTCCAATGCAAAATTGGACCTCAATGAGTCCCTCCCCCAAAGTATGGAACTCCTTATGTTCCATGTGCAAACTAACACACGGGCTCATACCTCTGCTAGCAAATTGACATAGGTGGAAATCCCATGTATTCAAAGCATCATCTAGTAACCATATATTCCCATGCAAAATCTCAAAATAAATGTATGATGTGTCATTCAAATCTCCCCTGACGCAGATAGAAAACTCACCCTTGGGGGTGCTTAGTGCTGGCATGTATCCATCCACCCAATCAATGAATGAAGAAACACTCCATCTGAGTGAAATATTATGCATGATCATCAAGATGGAAAGGAAATGGTGCACTTGTTAGGTCACATGGCTTGACCTTGAAGTCATCATTGGAATAAGTGGGAGCCTCGTGCTCCTCATGTGGCACCCATAGGAAAAATCCTTTTATCCAAACTTCATCCCTATGTGTGTTTGTTTCCAAATGTATGTGGGGTGAAGGAAGGTGAGCCAAATCTTGGAAGCAATTATCCTTCAATATTGTGGTTGGTTCAACTGAGATGAATTCATGTGCCTTCTCCAAAAATATGCAACTTTCTCCATGAGGAAAATTATAATATTTATGGCAATTAGCCTTGGTGCTTGGCCTTCATATTGGTTAGCTCCAAAATCCCCAAGCTGATGCAGATCATATTTTACTCCATGTTCCAAATGCACACAAGTACCAAGAATCAAAACACTATTGTTCCATGACAAGGGTGAGGATCCCATGTCCAATCACCAAAAGGGTAGGCATCATCAACATTCCATGGATGCCCATGTTTCTCACCGAAGGTGTAAAATGTATCAAAGGAATCTCCATTGATGCAAGAAGGAAATTACTCATGTGTCTTTTCTTCCAAATAGGAAAATAAGAGACACTCCAACCCAATGGTCTAGATGGAAAGCAAGATGCTTCCCCATGTGAAAATTTTCAATGGCTCAACTCTCTGCCACTGGTCAAAGGATGCCTGCAACCATCTTGTGTTCCACTTAATGAAGTCAAATGGGGACCATCTGCATATTTATGTAATGTGGCATCAAACACAGGCATGAGATGCCTCTGCAACTACTGGGTATGGAATGGTGATTCCCTTAAATCAGCTGAAGTGAATAAGGGAGCCTTTTGCTCCTTTTCAGGCACCATCAAAAATAAATTCTTGACCCAAACTTCATCCTCAAATGTCATGGAAGAAGTAGAAGGGTCTGATGTGGGATCATGGACCAAAATATATTCTATGCAAACTTCATCCACCCAACTAATGGATGCATCAAATCCATAACAAGTTGGTCCATCACACATGAGATATTTTGACTCCTTAGTGGAGGAATGACTTACTCCATCCAGAAGCTCAATTTCGCTATGGGAAACTGTATGTGCTTGGAACTTTAACTCTGCATCTAAAATTTCCTCAAGCACATACATTTCATCATGCACCTCATGAACCACCATCTCATGATTTTCTTCCATAGAACTCTGAATCTAACCAACCATAAGAGATTGGCTGACTGGTATGAGTGATCTTTGCAACTTTTGATGAAGTTGCTCTATTTGGATCTTGGATTCTAAGAGGTCACCTTGAGTGCTTCTCAAAGAATATTGGGTGGTTATCAACTCATCATTGACCTTGTTGATGTCTTCATCATCCTTCAAGGATTCTCCCTGCAACATATACACAAGCTCATGCAAATAATTTTTGTCAGAAAGCATATCTGAAAAATTACCTTGGATTGTAGACATTGCTCTTTGAATCTTCTCCATGGCTTCAAGGAGTGATGAATCTTCCAATGAAGCAGATCTCCAACAAGATTGTGACACTAAAACATTTGTGTCACAGATAGTGTGTAAGTCCTCCTTAATACTTATTTCATTCATATTGAGTGTCCTTTCAAAAGGGGAAGGTGGAGAATAAACCTCCTCCTCATATACCCATGGATCAACCTCTTGAATCTTAGGTGGTGATATTGAGATTGATCCCATGACTTCTTCCTTGACGACAAGGATATCATATTATTTAGTATTAGGGAAAAGTGTAATTGCATAAAACTCATCAAGAGGTATCTCTATGTCACCCACATATAGAGATGGAAATCCATTAATAGATGTCTCCTCAAAACTTAGGAACCCATCAATAGGTACCTCTTCACAACATCCATCAGTAGATGCTTCTTCATAATTTGAGCAACTGTTAGTAGATGCCTCTTCTTGTAACCCATTCATAGCTACTCTCCGATCCATACTTTGTTGATACTTAGCAGAACGGGTGATGGCTTCTTCGTGCTTACCTCCTTTGGAATATCTTCTTTAGGTAAACCCAAACAATCTCCTGATGCTAGAATATTTAGTTGGCTGATTTTTTCTTCCTTTTTCTTTACTCACAGAGGTGGAACAACTTGTTTCCTCTATGCGTGGTTTGCTGCTCTCTATTGAATCTAAAGATTCATCCTTGACCTCAAATCCAAATCTGAAATAAAATTAATCTTTAAAATAAATGGCCTTACCAATATCTTCTCCCAAAGCTAGATACTCATGGTAGTGGCAGGGCAAATTTTTACCTATAGATATTCTCTTTGCTAACTCCTTCTTAGGATTAGCCATCAGTGGTTCATCCCATTGATATATGTACATATGGTAATAAATGTAACCATCATCATATCTTTGTAATCCTACATAAATGTAAATTATCTCTTCTTCCTCATACAACCCAAAACTTTCATCTTCCATGTCTATCACTGCTTTCACAATTGCAACTTAAAAAACACTTCTGAGATATCTTCCATTGAGAATTACTTTCCACAGGATGACCCAAGGAAAGTGCTCTGATACCACTGTAATACATCTAACATAATATCATCTGATATTATCTCAAAAATTAAAACTTACAGTACAACATTTTCACCGGCGAAGACTAGTTAACATAACTAGTGGAAAAACGGCTAGTTTAGGGCACACGCAGATTCCTCCTGGGTTATGAATTTGGGATATTTAGGTTCTACCAAATGTATGGGTAAATGTGAAGTAGAAAAGGAATCCGTTTCAAGGCCAAATATTGATTCTTATGCAAAAATTAATGGGGCCATTTACATTTCAACAATACTAGGCGAATGTCTACTTTGATGCTTCCTCAGCACACCAACATATGCAAACTAAACTCAATGCTTAAACTTGAATGTAACCAAATGGAATATATCAGACATTAAAATACTGATTATGTGTTGGAAAAGTTCTTCTGATAATTTGGGAAGTTTTGGTTGAGTTTGGGAGCAAAGAGAGGAAAAATGCTATGTAGGACTGCTCAACTAGTAATTTCCAAACTCTTCCAAATGAGATGATATGATATTGGATTTGAAATATTAAGGTGGGATGGTATTCATAAATGTATCAGGGACCCAAAACAACTGACAAAATCGAATTTGTGCATACACATACCTATTAACTGATCAAACTGTAAAACTAGTCAATTTCGAGTGCCCAATGAGCTAGTCTTGATTACTGAGGACTCAAACAGCCAGAGAGGGTTACAGGAATATGAAATTTGGATGGGGATGTATTCTAAAGGTATTTAAAAAAAAACATCATCCTTAATAAATATAATTAGTTACTATGAGCTTTGTATGATGCATAAATTGGAAAAGTAGTCAATAGAAAGTGTACATTGAGCTAGTATTTGAAATATAGGACTCAAAATGCCAAAGGATTCTCTTTAATTAATATTATGATATTTAATGGGGATATGATATGTTATGTACAAAAACATCAAATAATACTTATTTAATTAACCTTAAACATTAAATGGAATAGCCTCAAACATCATAGATAATCTATGTACTTGAATTATTAAAATGATAGAAGAAGGAGATTACAGAAAGGAATGAGAATAGAAGGTGTGGTAACTATATCATATATTTAAGATGGATATGAGCTGTTGGATGATACTGAGGTGTGCACTGGCCTTCTGTGTCTTCTTGCAAGCTCTCCAACTGACTACTCTTTCTCTGTGAAACTCTACCGAACCACCTTAAGAAATATGCATCTTTGCATCAACTTCTGAATGATGGATATTCACATGAAATGGATGGATCAGATCTGCAATGTGGTATCAACGGATGCACTGGATCATGTGCAGAAGAGTGAAACTGTAACTATGGGGCACATCTCCCATAGGATTTCTAGGGCACATCTCCTTGCCTTGGTAAGCTAAGGTTCTCACACACAAATTCAATAATGATAAAAAGTTGTGAAAATGAGTTTCTTGGATTCTTTTATAAACTTCCCAATGAACTACTAAGCAAGTTGATGTTCTTGGTGACCTATGAGATCCCTTGCACATTTTCCCTCAATGAGTGGATATAATTTCCTGCTTTTCCTTTCTTGCTTGCTTTCTCCTTTTTTGGAAAGTGTGCCCTCCTAACTTTACCAATGGTTCCTGCTTTTCATACTAATTTATTTTCATCCTTATTTGGAAAGTGTGCCCTCCCTACTTTTCATGAAGTTTCCTACTTTTCAAATTGTCTTAGATTTTTTCCTTTTAGGAAACTGCGCCCTCCTTTTCTTTTTGGTTGTTTCTATTTTCCTCACATGTCTGATTTTGTCAGTTTCTTTCCTTTTAGCTTGGCATCTTTCTTTGTGCTACTTTTATCCAATTCCTTCTTTGGTGTGACAACTCATAAGGCTATCATTATCTCTCCATGTGCCCTTATGGTGTCCTTGTCATCATCCAACTCACCAAAACAAATAATTAATATTTTAAATATGAAAATTATCATTACATCCTTCTAATTTAATTAATTAAACAACTATAGGATAATTTATTCCTAGTTAATAATTGCCTCGGATAAATTTATCCCCCCTTTAATTAATTAATTCCTTGGTCTTCACTAGGATCCATGGGGGGGTTGGTGGATTCTTTTCTTCCCTTGATACTGGAAAATTGGAGACATGACCCCAAGTGATAGGTCCAAAACCAAGACTAAAAACATATCCTACAGTTCACTTCCAATCATCAAGGTTGCTAGACCAATCAAAATCAGTGAATCCAACCAACTAAGGATTCCCCCCTTGAATTGTAATGTATCCCAAACTTATTTGTACCCTCAATATACTGAAGAACCCCTTTGATTCTTTCTAATGAATTTCATGGAGCATTTTCACATTCTAGGAAAAAGGACCAAAAGCAAAGGAAATATCAAGATGAGTATGAGTCAAGTACAAAAGACTACCAAGTAACATAAGATACAAGGTGCAATTTACTTTGGGTATAGTGTAGGTGGAATAAGTTTGACTCTAGATTGGAAGGGACACTGGGTTGGTTTATAATATTCCATGTGAAAGTGATGAATAAGGTCACAAGTATGCTTAGAAAGAAAAATTTCTTCTTTGGTTTGCAAGATTTGGAGCCCAAGAAAATAATGCAAATGTCTTAAGTTAGTCATTTCAAATTTTTTCGTAAGGTTGGATTTCAAATGGGTTAAAAGTTTAGGGTCACTACTAGTAAGAATAAGGTCACCAACATAAAAAAACAAGGACTATGATATGGTTTCCTACTTTATTGCTACATACATTGGGGTTAGAATGACATTTATAAAACTAGTCTCTAGAAGAAAGATATCCATTTTGGAAAAACAAGATCGAGAAGCTTGTTTAAGGCCATAGAGATTATTATTAAGGTGACAAACAAGGATGGATCCATTTTCCAAGATGTTTTTACATGTAAATTTCTTCTTGAAAATTCCCATGCAAGAAGGAATATTTAACATTCATTTGATGGAACTCCAATTTATGTGAAGTGGGAAGGGCAAGGAAAAGGTGGATAGAGTTCATTTTAGTGACAATGACAAAGGTTTCATTGTAGTTAATTCCTTCAACTTGTGAAAATACTTTGGAAACTAACCTTGTCTTAAGTTTTTCAACACTTCCATATGATGCATACTTAGTTCTATACATCCATTTACATCTGAAAATTTTTCTTCCTTTCGAAAGAGGTACAAGGTCCCATGTATAATTTTCCATTAAGGAACGATATTATTCATTCATTGTTACTTCCCAATCTAGATGGCTAGATTATTTTGTAAATGTTTTTGGATCATGAGTCTCTGAAACTTGACCCAAAAGAGAAGAGGTTCACTAGAATTTTGAATGTGTTCAATGCTGAACTCTGGGATCGCCAATAAGATCACTAGTTTCTATGCATGTTTTATGGACTGATCTAGGAAGTGGTGGTGCTGGTGTGGTTCAGTTTTAATAGACCCAACTAGAGGAAAGTGAGTAGGAGGAGGTGAGTTTTCATCCTTATTTTCATCATCTAAAAGAACAAATCAAAGTAGGATCACTAGCAGAGAAGTTGGGAATAGAAGGTGGCATAATTGTTGAAGATGGATCATAGGCCAAAGATGTAAAAATGCCAAATTAGGTTCGTGAGCCAATATATTTTCATCAAATTCAACATCTATTCTAATAATAATGTTTAGGGGATTATGTTGAAAAATTCTATAACCTATTATAACTTTAGAATATCCAACAAAATTCTAATTCTCACTCTTACGGTGTAATGCTTTCCAATTCATCAAGAATGTGATCTCGTGCTTCACTAAAAAACACACAAAATTGGATTACATCTAGTTTATTTTAACTCCATAATTCTTCTAGTTTTATACATTTTAAATCCTTTGTGGGAGTGTGACTAACTATGTAATTGGCACAATTAATGCCATCAGTGGGGGTGGTTTCTTTTCCTAAAGCAATATAGTAATGTCCCTTACTTTGTAGGACATCCTCCATATAGGCTATCCATGACAAGTAGTTGGTATTGGTAAGTATAATATCACTTGGACTAGACATATTATAACGTGCATGTTATATGGATTCAAAAATAGAAACTTGTGGTATGGATGCAAATATTTCAAAAAAATAGGTAGTTAAAAAAACAACATTAAAAATGGACTATAGATGTCAAAGTTATGTATTTTTAAAAAAGGAATAAGATGGAACCAAGGAGTCAAATGGCATACAAATATTTGTAAAATTAGTCACAACATATCTATTGAACAAGTAAATCAATCACAATGATGTAAAACAAATTGGAGTAAAAATTGTGCAAGAGAGATGCATCAGTGGTCTATAATCCCGAATAGTAGAATTGCAATACAATACTGTCACAATGAGTGAGCAATTCGAATTAGATAAGGAGGTCATTCAAATATACTACATGGCATAGCTTTGCTCCAACTAGGAGTCCTCATCATCAATCAATGGTGGTCATCAATGCACAAGTAACTATCAACCAGGTGTCAAACTGAGTCTAACTAAGTGTAATAAGTGTAACTGATGGTAATGGCACTAATGTAGGGAAGGAGGATCAGTGGAGGCTGCATGAGGAGTTAACTGGACTCAGAATAGGTATTCAAGTCTCATCGGAGGTCCATTGGAGTGATAACAATAGTTAGGAGTCAGTCTAGCCTCAAATCAAGGAAAGACAATTAGCTAACCGAAGTGAACTGGACTGGTAGGTGAGAAAAGGCACCCCTCTCAGGTGGTAGGTGCATGCTGGGAGCACTAAGCACTAGGAGGGATAAAACTGAGTGGAGGGAAGTTCCCGGGTGCTGACAGACTAGGGACTATGTGCTAGGGGCATCAAACTGGTGACTGGGCAGCATGCGGATTCATGCATGCATGCAAATTACATACTGAATGATGAGATATCCTAACACCCCCCCTCAAGCTATACTATGATGTAAAAAATAAAATGTAGGGCCTTGGTTACTGAGACCAAAGGTCACCCCAATACAATAATCCAAAAATGCTGAAAATAAGCTAAGTGAGGAAAGAGGAAAAACCCAGTGGGAAGAAACCCCCCCCTCAAGATAAACATAAAATGGATCTAATTTGTCTCCACCATGATGGAAATCACCCCCAAAAGTGAACAAAGTTAAGAGAACTTCTTCTCAGTGAAGCTCTTGGTGAAGATGTCTGCAATTTGCTCATCAGTAGGGCAATATTGCAGAATGATGGTGCGATCATGCACCAACTCTCCGATGTAGTGCATATGAATCTCAATGTGCTTGGTCCTTTGCTGCTGAACTGGATCTGTGGAGATATTAATAGCACGTTTATTGTCACAAAATATGACAATCAAAGTAGTGCTACCAAAATCAAACTCGGAAAGAATACCCTGCAACCAAACTGGCTGAATGCAGGCATTGACTGCCCCTCGATACTCTACCTCTGCTGAAGAAAGTGCAATGGATGCCTGCTTTTTGCTTGACCAACAAGCAGGGCCATGGCCAATCATGAAAACATAACCGAAAGTGGACTTCCGATCAATTCTATCACCCGCCCAATCTGAATCAGTAAAACTAATGAAATCTAGCTCAGAATCTGTAGCATAGTGTATGCCAAAATGTCTTGTACCTTGCACATACTGCAAGATCCACTTGGTTGCCCGCTAATGAAGCTCATGGGGATATTGCATATACCTTGATATAGCACTCATGACATAAAAAATATCAGGCCTTGAGTGTGTCAAGTAGAGTAGTGAACCAATCAACTATCGATACATAGTGCAATCTGCAAGCGGTGTAGAATTTCCCTCCTCAAGACTGATTCCTGAGAGGAATGGAAACGGAGCAGCCTTACATTCTTCCATATTAATCTTTAATAGCAGGTCTGAAGCATAATTTTGCTAAGATAATGTGATCCCATCAAAATTTTGAGCTATCTCCAAGCCCAAAAATTGCTTAAGGAAGCCCAAATCGCTCATGTCAAAAGCTAGATTTAAGGTAGTTTTTAGCTTGTTGATTGTAAGGAGAGTGCTACAAGTAATGAGAAGATCATAAAAAAAAGAAAAAAAAATCAGCAAATTACCTTTAACTTGCTGTAGGTACACATTCAGATCAGATTTGTATCTTTTGAAATTCTGAGAAAGAAGGAAGGAGTCCATCTTTGAGTACCAAGCTCTTGGGGCCTATTTCAATCCATACAAAGATTTCTTCAATCTGCAAACTAATGATGGATCTGATATGTATCCTTCTGGATGCTTCATATATACTTCTTCATTGAGATCTCCATGTAGAAAATCACTCTTCAAATCTGTCACATCCCCTCCCATCATACCAGTGCGATGGAGAGGATTGTGATGCTAAAACCGGGCATCTAGCCCCATGAACTTATTAAATAAGCATTCACATAATATAAAAATACATATGGAAATGTATACTTATAGGAAAACATAGTGGAATTAATTTCAATTACACATCCATCATACATTCAAGATATTCATGATATTCATCAAATAAATGATTACAAAGTTAACACAAGAGAGTACTTATCTTAGAACAAAGTAGTCCCGAGCAACTGGCTATGCAACTGCAATATTCCACCCAACCATAGGCCAGTTGTGATCATCAATATCTCAACACACTGCCACCCTCGAGCTGGGCATGATCTCTACAAGGAATCAGGGAACAACAAACTCACACATAGCCCAAAGATACACCAAATCAGCCAAGCCAATCTACAGTTGGGTTTATCAGGCTGTTAGGCAATGGAAGGAAGAATTGCTAAGCTAGTGAGATCATCCATAGAGATATGGGTACCCTCTGCAAGATCTATCTAGCTTGGACCCCACAATACCTACACACCTGGCACAAGGAAGTATTCCCTTCACTAATACACAATCCCTCAGTCCATACCTCCCATTCTAGTGTTCTTCAAGGTGTGCATAGAAGAGAAACCAACCCTTTTGATACTCTTGAGAGGTTACCTCCTCACTAGGTTTATCAAGCCAATTCTGGTCCACTTCCACTCCTAATTCTTGCTCACAATTTCAAACCAACACAGGGATGCACCCTACAACAAAACACAAGTGTTGAAGAATGTGGGCAACCAAAACGAACTAGTAGATGGGGAATAAACCCTGGGAGAGCAAATTCGTTTTCAGAAAACGTTTTTCTGCATTTCAGGGGAAAAAATGACCTCTATAACCTCCCAAAACATGACTCCTTTTCTCCCAGCCACTGTACAATACAAAAATGAGCTCCCAGCTATGAAAAATGCAGGAAAATGGTAGAAAACGTGAAGGATAAAGACCCAGCTAGATCAGACTGCGTGAGAGAGGAAAAACTATCGATTCAGAATGGCTTTGGGCACCATTTCGTGGGTTTTTTCTTGCCCCAGAAGCAAAAGTACATTTTTTCAGGTTGATGGCTTTCCCATGCACAAAATTGGTTGCCATACCTCTTCATTTCCAAGGCATTAACTACCTCAACCAACTCCTGGAAGAATTAAATGATTGGTTGCATAAGTCAAAATGGGTAGTTGGGGTTCATTCATGGACATTTGGCTTACCACCATTGGCTTAAGGGTTTGAATAATTTCCCTCCCTATTCCTTGTAGAGTCATGCCCCCATCTCTTTGTTGCATTGCATAGCTAGTTGTGGGTTGTTCATTAAAATTCGTATTTACATGATGTCTTAATTTACATTGTGCCTATCTAGCACAAGAACCACATGCATCTATTTTTAATTGCTGATACATAAAACACTAAATCAATGGTGGGGCCTTGGCCTTGAGCTCCTCACCATGATTAAATAACAATATTTACACCATTTACGATTTAATGCGAAGGGGTTCAAAATGGGGATGTGACAAAATCCATATGGTGCACTTCTCAGTGCTTGGATGCAGAAATAGCCAAAACTAGGCAGATGGAATCCATCTTTGCAACCGGTGCAAAGGTCTCAGTGTAGTCCACTCCTTGGACTTGGGAGAAACCTTTTTCCACCAGCCTAGCTTTGTATTTTCTGATAGAGCCATCAGAAGCAACCTTTGTGTGGTATACCCACTTACATTGGACCAATTTTCTTCCAGGTGGAAGAGAAACTAGCTCCCATGTATTATTCTTTTGAAGAGAACTGTACTCTTCATCCATGGCGGTTTTCCATCCTGGGTCTCGGTGGAAATGATAGTATGATTTGGGATCTGAACCAATCATCAAATAAAATTTCTTAGATAATAATGGATCAGAAAATGAACGAGCCATACCTGCTCTTTGAAAGTCTTCTCTTGTTCTCCTTGGATCAGCAGGATTTCCAATGTTTGGAGCAGCAGATTCTAAAGTGTTTTGGGCCCACTTTGGTAACTGAGGAGGATCATTATGGTAGGATTCTGAACCTAATATGTCATGGCCATCAAATTCTGATAAAATACCATAAATATCAGATCCAATTCTTTCTTCATCTTCTCTTGAAACTTCTTCTTGTAGAGATTGCGGATCGACAGTGTTTTCCTCAACTAGTTTCAGATATGGAAGCGGTTCTTCAAACTTCACACTTCGCTCTATGAATATATTTTTGGATCTGATATTCATGAGTTTATATGATTTTGATTCTTCTCCATATACTATTAGGATTCATTCAGTACTTTGTGGATCCAAATATTTTTTCTTTTCAGAAGGAATTCTAGCCAATGCAGTGGAGCCAAAAACCCTCAAATTGGACACATCCGGTTTGTGACCAGTGGATGCTTCAAAAGGAGTTCTACCTTTCACGGATGAATGTGGAACTTGGTTCTGAATGCATGCAGCAACATTCATGGCTTCAACCCAAATATTTGCAGCCAAACCTTTTGACTCAAGCATATAGGTATCCATCTCTTTCAGTGACAAATTCTTCCTTTCTGCTACACCTTTCTGCTGGGGTGTGTAGGGAACTGTATGTTGGATCTGAATTCCACTTTCGGCAAAAAGTTGTAGAAAATCAGTCTTGATATATTCTCCACCATTATTAGATCTAAGATCTTTGATCTTGCTCTCCGTGGCAGTCTCAACAAAAGCCTTAAAATCCTTGAATTTTCTAAGCACTTCTGACTTGTTTTTGAGAAAGAAGACCCAAGTAAAGCAGGAGAAGTCATCAATGAATGTCAAAAAATACCTTGAACAGTTCGTGGACATATTTTGCAGTGGAGCATTGAAATCAGAATGTATGAGACCCAAAATAGTAGAAGCTTTGCTAGCTTTTCCGTGGTCAAACTTGTCCTCGGGGTGCTTCCCAATGATCCAACCTGGGAAAATTCCCTTCGAGAAATGGAGGTGTGGAATACCATCAACCATGGATTTGTTTTGTCACAGCAGAAAATACTTGTAATTAAGGTGTCCAAACCTTTCATGCCAAATCCTACTAACCTCATTTCCATGAGTGAGAAGAGCAGTGGGATTTTCAAGCGGCACAAAGTGTGAAAACTCATAGTATTTTGCAGTATGATTTGCCTTTCCGACGACAATAAGTCTTCCACTTTCAATATTAGAAATTTCAACTTTGTTAGGGATGAATGTATCTTTCTTTGGTGCACCAGTGTGTGTCATTTGATATACATAAAGTAGATTCAAAGCCAAGGAAGGCACATAAAGAACATTATGAAAACTTCCATGCTCTAAATGGATGGTACCTTTACCCTTTGATGAAATTTTTGAGTCATCTCCCAAATGGACGGGGATGGATCTGTTTGGATCAAATGAAGAAAACGAGTCAATATTTGCAGCCATATGATTCAAGGCACCAAAATCTATCAGTAGAGTGGTGTGTTTCGAAATAGTTTCCATGAGTGCTTGACCTCTTTCATGATCATCATTTCTATCCTTCTTCTGTGCACCGTCAAGAAGAGTTATGTTATTCTTTTCCAAAAGGAGGGCCATTTGATCTATTGTTTTCTTCATGCATGAACTTTCAGGATGAAAGCCACGGTTGAAATATGAACATTTAGATTTTTCTTTACCCTCTTTACCCTTTTGCTTGTTCCTTGAACCGGATCGTGCATCCGATGGTTTGCTTTTCTCTCTTTGCTTGGTAGGTTCCAATTTGGGATTCTCTTTCTTTTGCTTCCCTTTGCCATTCAAATTCTTGGATCCTCCAACAAAGAGGGATGAATATTTGGAGCTTATGGACCCCATTTGAATTAGCTTATCATGCTGTTTGGTAACGGAATCAATGAAAGCATTCAAGGTAGGCATCTTCCAATTTGGGGTAGTTAGCCGAACGGAATTGAAAGTAGAGACAAATACTGAGAAATATTTACCAAGTTTTGAAAGAATGGAGAGGATCAATTGTTTATCCTCTTTGAAAACTCCACTATTCTTCAATTGCAAGGCCAAATGCTTCAATCTTGTGAAAAAATCATTGATGGTCTCAAAATTCTCAGGATTCAAGGCAATCAATTCATTTTCCAATTGAAAATACCACATGTCATCTTGCTTTCCAAAAATCTTTTCGAGTTTCTCCCATACTGTCTTTGGAGTAGTCAATCAACTGAGGTGAAAGTGAAGATCCTTGGAAATATTGAGGCAAAGAAGACCATATGTTTCATCCAATTTGTTGAAGTGCTTGGATTTTTCAATGAGAGTATTGGGCTCAGCTTCGAGGCCCATGGTGACTCTGTAGTACCCTTTTGAGCGCAACATAATCTCCATGTCATTCTTCCATTCAAAATAATTGAAGGGAGTGAGTAGCTTTGAAGAAGAAGAATCCATCTCAATGATAGCGAATGTTAATGGAGGAGTAATAAAACCTGCAAATCACAAGAAAAACAAAAAAAGTAAGGTCAAACAATCCACACTTTTAGAGTTGCATCACACCTGGGATTGGAGATCAAGCAAGCTTGAAGATCCAATGTATGAATTCCAGGAATTATGTGGAAAAATCAAGCTTCTGGATTGGTATTGGAGAGATATTTCAGCTTTGCATGCACATGAGTGAATACACATGAGAGTTTGCATGCCAAAACTTCAGTATTTTTGAGCAAATTCACTCAATTATTCATGTAGAACACTTGTAGAAGAGAGATCTTGTCCCTGCCATGGCTCTGATACCATGTAAAATTAGTCACAGAAGATCTATTGAACAAGTAAATCAATCACAATGATGTAAAACAAATTGGAGTAAAAACTGTGCAAGAGAGATGCATCAGTGCTCTATAATCCAGAATAGTAGAATTACAATACAATACTGTCACAATGAGTGAGAAATTCGAATTAGCCAAGGAGGTCATTCGAATATATTGCATGGCATAGCTTGGCTCCAACTAGGAGTCCTCATCATCAATCAGTGGTGGTCATCAATGCACAAGTAACTGTAAGCCAGGTGTGAAACTGAGTCTAACTAAGTGTAATAAGTGTAACTGATGGTAATGGCACTAATGTAGGGAAAGGGGTTCAGTGGAGGGTGCATGAGGAGTTAACTGGACTTAGAATAGGTAGTCAAGTCTCATCGGAGGTCCATCGGAGTGATAACAATAGTTAGGAGTTAGTCTAGCCTCAAATCAAGAAAAGACAACTAGCTAACTGAAGTGAATTGGACTGGTAGGTGAGAAAAGGTGCCCCTCTCAGGTGGTAGGTGCATGCTAGGCGCACTAAGCACTAGGAGAAATAAAACTGAGTGGAAGGAAGATCCCAGGTGTTGGTAGACTAGGGACTAGGTGCTGGAAGCATCAAACTGGTGACTGGACAGCATGCGGATGCATGCAAAGTGCATGAAAGGTACATACTGAATGATGAGATATCTTAACAAGATTGAACCATGCGATGATGTGTTCTCAATGCAGTAAATAAACCCCCCCACCCTTGACTAACTTTTCCTATAAGATCACTTTTACAAATAAGTTAGTTTTTAAAATAAGTGGACCATTTTTATAAAACAAATGTGAAGCACCTTTACAATGAAGTTCCTTTAGAAATTAAAGTTACATAATTTTTTTTTTCTAAAGTAACAAAAAGGACTTGAACCCAATACCTCTTAATTAATAAAGTGACTTTCCGCCAACTAAGTTAAACAAAAGATATAGTAATATTATGAATAATGGGGGTGTTGTTGTTGTCATGGGAGAGCGTGCCTACCCAAAAAAACCTTGATTTTGGCTTGCAAGACACTTTTGCATAGCAACAAAAAACACACAAAATGAAATTTCAAAACCAAAAATTCTAAGATTTGGGGTTAGACAAAAAAATGTAAATCTAAATGTAAATGATATACCTCAAGATTTGATAAAATGGCCATATCTTCGAAAAACAAAAACCTTTTTGTGTGAAAAAAAAAACATTTTCAACTGAAATTAACACTTTGGACATAATGGAACCCCTCTCATAGCCTATAAATGCACATAAATAGTAGGATCGATAAATCCTTTGATGCATGCAACTATACTAGTTCGATGTATCAATCAACAACACGAGTGGGTCTTCATAAGTGATTGAATACCATGTTTGCCTAAAATAGGGTATTTCCACACAATTCGAACACTTAGTAACCACTCACACAAATAGATCACATATCAACACACTTATGTTTTTATGTGGTTAAGACATTGATATAGGGAAACAATCCACAACCCCAATGAAATAGCTACTTGAGGCAATATATTAGAAACATAATTTACATATGAGTTTCTCACAATCGATCATAAAGAAAATGACCCTCCATGCTCTTTAAATAGAGATCATAGACCAATTGCGTGTCAAGCCATGGATCAAAATTTGTTAATACCAAGGTAAATATGAACCATCCGGCATATCACTTTATACCTAGAACATAACATGACCGCCATATTACATAAGTACAAATGCATACTAAATAAACACACTTGTACTAAAGAAACATTAGACCAAGTTGATCCTAACTAACTCCTAAGTATCTAAATATCATAATAGGTGGGAGTACAAATCCGTCAAGACGAGTATATAAAAAAAAAAGGTCTTGGATGGGTATATAAAGAAACACATTACGTCGCTTGCCACACCCTTATTTTAGACCTATCTTAACAAATTTTTATGTTGTGCTGGTCACATTGGTACCACTATCCAATAACTCTTTTGGTGGACACACATATTCAAAGAATTATTTAACACTCCCAAAGGACTTCCCCCTTCCCATGGTGAGCATGATCATTCCATTTAACTTGTACCTAGTAACCTCCCACCCAATGTATTCCCACGTCACCATACTTTTGCCCAAAAAAATGAAATTGAAAAGATAATTCAAGAGCTGCTAGTTGTTGGTGTAATCTTCCCTAGTACCAATCCTTAAGCTTCTCTAGTTTTTATTGTCCCGTTGTTGCTGCAACATCCCCCCCAAATATTTTGTAAATTATGGGGGCCCTCCTTTAGTTTGTTAGAAAAGTTTGCTTAGAAGTCAAGCCTCATCAAAAGGGCCCTCTTTTTCTTACTTCGTTTTCTAAAAGAACAAAGTCCTTTGAGTTCGTTTTGTTTTTTTTTGCTTAAGTCAAACTCAGTTTTCCCAGCCGAAACGGCGGAACGACTCACCGAGTTGAGCCGCAATAGTCAGCCCCTTTTTGTTAAGTTTTTGAGCTTTCCCGTTTCGAAAGAACTCACTAAGTTTCGCCACAATGGGTGGGTGGTTTTTTGTTAAATTCGTGAAGTCTTTCCGTATCAGACGAACTCGCCCGGTCTCGCCGCAGAGCCGCTTGAACTCGCCTAAGTCATCCGCGGTGCGGCCCCGAATCTTGTCTTTCCTAAGTTTTTCTTGCGGAAAACCTCGTCATTTTGTGTTGATAAATTTAGCCAAAACTTTGTCGTCTCATTTCAGATAAACTCAGCTAGTTCTGCCGCAATATTTCACTCCAAACTGGCTAGTTTCCGCTGCCCTATTGCACATGGACTCGGCCATTTCTGCCACAACCATCGGGTGAACTCGTCAATTCTGTCCGATTTTGATGGTCATCCTTTAATGCCAAAAGTGCCAAAAAGACCCCCGGTCAAATTTCCATAATGACATTTTTAATTCCCTCGCCCGCCGAATTGAATGCTTGAACGTGTCAAGCTATTATATATAGGATTTGGGCATTTTAGAGTTTTCATTGGTAAATCGTTTTGGTGCAAAACTCCGTTCAAAACCGTTTTAAGACACTCTGGTTGAGCCAGCTCTGCAGCATCATCACTACTTCAAAACCAGTCGCTTCTACCATGTAGTTTGTTTTCTAACCTTGTATCATTATGTTCAATAGCTAGTTTTGTTTTTAAGATTTCTGTCTCTGCAAGCTATGCCGCAGCCATGTTAAAAAATTTTGGGACTCGTCGGGTCATCCCCAAACCCATCATAGCTGGTAGCTAACGCTTTCCCCATCCTGTCAGTCTACCCAACCTAGTTCCAGCCTACCTAAACCTGCGTGCTCGGACGTTGCCTAGCCATATTCACTTATCGCCTCTCTTATGCGTTCTGGGCCTGTTATCTCATTTCTGAAGTCCACAGTGTCGTATATTTTAAAGCCAATTTTGTCCGTCATTTTAGAGGAGAATGTCATGTTATTTTCATTGCAAACTTTCAACTTCACACACTGTTATTTTCTTCAAGGAATTTTGCTAGTTCTTATCTTTGAAATTTACTTATGCTGCGCTTGTGGTGTTCATGCGTAGTTACAACGTAATTTTCCACCTTGTGAGCATCAGAACTCTTTGGCCTTTTGGATCCATTCTACTGACTCAAATCGACTTTATATCCTTTAGATACACCATTTCCCTATTTTTTCTTCCTGTACGCTAGCTGTTCCACTTTAGCCAGCGTACCCGCAAGCTACACCACTATAGCCCGCGGGTGACAAGTAAAATGGTAAAAATCACTAGTAAATGACTTTTTACTCCCACAAAGCGGTCTTAGGGTGACCTTTGGCCCTCCATTTTCCCCAAAATGCCTTAATGTGTCCTTTCACTTACCTTTAGGAGGACTATATATTGAGCACATAAGGCATATGGAAGAGGGGAGGAAGAGAGAGCAATATAACTCTAGTGGATTTTTGCCGCATCTTGAGTCTACACTCATTGATACTTGTTGTTGTGAACCTCTTATGTTCACCTTCCAAACTCCTATCATAGTTTGAGTTTTCCATTCCATGGAGGATTGAACTGGTGGAGGCACAAGTGGAGAGACCTAGTTCTTGGTTCAGATTGGTTGCCGGCAACAAGTCGTATCACATTGTACTTCTTGTTATTTATTAATAGAAATACTGATATTCGAGTCCATTAATGTTGTGAATGTTGTTTATATTACATTGGGTTGAATTTACTTATGATATCATGGACCATTGCTGTTGATGATGTTAATGTCGTTTATATATTATATGCGCTTGTTGTATATTGGCTCTCAAGACTAATTTGCAGATTCAAGTGCACAAATTGAAAGCTCCAATGGGGATCTACATCAAACATACGGATCAAGGTTGGTTATATTCTTTATTATCTTTGCATTGTCATTTATATAGCATAGCATTGAGAATTGAGTTAATTTTTGGTATTCAACTGTCTGTTGTGGTCCACCCCAAGCCATAGGAAGTTTTCTCTGTAACAGAAACGGTGACTCCGCTGGGGAGAACATCCATTTTTGGGGATTTTTAGGCATTAGTCCTTGTTTAGAGTTGCTGTGTGTCGAGTCTCTGTGTCAGTGATTGGCTGTTAGGATACACTATAGAAAACACCCTTTTTTTTTAGCCATTGGACTCTTTTTCTGCTCATTTGCTTTTCCCTGTACGCGAGTGAGCCTTGTTCTTCTCGCGTCTACCCGCTCCTGTCTACACTATAGCCCGCGAGTACCCGTAGTTATTCCTTTGACAGTAGCGTACAACTCTAGGGGTGATTGATTTATGGCCTTTGGTTGTTGCTGGGTTGGTTTTAAGTGTTCCTGAGTCTTCTGTGGCCTTGTTCTTGACTATTCAAGGCCCTTTTCGTGACCAGAACTCCTCTTTTCTCTTGGTTTTGAGCCTTGTTGGTTTTTACCCATTTTTTATTTTTTAGCCCATTACCTTGGCTGAGTCTTACTGTTTGGGATCTGTTAGGTTGTCTGAGTGATCTCCCTTGCATTTCTGTAACTAAATAGTGAGATTTTGCTTGCATTTTTCATTTCATTATATCGAAAAATACAAAAATATAGTTTTGCATTTTCCTTTTGCTTATAAGTGAAAATACAAAAAACTTAACTCTTATGTACTGCATTTTGCATCTGAGTGCTTGTGCTTTCATTTAGGTTTTGCTTGTGCATTGAAAATATAAAAGAGTTGCATTTTTATTTTGAAACCATTGGATTGATTTTTATTCTAGTGGCATTGTTTCTGTTGGATAGATGAGTCTAGAGTTTGACGATTTTTCATACTATTGAGTCATATACATCACTAGTTTCACAACCATATCCTTTGAGTAACCACAGCCATTAAAATTAATGCTTAATCTTAAAATTGATTAGAACTATTTTATTTATAGGGTACACCGACTAGCATAGGTTTAGAGTCTTGGAATAGATCATTGTGAGTAAACAATCCAAGACTACTAGACGAAACATTATGTGTCTGAACAGAGAGTGGTGAAATCCATGGTATACATCGGTGTTCTCAGGAAGCTCTACTCAGACCAGAGTTAAGCACGAGGTCACGGGAGCTTGGTTGCAGACATAGCCCTCCAATACCGGCTGAACGTGGGAGATATTTCTAGGGTTTGTTCGTATCTGGGGACTCTTGGGGGATTTGACGCTCTTGATTTTTGGGCTTAGCTACCCTGCCCATACGACGGATCCCAACTGTGATTGTCCCCCTGAGCATTGGTTATACTACAGTGACCATAGTTTCCTTACCTAAGTATCGCATAGGGTACTTGCAGTGGTTATATTGTTTGTGTCCTGAGTCAGATAGGGGTTGGACAACACATTTTTTTGTTGCCGAGGGTTACGGCCCTTTGCATGCAGTGAATCCTGTGAACCTTTATAATTGATTCTGTTATCTCTCGCTACAGTTTGGGAGTCTCAAGCCTCTCCTAGGAGAGACATACTGGCTCTACTATTGGGAGATCATTTAGCCACTCTGCTTGTCTTCTCTTGGTCGTAGTTTCTCTAGGTGTGTGCTCTTGATTTTCTATTTTTGATCGATAGTTTGGCCATTAGGGGATGCTTTGATTTTATAGTCTCTCCGAAGATATCGCGGCATGGATTCCTGCTCTCCGTCGATCTCGCCGGTTGGTTGGTTTACCAGATGCCGAGATTACATGCCGTATTGATAGGGGATGCCGGAAGGCTCCCTCCAAGTCTTTAGATTCTTACGAAACACACGTCACTGACATCATGATTGCAAATTCTAGCACGGGAGAAATCCCTACTAGTCCATCAGGTAGGGTCGAACACACTTCAGACACCCCTACTCCTAGAGAGGCATGGGGGGTGATCCACCTGAGACCCAACCTAGTTTGTTTGGTCCGGATCCACCCGAGACTCAACCTAGTTTGTTTGGTCCAGATCCACCCGAGGACGACCCGTTCGATCCTTCTTTTCCACATAATTATTTTTACAGGATGCCAGAGTTACATGATGACACAGGTCTTACGACCAACGCTACACCCTTCTCTTTTGGTATGCCTAATTACAACACAGTTGATCCTTCCACTGCATTTGGTAGTCATGCTAGCACTAGTCATGGTGTTAGAAACACTGCACCCACTGGGGGCAATACCCTCGCCGGGGGCGCCACTTTTTCCACTCACACACATAGTATGGGGACCGGTCACATTCCTCCTAACAATGCAAATGTTTGAAGATGATTGCCTCCTAGGACTACCCATCCTAATAGGAACATTGTTCGCAACACGAATTGCCATCCATAGTTCAATACACATGCCTCTACCTTGTTGGTCACCCTATATGTCAATTAATTAAAGTTAACACACAGGACGGTCAATATAAATTGTCAAACCCAGGGAAGTATTTTATTTCAAAGGAAATAAGCACAATCTATGCATAAACAGATCAAACAGCTGATTTACTAAATGTAGATAAGAACCCTACCTATCTGCTCAGCCAACTCATTCCATAAAGAAAACTAATCTAATTCATACATCTAAGAATCCAAAGTGAAACAATATTCCTACAAAAATCAACCCACCAGTTTAATGGTCTAATAATGAAATTGAACTAGATTAATTTTGCAAGAAGTTAAATCCTATTATTATCAAAGTACAACATTCAATCTTTACCAAAATGATCTATCTAGTGGCTATTGTAACTCTACCATTATCTGTCTAATCTAGGAATGCAATTGAAGATACAACATCAACCAGAATTGAAATACAAGCTTGAACTCTAAACTGATAATTACTGGAAGTCCTATAAAGCATAAATGACTGAAAGATATTGGAACTGAGCTTGGATGTCACAGCTGGTTAAAACACACATGCAATTAAATAAATTATCCTACACAGTCGATTGTCACACCAATGTGCTACAACTATTCAAGATGCAATTTATGAACTACCAAAAGGAAAGCTAATTCTCTGTTGCAGCTACTAGTAACATCTGCAATAATTCCACACCACAAAATAGAAGTAAAGCTAAACTACTCTACCTACTTAAACCGACTATCTCTGTGAGAAGGCGGGCCCTGGCCTTCTAACAGAGATGCAGAGAATCACAACAATTTAAGATACATAAATGAAGAACTCTGCTCTCATATTAATGATGGAAAATCGTCAGTCTCAGTGCTTTGTTACGGCTTACACAAAGTGGTAATTGTCCAACCCCAGGCTATGAGAGCCTTCTGGAATTTATACAAGGAAAATACAGTTTTAGATCCACTATAATCGTGCAGCAATGAAGATCTATTATCTTCATGCTACGGAGTTACAGCTAACTGATACATCTGTATTAAACAAGTATATTAATCATGAAGGATGTTGTTTCTCTAATAATTAATGGATCAACAGATTCATCAACTGGAATGCAACCTGTCTGTTGCAGCAAGGCTCTGTTTCAGTGGAATCTGTTATAGTGAGAATTTGTTACAACTCGCGTGGAGGATGTGCTGTTCCTTGGAGTGTGAGGAGTTGGTGCTTTGAAGAGTAACAACTGGCGCCACGTGGATGATACACCTACGCTTTAGACCTTGGCTAAATGAAATCACATAGATCAGTATAAACCAAGGACTAAGATCCATAATCTTTAACAATATTAGGCATAAAATAAATAAAGCAATAACAAATTATACCTATCAATATTATTGATTGATATGGAGAAAGACATGGATATAGCTTATAAAAGTAGGATGAAATCGGGGAAAAATGATGTAATAAGGATGGCCAAAAAGGAGCATTTCCTAGACCCAACATCTCCCCCCAACTATTCGATTGCATGTCCTCATGCAACAACCTCCTCTAGTCTGAAACCAGTCTCCCCATACTTCTCATTTTCAAATGCAAAAGATGGATTTTCTAATAAGTTTGCAGCATTTGCTAATGTGTTCAAATTTTTATCTGATTGTTTTCCAGCTACTCCCTTCCATCTTTCCATCTCATTTCGCAATATCTGCACCTCCTCTTTTAATAATTCATTTTCAAGCAGGAGATTTTTGATTTGGGGTTCTTCTTTGGAAGGTTCCTACATAGCAACAGACGACTTGGGGTTCACAATGGGAATCTCTATATCTACCCCTGTTGCAGGTGCTTTCTCTAACACAGGTGACTCCCTATTCCCTCTGACTGCTCCTGCTATCTCTGATAAGGGTGCTTCAATATTACCCCCAATTGCGTCCACTGTCTCAACTTCCTCTGCTGTCTCTGCTACCTCTGCTGCTATTGCAGCTGCTTCTGCTGCTACTGCTATCACAACTGCTTCTGCTGCTGTTGCTGGTGATCGAGTCCTTCTTTTCCTCACCAATCCCACTGGGTGTTCCTCACTGCTTACTGATACTGACACTTTGACAGCTCTAATCCTTCTTTTCTTTGTTGCAGTAGGTGTCTGACCCCTATTTCCTGATCTTACTCATTTTTTTGACATAGGGGTTTTTACCTCAATCTTTTCTTCTTCAATAATGCTACCCCTTATCTCCGGAGAGGACACAACCTCCAAAATTTCCACAGTCCCTTCTTCTACTATTCTTGTCTGATGTCCTTCCTCCTGAATATCTGTTTCTGCAATTGCAGCTTCTACTGTCGCAGCTTCAACAGCTGCTCCAGTTTCAGCTTCTTTTATTTGGGTATCTTCTTCTGTATTTACAGCTTCTAATTTTTCTACCTCATGCTACATGGTTCCCATCACAATCTCCTCAGCAACAGGGTTTTCTGTTGATCCTGCTTCTCCCTTGTTTACTTCCTCTTCGTCACTGGTCTGGTTTCCTAATGCTCTAGCTTCCCCCCCAACTAGATTTGAGGAGCGCTGGTCCTCACTATCTGCACCAACACCCTCCATTTCTAATACGGTTTGTATGATTGGCCTATCTTCAGCCAAAAATTGTTCCTGGGTTAAATTACAATTTGCAATGGCTCTTAGGACTAGTAATTTAATTAGCCCATGATTAGTAAGGGACGAAACTGGGTGTTGGGCGGTTCTTGCATATTCAGCCATATTTTGTAGGGCTTTAAGTAGGTAAAATGGTATATTCACCAAATTGCCATGGTGTAAATGAGACAATAAGGGAAGTTCAGAGAAGGAAACAATTTGGTACCTACCTCCACAAGAGATGTATCTTTTCACAAAGATTGCCACTTGATTCCAGGGTGGTGGTAAAGATGCCATTTCTAGCCCATGGTGCTTTGGAATAACCTGCTCTCCAACTGCCAAAAATTCCCTCACTGCATTTGCATTATGCACCTTCCGTCCAAATAACTTCTTCCCAACTAGGGGTAAGCCATTAACCTCGGCTATGATTTCTTCTGTAACATACACACGTAGTCCCCTGACCTCGAAGTGAGTATCAGTCAGGTTGAGGGAAAATTGCAATGCGGTTTCTGTGTGGAAACCGTTCAACCATTCAAAGTACGCCATCCAACCTGCTGCTGTAAAAATATTAAGAACTTCTGCATTGGCACGTACAGATTCTATATTTACTGGCTCATGTCGGACTGGGTTTCCCATTTTAATCCCTCCCCAAAGTTCAGAACAAACACAACAATTTCCAGTCTAGACGTGGAAGTTGAAGTTTTATGAACATGCAAAGGGTCGTTGGGGTTCAAAAATCAGGTTTTAGGCAAGTCTGCGCTAGTATGAACATTCCGTTGAAACAATGAAGTTGGCAGAATTGGAGTAATAGGTGCAAATCGGGTAAGGTGACGGGAAATAAATACAACCATGACCTTGACATAATCCCTAGAGGTTAAATCGCATGGGTTCGTTAATCAAGGGTTACTACAGTACATAATCATTATTACCATATTTAATTTCTGCCAAATCATGTAAAAGATACAATCCGTACCTTTACATTTATAAGTTTGAGCCATGGATCAATCATTACAACCGACCGTCGTCCTCGCGGGTATGAATGCACATGTGCTGAAGTGATGTGGCCACTGCCACCTTGGCTGACAGCTACTCAAAGCACCGGAAATTTTCCTTCATGGCAAACCATGATTGGATCTTGTGGAACGAGTGACAAAATTGATGCCTAATCAAATCATTATTGGGATCATCAATTGGAGAGCATAAAAACTAGCGGAGTCACAGCTGCTAGACTTAGAAAAATAAGCGAAAATGGTGGAGTCGCAGCTGTTGGATTTAGCAGATTGATAAAAAATAGCGGAGTCACAGATGTATGGAAGGAGCAGAAATGAAGTGGAAAGAACGAAGTCGCAGCTGCTAGACTTAGTAAAATAATCAAGGATAGCGGAGCCGCAGCTGCTAGGTTTAGCGGAATGGATGAAGGTAGCGGAGTTGCAACTGTTGGAAAGGGGTAAAAATGAAATGGAAATAGTGGAGTCGCAACTGCCAAACTTAGAAAGGTGAGCGGAAATAGCAGAGTCGCAGCTGCCAAAATTAGAAAGGTGAGCGGAAATAGTGGAGTCGCAGCTGCGAAATTTGGCAAAATGGGAAAAAGTGGTGGAGTCACAGTTACTGGAATAGGAAGAATGAGAAAGGAAAGGAGTCACAGCTGTGTTAGAATGAAGTAACAAGCAATTTTTCAGCTGACTGCTGAAAGGTAACCAATCATCCATCTTTTTTAAAAATAGCTTTATTAGATCAGGAACAAATGTGGGGTGTCTACAATCGTCTGGCCCAGTCATGAATGCTATTCTTCCAATTAGTTCCTGCACACAGTTCTTCAAAACAAACCGATCAAGTGCAAAAAATAAAAATAGATAAAATATAGAATGAAAGAAAAACCAATTATTTATGTACATAATATGTATGGAAATTTCAGCTTTTAGGAATTCACAGGGTTTGAGAAAGATCCTTGCCTTGGCATTAACTGATACTCTGGATCACCTGCAACCTGTGAAACGAAAGCTTCCCTTGAGATCGGCTTGTGATACAGTCACAGCTGATGACCATTTGCAAATAATGGTACTTGGTTTTCATCAATGGTGATGAACCAGACTGTTCCATTATCAAATATCTGATCTATCTGAGAGGGTCCCAACCAACGGGCGCAATTTTCCCTTAAAGTCCTTCTTAAACCGTGAATCATACAACAGGTCTTAGTCCCCCTCTTGGAAGACTTTCTTCTTTATAAATCAATCATGCCACTTAGAGCGCTATTGTTGGATTAAAGCTGTATGATGTACTGCAGCTGTGCGTTTCTCATCCAATTCATTGAGCTGATTCAGTGGGTTCCTCTGTGCCTCTGATAAATCCAGGTTTGCTTCCACAGTTGTTTTCAATGTTTTGATTTCAAATTCAGTTGGAAAAACAACGTTCTTACCATACACTAACTCATATGGGGAAAAACCAGTGGTGTTATGCCACGTAGTACGATAGGCCCATAGTGCCTCTGGAAGCCTTTTAGTCCAATCTTTACGATGGCTCTTCACTGTTTTTGTCAGAATAGCCTCGATAACTTTGTTTGTGCTTTCTACTTAGCCATTGGCCTGTGGATGATATGGTGAGGTTATACTGTGCTAAATATGAAATTTTTGTAATAGTGATTCTAGCTTGTGAGACACAAACTGTAGTCCACCGTCTGTAATGATTTCCTTAGGCATTCCGAACCGAGTAAAAATCTCTTCATATAGGAAATCAATCACAACTTGATCATTGGCCTTAACCAGGGCTACATCTTCTACCCATTTGGTCATGTAATCTGTGTAAACCAATATGTGAACTTTCTGCTTTGAGGGAGGGTTGATAGGCCCTACAAAATCTAGAGCCCACCTATCAAACGGTTCAACCCCAAGCTGTGGCTGCAATGGCATCTCATCTAATATGTTGAGTTGGCCCATCCTTTGGCAGCTATCACATGCCTGAACATACTTCTTCGCATCTCTGAACAATGTTGGCCAGAAATAGCCCATTATCAAAATTTTATGACCTGTCCTTTTATCAGCAAAATGTCCCCCACAGGGCTCATCATGGAAAGATTTAAGAATGCTAAAGATTTCATCTTCTCTAACACATCTTCTGATTTCTAAATCAATCCCTGTGTAGAAGAGATGGCCATCAATCCAGCAGTACCTAGCACTTTGTTGTATGATCTTCCTTTTTTCTCTCTTTAACAGATGTGCTGGGAGCTTACCTGTAGCCAAAAGGTTAGAAATATTTGCATACCATGGGGAATGAGCTGATACTACAAACAAATGTTCACTAGGGAAGGAATCTTCGATTGGTAAATTGTCATCACTGTTAGTAAGTCGAGATAAAAAATGTGCAACAACAATTTCCTTTCCTGGTCTATCAATAATTGTGATATCAAATTTCTGTAACAGTAACAACCATCTGGTAACTCTAGCATTCGTGATTGGTTTATTCATTAAATACTTGATAGCAGAATGATCGGTGTGCAAAAAAGTAGAATAGCCAGTAATATAATGTCTGAATTTGTTGATGGAATAAACAATGGCAAGAAATTCTTTTTCTATGACAGTGTAATTTAGTTTAGCAGGAGACAAATTTTTACTAATATAGTAAATGGCATAAGGAGCATTACCTTCATGTTGTCCCAAAACTGCTCCAATGGAAGTATCTAAAGCATCTGAAGAAATGTGAAAAGGCAGAGCCCAATTGGGCCCTCATAAGATGGGTGCTATAGACAGCCTTCTCTTTAGCTCAGTAAACGTTGTTTGGCATGCATCATTCCAGACAAACTGTGCATCCTTCATCAACAGGGTGAACAAAGGAGAAGCTAGTTTGGAAAAAATTTCTATGAACCTTCTGTAATAGCCAGCATGCCCCAGGAAACTACGTACATCCTTCTGTGTTCCAGGACTTGGTATATTTTCAATTACCTTGATTTTGAATGGATCTACCTAGATACCATCGGAAGATATGAAATGCCCTCGCACTATGCCTTCACTCATCATCATGTGGCACTTTTCAGTGCTTAAAGAGAGTTGGCTTTGTTCACAGCGTTTCAAGACCTTTTCTAAATTTTACAATGCTTCTTCATAACTATCACCATATGGAGTAAAGTCATCCATAAAAATTTCCATGCAATCATTCACCATTTCTGAAAAGATTCCAATCACTGCTCTCTGAAATGTAGCTAGTGCATTGCACAACCCAAAAGGAAGTACTCGATAGGCAAAAGTTCCCCAGGGACAGGTGAGAGTAGTTTTGTCCTGATCTTCTAGAGCAATCTGTATCTAGTTATAGCCACTAAAGCCATCCAGAAAAGAGAAATACTTTTTCCCAGACAAGGTATCAAGGACATGATTGATGAAAGGTAAGGGGAAATGGTCCTTCTGCGTTGCTTTGCTCAGTTCTTTGTAATCCACGTAGACCCTCCATTTCCCATTCTTCTTTGGCACAATCACAAGTGGAGAAACCCACTCACTGTCTGAAATTGGGTATATGAATCCTGCTTCCAAAATTTTTTGGATTTCTTCTTTCACTATGTCTCTTAGGTTCGGGTTCATCCTTCGTTATTGTTGACATACAGGCTTGGAGTCGCTCTTAATATAAATATGATGGGTGAACAAATGAGAAGGAATTCCTTTCATGTTTGTGTACTCCCAAGCGAAAGCTCCCCTACGTTGTTTCAGCAGAGTGACTAGCTGTTCCAGCTCTTTAGGTTCCATATTAGGATTGATATTCAATATTTTTCTTGGCCCAATTTATACTGGAACACTCTTCGAATTCTTAAGTACTGGAATTATACTGTCATCACTGATTAGAGTTTTTTTGTAAGCTTTTCTTGTTATGTTGCAGCTAGAGTACTGTCCAAGATCTGATAGAAATTTTGATTGACTGACATGGGCTCACTGATGAAACTATTAATGGCATCATCCTCTGTTTCATCTTTAAACGTTAAGGCTCTCCCTATGGTTAGTAATGGCTGCACACCCTCTTCCTCCTCCAAATCTGCCCATAATGGAGTCTCAGCTTATGTGCTTGCTCGAGCTGGAGGGTACAGGGTTAGGATCTTGATCTTAGTTCAATCTGAAATGGTCCTAGATCTTGACCGACAGCTGATACAGGCATCTGTTGTGGCCAGCCACGGTCTTCCCAAGATTAGTGGGTGTCCCCCCAACTGGGATTTCAGCTGTAACACCAAAAAATCAGCAGGGTATTCCCACGAGTCAACTGAGATCACGAGGTCATCTAGGATCCCTTCAGGCTTGATCGTTGATCTATCAGCAAGTTCCAAAATGGTAGGGGTTGGATGAATATTAGTAAGTCCCAATTTATTCACAGTTTCTATGGTCATAACATTAATAGCTACGCCTAAATCCACCAAGACATTGGAATTTGTGTGTTCCCTATGTGATCTGTAACAGTAAGGTTCCCACGGTCATCGTATTTTGCCACAGGGGCCTTCCCCATTATTAATTCTGAAAGCTTTCCGAACATGTGGATAGTGGGGGGATCCCTGGACCTTCTTCCTGGTTTCTTGACACATAAATCTTTAACAGTCTTGGCATAAATGGGCACATCATGAAGGGCCTGCAACAGTGGAATTTTAACATACAAATTCTTCAGTTCTCTCATGAGATCAAATCGGGGTTGTTCCACTATTTTCTGCAGGGCCAATCATTCAGGGTATGGTGGTTCTTTATTCAATTGTGTACGTTGTGACACATCGTGTGTTACTTTCTGAGTTTCAGCTACTGTTTCAGTAGGAGTATCAGCATCCTCAATGATGGGGCTTGCTGAATTAACCATGTTCTCATAGTGCTGATTTACTCCAGTTTCAATCACTGGGGATGAAACGTCCTCAGTGATAATAGGTTCCACCACCCTCCCTGATCGTAATTGTATATCATTGCAAGGAATCTGAGTAATGGAATACGCAGACATGTTGGCAGTCTCAAATTGGTGGATTGCTTTATTGTTTGGGTTCGGGTTAGGTTGTACAGGTAGTTGTGGTCGAAGTGGTGCATTCAAAGGTGCGACATTGTTTTGGAAAGGGAGCTGTGGTTGTTGATACTGTTGGTGATGATACTGTTGATGAGGGTACTATTGATACTGAGTCTGGTGATGGGGAAATTTATTTCCTTGGAAATAATTTCTCCAGTTGGAATTCCAAGGAGCATGGTTTGACTGCTGTGACCATGGTGTCCATGCATTAGGATTTTGCATTGGATTCTGAGATGGCTGCCACTGGTTGTGAGAATAATGTGAAGGGAATTGTGTATTCATATTATGCATATTGTTCATTCCATTCATATTATTCAGAAAAAATGCTGGGTCTGGATTCATACCTTGATTTTGAGGTTGCCATGGTTTCTTCTATGCCATGAAGTATACTGGATCCACATCTGGAATAGATTCCTGCAGGACTACTTTGACCTTAGGAAAGGAAGGACATTCCTTAGTATCATGCTCAAGTTCACATATCCTACATACCTCTGCCTTGTCCAATGGGCATTCCTTCAGTGGGTGCTTTTTCCTACATCTAGGACAAAATACACCAAGTGTAAGATATTCTACCACTTGCTTCTGCTTTGCTCTCATGACATCTAATTCTGAGGAAATGGAGCTTATCATGTCTGTTTTAAAATTCTCCAGTAAGTTGCCTATTTCTACTCGAGTGGCTCCTCCACTAGCTAACTTCTGAGTCCTAGTGAAGACATCCTGGTCTCGGTCTTTGTCTCGTTTGATGGTTCTAGAGGATCCCCTGGAGTACCTTCGACATAATTCAACAATCTTTTCAAAAGGTTCTTTCGAGATATCCCCTGGAGTACCTTCAACAGATTTAACATGTCAAGGCAATCTTCTCTAATTCCCCTTAGTAATATAATCTTGAGCACATCCTTGCCAATCTCAGCATGACCAGATCTTTGTAAATTATACAGCAATATTTCTACAAAGTCCTCCAAACTTTCTTCATCCTTCTGAACCATTTTAAACAAATCCTATTTTCTATCCCTAGTTTTGCAATATTCTTGATACTTAGAAAGGAAGGTGTTTTTCATTTGGTCCCAAGTAGTAATGGTCTCACGACCCAGATTCATGAACCAGCACAAAGCATTTCTCTTTAAGGTGGATGGGAATAACTTCAACTTTTGAGCACTAGAGGTCTAATCATAGCTACGATAGAGGATATCAAATTCAAAAAGAAACTCATCAGGATCCTCAGAGGACTTACCATGAAAATTCAGGAGAACTAATGGTGAGATATTCTTCATAGGAGTTGCTCCAGGTATCTGGAGGATAGGCAATTCTAATGTAGCCACAGTATTACCAGGCTGATTATTTTCTCCTTCTTCCTCCTGGTTATTCCCATGTTCGTTCTCACCTTCATGTTCTCTACCAGCCATGGTTCTAGTCCAAAATTCAACAACTTCCTTTATACGTTCTTCCTATGCTTTAGCTTCCTCCTCTCTTCTCTTCTCTTCTTTTCGCCTTCTCTCTTCCTCTGTTATTAGGAGAGTCTCCAACCACACCTCTTTGGTAACTCTAGTTCCATCAATATGATAGATCTGCTCTCTATCCGGTGCACCTACAACGCTTCCCTTATCTTCAGGAGGTTTACTTTCTGAAACAGGAGTTGAAAGTCTCGTTGTATTCTCCACTGTGGATGCTAAATGTTCAAGATTGGGAGGAACATAATTTCCCCTACCTGTAGAGTTCTGTTGTGGTCTAGTGGAAGAATCAGCTCTAGCAATTATCTCATCAATGTATGTGTGTCTTCCCTGACCTGCATTACGACCTCGACCTCTTCCTCCTGCAATGTTAGTATTCAAAGGGGGCTCCCAATTTGTTTTTATTCTATTCATGCATGCTATAAATAATTGAACTAAAATCAAATCAAATAAAACCAACTACTAACTCTGTCTATCTATTACCATCCCCGGCAACAGCGCCAAAATGTTGGTCACCCTATATGTCAATTAATTAAATTTAACACACATGATAGTCAATATAAATTGTCAAAAAGTCTTTTATTTCAAAGGCAATAAGCACAATCTATGCATAAACAGATAAAGCAGTTGATTTACTAAATGTAGATAAGAACCCTACCTATCTGCTCAGCCAACTCATTCCATAAAGAAAACTAATCTAATTCATACATCTAAGAATCCAAAGTGCAACAATCTTCCTACATAAATCAACCCAGCAGTTTAATGATCTAATAATGAAATTGAACTAGATTACTTTTGCAAGAAGTTAAATCCTATAATTATCAAACTACAGCATTCAATCTTTACCAAAATGATCTATCCAGTGGCTACTGTAACTCTACCATTATCTGTCTAATCTAGGAATTCAATTGAAGATACAACAACAACCATAATTGAAATACAAGCTTGAACTCTAAACTGATAATTACTGGAAGTCCTAGAACGCATAAATGACTGAAAGATATTGGAACTGAGCTTGGTTGTCACAACTGATTAAAACACACATATAATTAAATAAATTATCCTACACAGTCGACTGTCAGACCAATCTACTACAACTATTCAAGATGCAATTTATGAACTACCAAAAGGAAAGCTAATTCTCTGTTGTAGCTACCAGTAACATCTACAATAATTCCACACCACACAACAGAAGTAAAGCTAAACTACTTTACCTACTTAAACCAGCTATCTCTGTGAGAAGGTGGGCCTTGGCCTTCTAACAGAGTCGCCAAGAATCACAATAATTTAAGACACATAAATGAAGAACTCTGCTCTCATATTAATGATGGAAAATCATCAGTCTCGGTGCTCTGTTACAACTTACACAAAGTGGTAATTGTCCAACCCCAGTCTACGAGAGCCTTCTGGAATTTATATAAGGAAAATACAGTTTTAGATCCATTATAATTGTGCAGTAATCTAAAACAAGGCTATTAATCATGCTGTGGAGTTACAGCTAACTGATACATCCATATTAAACAAGGCTATTAATCATGAAGGATATTGTTGCTCTAATAATTAATGGATCAACAGATTCATCAATTGGAATGCAACCTGTCTGTTGCAGCTAGGCTCTGTTTCAGTGGAACTTGTTACAGTGAGGATCTGTTACAGCTCGCGTGGAGGATGTGCTATTCCTTGGAGTGTGAGGATCTAGTTCTTTGAAGAGTAACAGCTGGCGCCACGTGGCTGATACACATGCGCTTTAGACTTTGGCTAAATGAAATCACATAGATCAGTATAAACCAAGGACTAAGATCCATAATCTTTAACAATCTTAGGCATAAAATAAATAAAGCAATAACAAATTATACCTATCAATATTATTGATTGATCTAGAGAAAGACATGGATATAGCTTATAAAACTAGGATGAAATCAAGGAAAAATTATGTAATAAGGATGGCCAAAAAGGGGCATTTCCTAGACCCAACATACCTGTCAACCGAGGACCACTTTCGCAAATGTTAACATTCCTCCCAATCACGGGGGTGGACATATACCGTACACTTTTACGTCTGTTGCCACTACTAGTAATGCTAATGTAGGAGGTGGGAATATACCTCATACTCATGGTCACAACGCCACCATTCCTGCTAATAGTAACACCAATTTTGGGGTTGGGAATACATCTCATGCTTATGGTCACCACATGACTGCTCATGCTACTAATAATGCTAACGTAGGGGGTGGAAAAATACCTTACCATCAGGGTCATTACAACACGGTTCCTGCTACAAATAGTACATATATCCCCATAATTATGGTGGCAACCCTTACTATAATAAAGTCGGTGCTGGCCATCAGTACAACCCACCTAAATATGGTGCTCAAAACGCATATATACCTGCTTACTCTCACATGGATTAGGTTGGAGGAGGTTATCAACCTTATGGCCATGGTCAAGCTTATGGCTTGTCGGGTCCGTATAATAAATATTTTACTGGTCATGGTCAAGCTTATGGTCCTTCTTATGCTTTGGTTCCATACAACCAACCTTTTATGGGAGCTTATAATCAAGCTTTCTAGCCGCAACTCCCATTCCTTGCAAAACTAAATCTTCTGGATCTTTCGAAGCTCACGAACGATCCGATGTGTCATGATCCCAATTGGCCTCTGGTCCATACCAATCTCCCTTCAGACATTCCCAAGTTTGAGGGTAAGAGTGGTGAGGATCCGAGTGACCATGTCACTACCTTTCACCTTCAGTGCTCATCCAACTCGTTGAATCACGACTCTGTTCGATTGCAACTATTTCAACGCACCCTTACGGGGGCAGCTGCGAAGTGGTATGTTGAGTTTCCTACGGGCACTTATAGGGGTTTCAATGAGATCACTTTGGTTTTCTTGGATCATTTCCAGTTGCCGGTTCGCTGCGATACTGGTACTGAAATTTTGTCTACCTTCCGTTTGTGAAAATACTCACAGCAAATCTAAGAGCTGATGTATACCTCACAACGAAAGAATTTAGGAATAATATTAAGAGTGGTCAATGCAGTAAAATGAGCAACATAATAATAATAAAGTAGAACTCAGATAGAAGCAAAATAACTTTACACACAGTAATTCATTAATCACAATATGGACAAATAAGTAGTACAATGCATGAGGATTCGAATGCCAAGGTGGCAATTCGAATTAGCCTTCATGGAGTTATAAAAAGATCACTGGAGTGTCATTGGAGCACAACTAGAAGGCTATCTCATCATCAGTGGAGTCATCAATGCTCAAGTAACTATCAACCATCAGTCAAACTGAGTCTAACTGAGTGTGGTAGGTGTAACTGAGTGTAATTGGAACTAACTGAATGAAGGAGGCTCAGTGGAGGGTGCATGAGGAGCTAACTGGAGTCAGAATGGGAAGTCTAGTCTCACTGGAGGTCCATCAGAGTGATACAGTCAATTCATAGTTAGTCTAGCCTTAAATCAAGGAAAGAACTGATGATAACTCAATTAACTAAAGTGCAACTGAGTGGTAGGTGAGAGAGGACGAGTGGCTTCCTTAAATCAAGGAGGAAGGGCGCACTAAGATCCAAGAGGGATAAAACTAATATGAGAGAAGCTCCCGGAGGCTGGCTAACTGAGGCTAGGTGTTGGGACTGATGACTGGGATGCATGCAGCATGCATGCTTAATGCAGAAATGCATGCAAGACTGTAAATGCAAATAATGAAAATGATAGTACGACTAGGACGAAGTATAGGAATATCCTAACACCCCCCCTTAATCCATCCTAGGCCCTAGTAACTAAGACCAAAGGTCACCCAATACAATGAATAATAACAGTCAATAAACTGAGGAAATGGGGAAAACCTCATGGGAAAAATACCCCCCCTCAAAATAGACTGTAAGGCACACACAAAAATTAAATACTCCAAACTCAAGCAGGCGTGATGCTTGGTCATATGTCTGGAGGTATCTTCTTCTTGGGAAGAAGTGGATCATGCTCAAAAGGAATGTGCTTGTACTTGCTCTTCAGATTGAATGTAATGAGAACAAATCCAAAAATGTGAGGATGATCCTTGAACCTGTGATTCGAATTAGCTGAGGTAGGATCAAATCTATGAATGTGCAAATAGTCTTTTGTCTTCTCCTTCGAACCATCATGGGTGAGATTATGCCAAAAGAACCATCAAATAACAGTGATTGCTTGGAAACCAAATCAGCTCCAAGACTTGATAAATGGTTTCTTGAGATCTCCTTTGAACCAACAGGGGTGAGATCAAAACCATCATATGCATGAGAAATTATCCCAAGTAGTGATTGCTTGGACTTTAAATCATCTCCAGGACTTGAAAAATGGTTTCTTGAGATCTCCTTTGAACCATTAGAGGTGAGATCAAAACCATGATATGCATGAGAAATTATCCCAAGCGAATGGCAATGGCCATCATCTTCAATAAACTTCTGAAAGCATGAAACAATGATCATATAGTAGTACATAAGAGGTGAGTGATCAAGGAGAGCGAATGCATTACCTCCATTGGCTGATTTTACCTCCGAAACATTCAATAGATCATGATGCAAACCAACAAACTCTAGTGCAAGAGAGGATTTAGGAACTTCTGCATTTTCTAGAGTGTGAGCTGGCACAGAATTTGAAATAGAAGAAATTTGGAGCATGAGTGTAGAATCTGCAAGTTCTTCTTCTTTGTGGACAACTTCAATATGAGATATGTTTGATACTGATTCATGATCAATGAGATCATCAAGGAGAGTGAATGCAATAGTGGGATTTCTCTCGAAATGGATTGGACCAATTCCTTCATTGTGTTTGCTGAATCTTTCATCCAGATGGGCCCATAGCTCTTTTGGAGATTCAACATCAATGTATTGGTGTACCATGCATCGAGGCATAGCAAACATCATGGTTGCATGGACATAGTCACCTTTATTTACCCAATCAATCTCTTCTTCAGAGGATTCAAACTCTCTTTCAAAACAATAATCAAAGAGACCATTTCTCTTCAAATGTGCTATCATTTTTGGTTTCCATTCATCATAGTTGAATGGAGAAAGAGGAGGGGTTTCTTATGAATACATGGAAGTTGTAGAATACCTGCAAAAACAATAGAAATAATTTGCAACTGCTACTGCTGCAAAATTGTAGAAACTGCTGCACTTGAAATCTTGATAATAACCTGCAAAAAACTCTAAGGAATGGAGATAAACAATACTCTCAACATGCTCTAATACCATGTGAAAATCCTCACAACAGATCTAAGAGCTGATGTATACCTCACAACGAAAGAATTTAGGAATAATATTAAGAGTGGTCAATGCAGTAAAATGAGCAACATAATAATAATACAGTAGAACTCAGATAGAAGCAAAATAACTTTACACACACTAATTCATTAATCACAATATGGACAAATAAGTAGTACAATGCATGAGGATTTGAATTCCAAGGTGGTAATTCGAATTAGCCTTCATGGAGTGATCAAAAGATCACTAGAGTGTCATCGGAGCACAACTAGCAGTCTATCTCATCATCAGTGGGGTTATCAATGCTCAAGTAACTATCAACCATCAGTCAAACTGAGTCTAACTGAGTGTGGTAGGTGTAACTGGAACTAACTAAATGAAGGAGGCTCAATGGAGAGAGCATGAGGAGCTAACTGGTGTCAGAATGGGCAACATAGTCTCACTGGAGGTCCATCAGAGTGATATAGTCAGTTGAGAGTCAGTCTAGCCTTAAATCAAGGAAAGAACTGGTGATAACTCAATTAACTGAAGTGCAACTGAGTGGTAGGTGAGAGAGGACGAGTAGCTTCCTTAAATCAAGGAAGAAGGGTGCACTAAGCTCCAGGAGGGCTAAAAATGATCTGACAGAATCTCCCGGGGGATGGCTAACTAAGGCTAGTTGCTGGGACTGATGACTGGGATGCATGCAATTGCATGCAGAAATGCAGAAATGCATGCAAGACCATAAATGCAAAAATAATGAAAACGCTGGTAGGACTAGGATGGAGTATAGGAATATTCTAACACTGTCCGAATAAGGCCAGGCATATTTCTAATCACGTTCAAGAATGGTGTTGATGAAAGAGATTAGTGAAAGCCAACATTCCTCCAGAGTTTCTGTTGGAATGGTTCCTCAAGTATTTACTTCCATATAGTGCTAAGGATGTTTCGATGTTTGGCATTGTGACTGAGGAACAAGCCATCTTAAAAGTCCAACAGTTATATTTATTATATTCTTAGTCTGGAATTTTGTACAACATTATTCCTGACGCACAACGAACACGACATGAGCCCAAGTTAGTTGCCAGACTGCATGCCGATGGCATTGTGGGATCCACAAGTACTCGCCCCATAGATTTGGTGGCTAATCAAATGAAAAATTTGTCGCTTAACCAGTCTACTCTCGGATAGGTTCACACCCTATCCACTTCCACCCTGTCGTCCGATGTACACACTGTGCAATAGACACACCCATCAGGTAACCAGGATCCTGGTGGTAAGAAGAAGGGGAGAAACAATCGTAAGGGTGGAAAAAATGGGAAAAATAATAGTAATCGTAATACCCCTCGTAAGGAGAAAGCCAACCCTCCTCGAGAAGGCAGAAATGCTGTTGAGGACTGTAAACATAGGCGTAAGGTGAAATTCCCTTGCAAGCTTTGTGGGGAAGACCATCTTACTGTCACCTACCCAAATTTCTGAGAATTATTATTTTGTTTGCAAAATACTTTATGTTAAATTTAAATTACAAATTTTTGTAATTATGATCAGTTTTGATCATGGATGAATGTAATTACTGAATAATATTATTTAAATAAATTAATTAAGAGACAAACACCCAAGAGGACTGTTGAATGAGTATTCACTGACCCACTAGGAGGAATGGAAGCTGTTGGAAGGTATGGGACAGATGGCAGCAAATTCACTTCACCACTAGCTGTTCGTTATGGGACAACAACCCCTAAAATAGTGGCATTATCCTCTAGGTGGTGGGAGTGGGCAGGCAGCTCATTTAATGACCCAGTAAAAGAGGCCTAGGCAGCCTACATAAGGAAATTCGAATTGAGTAGGCAACTCTTGATCAATATTTCTGTAGAATATTTTCCTCATGTGCATCAGGTGATCATTGAGAGATTCGAATAGGGAGGATAGTGGTGAGTAAAATCTTAAGTCTGCATATTGCTAATAAGAACCATAGGTGTTGGTACAAGTCTATTGGACTGCCAACTATTGAAGATTCAAAAGTTAATTGCTAAGGCAAGAAGAAGTTCTAATTCCTGAGTTTCTTCCTCCTAGTGGTTCAGTGAATAGGTTTGGGGGTCCTAAGACAGTACTTGACTGTTTTCAAGAATTGGTTGGGTGGAACAGTCTTCTTGGGTTGTTTGTTTCCCTACAGATTTATCCAGGTTCTACAGATTTTCTACTTATCCTCAGTTAATAATTCTGATCTATTTAACTAGTATTTTTTGTTTTTCTGTTTTCGAAAAAGAATTTAATCCTAGAATTGTTTAAAGTCTGCATGTTTAAGTTTAATGATGATTTTAATGGATAAACCAATATCTATATTTTTCCACATGCTATTTTGAAGCATCATACTCTAGTATAGATAAGCGAATTAAAAATAGATTAGAATATAGGAAAATTTCCATTTTGAATTCGATAGATAGATAGTAATTATATATTTATCAGTTTTCTGACCCAAAGTTAAATAATAGTAGAGAGTTTAGTATAAAATTCATGTAGACATTATAAATGTTTCAGAGTTTTATGAAAAACAAACAATACATAATTTCTCTATAGATGCATCACATTATGCTTATCATGCTTATGCACAAAGGAAATAGATAGATCTCATCTCTCTTTACGTCATATTATCTTTTCCATTTCAATACCAGAGCTGTAAATAAATGGATGTAATTATCATAATAAGACTATACATAACAGTCATAATACAGTCCTCACATTGCTTAAAGACACATTGATTTCATTATCTCTTTTAAGGTTACCAAGATTATTTTCTAGCTGTATTGAAAACATATTATACTATGTTGATGTCTCCCATCTCATTCATCTACATCATAAACTATAAACATTATGAATTGTTTTATTATTCAAAATAAAACTTGGTTTCCATCACACCCTAAGTTAGGTCTTTGTTTTCTATATTATCGTATTACAAATAGAATCGTTGCTTTTTACATAGGTTTTAAATCAAGCCAAAGTCCTTTTAAAAATTCATTTTTCAAGAATTTGATTTCTATTTAAACAAAACATAAACGAGGTTATGACCTGTTTTCATCTATATAAACAAAGAGACAAATCAGTTCACGGCTATACTATACATAGTTATCACCTACAACATTGTTCACAAACCCTAGCTCATAGCATTATGATTTCCATCTAAAGCATTAAATTGTTCAATACAGATCCGATAGACACCTCTTATGGGTGAAGCTTCCAGTTTGATATTTTGAGTTTGCAAATTGAAATTCATTCAACACTTTATTCTATAGACTCCTTGACTTCGACGAAGTTCTTAAACCCTACTCTAGTTTGAAAGCCACATTAATAACCTACAGTAGTGAGTCGATTAACATAGACGATTACACAGAATAGCATGCATTCTTTTATTGCCGAGAGGGAAAACATTGTTTACACAGAAGACGAGCCCTCGGCTCTACTTCTTTTTTCATAACTTAAACCTATGAAGTTGTGGATTCTCAGAACGAGATTTTACAACATGTTTGGCAAACAAAACTATACAGGGTTTTTCCCAAGTTCCAATAGTTTGAAAGAACCCAAAATTGTTACGCATCGACGAGTTACAACTCGAGTCGGCAACATCAAACTTTAAAGTATAGAAACGAAGTATCATTCAAACGAACGAGAGTCATATCAATGAATAACAAACGTGCTTCAGAAGTTCTTCAACTTTCAACAATGACAGAGGAACAACAAGTCTTGGCAAGGCCTGCTACTCATTTCTTGAAACCACTTCAACCAGAGTTGGAGATCACTATGATGGTTTTTTGAAGACTAGAAGCTTACTAGAGTGGGTGCACACTGTTTCCTTTGCCAAAACCTTTACACAAGTACTTTTCAAAACCCTGTAACTGACAAACGATAGTCGGAGTTAGATTTCTGTCACATTTTAAACTAAAAATTTGATGTGCAGCAAAAGAAAAACCAATTCATTAGAGGAATGCTTACCTCCGCAACGATGATGAGAACGTTGTCATGAACAATACCAGGATGCTTCTTTCATCTTGCAGTTCTATGTGTTTCTTTTCACTCATTTTCTCAAAAACATAAATCTTAAACCATGATTTCGATAACCCTCTGAGCTAGAGACCCAACTCTTAAACTACATCGACATTATAGTGATAAAACCCTGCAACTTTAACCCTTTTCGGTAGGTCTCAAGGTCGAATCTCTTCCAAAACTCCTTGACAAGCTTTTTCAGCAGCCTATCGGCCACACAGACCAGGACAATAGCACATTGAACGATTCACCAAGTTCATAAACCAAATCAACGACAAAGGTATGGTTACAATCTAATGGTCCAAAATTCACCACCATCGATGATCACAATGTTGCCAACGATTTAGTATTGGGACAAGCAACGTTTGCATTAAATGCCCACTATTCAGTTGATAATGCCACTATGGCACACGGAGAAGCAAGTAACAACCAGCTCAAAGGGGTTTTCATCCTTATACATTGACAAGCACAGAGGATATTACATTGGCATTTGTATTACTTGGAACGTTTAGAAATCCAAGTCAGCTGGGTATTGTACCAAGATATTAATGCAGGATCAAGTCTTGAACTCCACGATAGCTCGGGGCATGCGCCAATTTATTGAGCCAGCAACCTGTCAACCACCGAAGTAATTGTATGTCAGTTTGGAAGACTACATCGACGTGATATTCACTATATGAAATACTTTGGTTTTATTGTTTACAATGTATGTAAATCGTTGCATTATAATATAAGTTTTCGTCATATTTTATATTGTTGATATTTAATCAAAAAAATTAGTATAGTCTTACCAATATATTTACAATACAATGAATAGGTAATGCTTTATACATAGATTGAATTTATATAGTCAAAGTTTTGGTTGAGCCGTAATATAATTATGGTTTGTTTTAATTAATTTTTGTTTATTATTTTATAATGTTGCTTTTTCAAATGTTATGCTATATTTATATAGTATAGGAAAAATTACTTTGTTTCATAGAGAGTCAAATAGTATAGTGGTAGATAGGCAACATGAACCATAAGAGCTAATTGTTAAATTTTGAGCATTAATTCACAATACTCTTGGATCTTTACTGAGAGAATAACATATACAATATATCAATGCATAACAATCACAATAAGCATGACAAGCATCACAAGAATCAAAAGCATGAGAGACAAGAGACATAGAGTTTCTGTGGGGAAAACCCTACGGTGAAAAACCCCACAACTTCCTCAGAGATAGAGAGAGCAATGGCTCAACCAAAGTACAACCAAAATACACTAAGATAGTCTCCTAGTAGCAGATGATCCTCTTCCTCACTAGTGCACCACTTTCTGAGTGAGAGAAGTGTGACTTTCTGAATGATCCAAATAGAGATATCCCGATCTCTATTTATACTTAACTTGTTTTCCCAGTTACACTATGGGGCCGACTTGTCTATCTAGATACATCCATAATATAATATATATTTTAGGGCTGACCCCATACATGGTGGTATAATAACCCATCGGCAAGTACACACACTTGTGACACTTGTCAATCCCTATGATGACACTTCCTTATAGAGGAATAACACATCTCTAATAAGGGTACAATAAATATATATGAAATACATTCCGAAGTTACATATACATCAACACTCCCTCTTAACTAGGAAGGTATTTCTCGACACGGATCTGCTAGACAAGTCTTCTTCTCAGGATCATTGTCATCATCATCGTCACTGCTGCTGCTATCTCAACCAATATCTTACTCTACTCGTCATAGGAAGTTCTACAGAGCCAGTCCTTTTTCATACTGGATTTAGGCCCACCACCTGCAGGTCTTCGCCATCACTGTCCATACTGTGGAATCCTCAAGACTTATTACATGCATCACAAAACCTCGAAAGAGCATCCCAGGCTGTTACAAGCACACGGCTCTACCTATAGGATCTCCCAGGGCCATATTATATGTGACCTCACCACAAAACCTCGCAAGAGCATCCTAGGCTGTTACAAGCACACAACTCTACCTATAGGATCTCCCAGGGACAAATTACATGTGGTCACCACAAAACCTCGCAAGAACATCCCAGGATGTTACGAGCACACAGCTCTACCTAGAGGATCTCCCAGGGATAGATTATATGTGGTCATGGAAAAACCGCGCAAGAGCATCCCAGGACTTATTACGGGCACACAGCCCAACCTATCGGATCTCCCAGGGACATATTATATGCCATAGGACAAAACCTCGAAAGAGCATCTGCCAAATATCCCAGGGCCAGATTATATGCCATAGTAAAAACCTTGAAAGACTATCTGAAGATCTCCAAGGGCCAAATTATATGTCCTCCCAGAGAAAAACCTCGAAAGAGCATTTGCCAGATATACCAGGGCCAGATTACATGCCATAGGCAAAACCTCGAAAGACTATTTGCAAATATCCCAGGGCCAAATTATATGCTCATCTGCACAACCTGATCCACGGCCATAGAGTATCAACCTAACACTCACCATACATCATCTTGATGTACACATGATCATCCTGATCATCATCACTGCAACATCCTACGGCATGTCATCTGGAGCAACATCCTGAAGCTCGTCATCCATGATCATCCTGATCATACAATGCATCTACCTGATGCATACCAAGTATCTTCCTGATACCTATCATCATACATGATCCACCTAATCATACAGTATATCCACCTGATACAAATACAAATACAAATACAAATACATGATACATATCACCATACATGATCCACCTGATTATACAATGTATCCACCTGATACATATACAGATACATGGTCCAAGCATCCGACATGATGCATATACAAAATACATACAAATGATCCTACTGATCATATCCAGCATCCAACATGATGCGCATATAGATGATCCAACTGATCATATCCAGCATCCAACATGATGCGTACATACATATACATATAAATGATCCGACTGATCATATCCAGCATCCAAAATGATGCGTACATACATATACATATAAATGATCCAACTGATCATACAAAGCAGAAACCAGAACATCATCCTGATGCTCATCATACAGCGCTTACATCTAAAGCCATGTGAAGGATCCTCCTTCCAACATGCTTGTTATGGCTTTAGAAAATGTGTCCATCACTTCTTCCTCGAAGTGTCATCAATCTGAAGAACACCAAGCCTCTCTCTGAAGTACTCAAACTTCACCCTAGCTAGTGGATTCATCAGCACATCTGCAATCTGCTCGTTCGTCGCAACGTACAGGAGCTTCACAGCTCCTCTCTGCACCATATCCCTGATATAGTGATATTTGATCTCTATGTGTTTTGACCTATCATGAAACAATAGGTTCTCAAACAGCTTCACACAACTTTGGTTATCACAAAAGATACCAGTAGCATCCAACAGGAGATCAAATAAATCAAACAGTAGCTTCTATAGCCATACTGCCTCACAACTAGCTGAACAGGCTGCAACATACTATGCCTCAGCTGTACTTAGTGCTACGTAGGACTGCTTCCTGCTAAACCAAGAGATCACACCTGATCCCATATTGAAGCAGCACCCAGATGTGCTCTTCCTATCTGCAGCACTGCTGGCCCAATCTGAATCAACATAACCCTGTAGGTTAAACTTTTGATTCGCTTCATACTTGAGCCCATAATCCACTGTACCCTTCAGGTACCTCAGAACATGCTTTACATCAACCAGGTGAACACTCCTCGGATCCGTCAAGAACTGGCTCAATGTGTTCACTGCAAATAAAATATCTGGTCTCGTGTTTGTCAGGTACATCAAGGACCCAATCATCTGACGATACATAGAGACATCAACCGGCTCAGATGAAGCATCACATAGAAGCTTCAGATTCGATGCCATAGGTGTGGCCATGGCCTTGCAATCCATCATCCCGAATCTCTTCAGGATATCTACTGTGTACTTCCCTTGACCAAGGAAGATCCCACCTGCACTCTGCCACACCTCCATAACTAGGAAATAATGCATCATTCCCAAATCTTTCATATCAAACTCGGTAGCAAGCTTCCTCTTAGTATCTATAATTAATCTATCATCTCTTGTTACAAATAAGTCATCTACGTACAGAAGTAGAATCACAGGATTCCCTTCCTCAACCTTTTAGTAAGTATTGTTCTGATGGAAGTATACTTGGCTACAGATGCAAAAGTTTCTTCATAATCTATTCCCTCTTTCTGAGAGAAGCCACGAGCTACGAATCTTGCCTTGTATTTCTCTACACTGCCATCTGTAGCATGCTTGATTTTGTAGATCCATTTGGAAGTCACAACAGACTTCTCTTTAGGTCTTGGTACAACATCCCAAACATAATTCTTCATTATTGATTGGTATTCCTCAACCATGGCATCCTTCCATTCTTTATTTCCTGCTGCTTCGTCATAATTGGAAGGCTCTTTGTTCATAATGTCACTGAGTAAAGCAACATAGCTGGTATGTGATCTGGTTCTCTTCTTTGCTCTATGTTCTTCTTTTGGAATGCCAAATCTTTCTACATATTGAATGAGCTCTCTAGCCCATGCAGGTTTCCTCTTATGAGAGTTATCCTCATGGGGTGGATCTACAGGTTCTTGCGGATCTTCAAACTCACGAACAACTTCTAGAATTGCTTCAATCATGGTAGTGTCTTGAAATCTAGTTTCCTTAGGTTCTTCATAAACTTCGATAGATGCCTTCCTTGATTTGATGAATGTTGAGTTTTCATCAAATGTTACATCCCTGCTGACATCAATCTTCTTGAACCCTGGAAAGTATATTCTATAAGCCTTTGAGCTTTCACTATAATCCACAAAGATACCCTTCTTTCGTGAAGGATCTAGTTTGGTCCTCTTTTCCTTTGGGACATGAGTGTATACTGGACAACCAAATATTCTGAGATGGCTGACTTCAGGTTTCTTACCAGAAAAGACCTCTTCTGGTGTCTTGTTGTCCAATATCTTGTGGGGTGTTCTGTTCTGCACATATACAACTGTTCTAGCTGCTTCTGCCCATAGATATATAGGTAGATCTTGGTCATGCAGCATTACCCTTGCTACTTCCATGATAGTTCTGTTGTTCCTTTATGCAACTCCATTCTGTTGAGGATTATAAGGAGCAGTCAACTCCCTCTTAATCCCTGAATCACTACAAAGCTTCTTGAAGTCACCTGAGGTGAATTCTCCACCATTATCGGATATGAATGTTTTGATCTTCTTATCAGTTTGATTCTCCATCAAGGTTTTGAATTCCTTGAACTTATCAAACACCTCATCTTTGTTCTTCAAGAAGTATACCCAATTCTTCCTAGAGAAGTCATCAATAAATGAGACATAGTAAACATATCCACTTAGAGAACTGGATGATGTAGGACCACATACATCTGAGTGGATGATTTCCAGGATATCTTTTGCTTTGCTTTCACTGCTTGGGAAAGCCTTCTTAATGTTCTTACCTTTTGCACATCCTTTGCAAACACCTTCATGTTTGGTCTTGATTTTAGGAAGACCCTCTACAACATTGCTTTCAATTGGAAGTGCCCTGCATTGCATATGAGAAAGTATTCTATGCCAAAGTTCACTTGGGTCCATGGATTCATGCACCATGGCATGTTCAGGTTGTCCCTTCAATTTATACAAACCTCCCTCTTTCTCTCCAATCACTACTGCATCATCTATGGTCTTTTTGTTTGGCCACATTAGGACTTGCCATCCACAAATGCAACCCTCATACCTTTTGCATCCAATGCAGAGATGGAGAGTAAGTTCTTCTTGAGCTCAGGTACATAAAGGAGTTCTTTCATCTTCAAAGATTTTCCAGAATCTAGGTTGTAGGAGGCTTCACCACTTCCTTTGATTGGGTATTGATAATCATCCCCAAGTTTCACCTTATGGGGTGATTCATGTTTAGATAGATTCACAAAAGATTCCTTAAACCCATTCATGTGTTTGGAAGCCCCACTATCAATCAACCAATCATTACAACCATGGGCGATAGTATCTGTGAGAGCAGAGATTAGAACATACTCTTCTTCACTTGATGAGTCATCATCACTATCATCACTTTTTTCCCTAGCCTTCTTCTTTGGAGGTTCATCATCCTTGGTAGCATGAGCATGGAACTTTCTTTTGCTGCCCTTCTTCTTCTTGCTGGAGTTGTTGTTATTATCCCTTTTGTTCTTGGGACAATTTGAAGTAAAGTGACCCTTCTCATTGCATGTGAAGCATCTTAGATCCTTCTTATTCTTTTAATAGGATCTCTTGTAGCGAGAGTGATCCTTCTTGGGCTTGCTTCTTTTGGTGTGAGCTACAAGAGCTTGATCTTCACCTCCCATCTTTTCCTCACGAGCTACAAGTCTAGCTTCTTCTTGAGAGCATTCCTCCCACAGTTTACTGAAAAAGATCAATTTCTTTCTTGCACATATTCCTTGAATAAAGGAGTCCCATGACCTAGGTAGGCCATTCAGGGTGGTCATAACAACTTCACCATTGTCCACTACTTCATCCACAGCTTCAAGTTGCTCCTTGATCTGAGAGACCTTGGAGAAGTAAGATTGAATGATTTCTCCATTCAACATCTTGATCCCTTTTAATTGATTCCATAGAGTCATCTTCCGATTTATGTTCTTCCCTTCAAATAGCTTGGTCAGAGAGTTTAACATCTCCTTGGGTGTCTTTAGAGAAGACACATGAGGTATGAGATGGTCTTTAATAGAATCAACAATGATTCTCTTTGCCTTGACCAAGTTCTTCTTATGCAATACCTTGGCCTATTCATCCTCTGGGATAGGGATGTCTTCTTTTATATATGAGTCCAACTCATTCTCTTCCAGGATTAACCCAATCTTATACTTCCAAGATCGGAAGTTATCATCCCCTTCAAGCTTATCCTCAAGCTTGGTGTGGTGAGACGTCTTAAAGAGTACTTCAAATGGAAATAGAAAAGATTTAGGTCTTACAACTTGAATTGCTAAAAAATTGGATCTAGTCCCGGATTAGGGTTTGTTGAGAAAACCCTAAAAATTCAAAATTTGAATTTCAACTTTCTAAAAGGATAGAAAGATGCGCCTTGATGAGCTGATCAGCCTGGTGCATTCAGAATTTGAGATCAGCAAATTTTTACCCTTTAGATTTGACTTTTTGTCCTCTCGGGTTCACTAGGGAGAGCCCTGAATTAGGGTTTGAGTTTCCCGGAGATCTACCCAGCCAAAAATCTTGATCCAAAGCTCTAAACTTCAATTTTTGCAAGGAGCTTCCAGCTATGTCTTCAGATGCTAGAAATTCCTATTTTTGTGGAAACCCTAATTTTTAGGGCCAAATCTAAAAATACTCAAAATTGAATTCTGATTGGATAGATAGATTCTCCTTGATGAGTAGCGTCAATCTACTATACTGCTTTTCCAAAATCTGTGGAGAGAAACCCAATAAACAAGAAACTCAAGTTTTCGTCACTGCAAAAATGTCTTCTTCTCAGGTTAGCTCTCATACCATGTTAAATTTTGAGCATTAATTCACAATACTCTTGGATCTTTACTGAGAGAATAACATATACAATATATCAATGCATAACAATCACAATAAGCATGACAAGCATCACAAGAATCAAAAGCATGAGAGACAAGAGACATAGAGTTTCCATGGGGAAAACCCTAAGGTGAAAAACCCCACAACTTCCTCAAAGATAGAGAGAGCAATGGATCAACCAAAATACACTGAGATAGTCTCCTAGTAGCAGATGATCCTCTTCCTCACTAGTGCACCACTTTTTGAGTGAGAGAAGTGTGACTTTCCGAATGATCCAAATAGAGATCTCTCGATCTCTATTTATACTTAACCTGTTTTTCCAGTCACACTATGGGGCCGACTTGTCTGTCTAGATACATCCACAGTATAATATATATTTCAGGTCCAACCCCACACATGGTGGTCTAATAACCCACCGGCAAGTACACACACTTGCGACCCTTGTCAATCCACATGACGACACTTCCTTATAGAGGAATAACACATCTCTAATAAGGGTACAATAAATATATATGAAATACATAGATGAAATACATTCCAAAGTTACATATACATCAACACTAATATAGCTACTCATTAGGTATAATAATATCTTTTTGTAATAAAGCTCTCAAATATATAAACTATCATATATAGTTTGGTAATATAAAACAATAGTTCCTTCGATTTCCTATTTACACTGAGTCATGTGATATGATGAACAAATTACCACTTGGTACTACCATGTAAATGATGACAACAACACAACTATCATCACGACAATGACGATGACAGAACCAACTAGTACAATGACAACTACAGTGACGATACTGCTAACTTGATGCTTTTCAACAGTTAACTTAGTTTGATTATTACTCAGCTGCAAGACAAACCTTGGAAGGCAGAATTGTAAGCATGCGAATCGTACCTATATGCTTTTATAGTTGCAATAGTCTTTAAACATTTTATTTTTATTTACGATGGTGAATTGAACTTTATATGAACTGGAATTTATTGCAATCATGAAACTTCTTACCTGTCGTCTGCACATAGAATAGGTTTAATGCTTTAGTGATACAGCTAAGTAAGCTTCGGGGTCCCTCATAGGACACCCTTGTTCAGAAAAAGAAAGCAAACTATCTGTATCATCTCAAGGGAAAAAGTATCATATCACCTTTCTAACCTATCATTTCATTTATTACATCAATCATACTTATCATTGCATTGAAAAGTGTCGCATCAAAATTCTGATCTATTAGTTCATTTAATTATCATAATCATAGTTGTTAAGAATGTCTTTATGTCGTCACTATCACAATGCTTCTAAACAGAATTTAAGTCATGTTTAGTACTAACAGCTATTTAGTTATTACGGTCACAATCAACAATTATTATTTTCGCAATTATAAATTCTCGAAATTAATGTTGTTATTGCTATTATTAAAATTTTTAAATTTTTATGAAAATTCGGGATGTTACATGTGGTATCAGAGCACAGATTCAAACTCTAGGCCTGAATGAGGTCCAAAACACGCAGCAGAAAAATCTTTTTGCAGCAGAAAATTATACTAACATGAAATTTTTATTATTATGTTATCCATAAATTATTTTCAGTTACAGGAATGGAGAACTCAACTGAACATTTGAGCGATCGATTTCAGCCAAACAGTCACAGTTCGGGACAGCACTATGTAGAGGAAGGTCACAGGGAAATAAATAACAGTTCATCAGAACTGTTGCGTGCTTTCCATGAATTAAAAGCATAAATCAAATCTGTGAGACAAGATAATGAAAGGATTCTGCAAGCACAAGAACAACTTAATCAAGTGTTGTTTGAACACATCCAAACAGAGGAACAAGAGAGAAACAATGAAGATATTTCTAAAGTTGAGGATATGCCTCACATTGATAAAAATCAGAACATAAAAATCAATGAAGTCAAAGATAGCTCAACCTCATCAGGAGATGCTATTAAAGAACACAAAAGGAAACGCAACTATACTAGTGACAGCAGTGAAGGAGATTCCAAACCAAGAAGGAGAAATCATAAGGAATATGAGCAGATTTCTGGAGAGTTCAAAAAGATAAGACCTCCAACTTTCAATGGAGAAACTGAGAAAGGTGAGACAGCTGAAGCTTGGCTATCCGATATGAAGAAATACTTCCAGATCTATAACTATTCAGAGTTCTTGAAGGCAAAAATGTCTATATATAACTTGACCGAAAAAGTGGATATCTAGTGGCAAGACATCAAAAGGGTAAAGGGCATCAAAGATAAAGATGTAAGCTCGAGTACTTTTAAACGATATTTCAAAAAGAAGTACTTATCTGAACAGTACTACGAAGAAAAATCTAAAGAGTTCCACGATTTGAAGTTGGGAGGTATGAACATGAAAGAAATGAATAGTAAGTTTCTGAACTTACTGAGATATGTACCATACCTCATAGAGGAAAAACCAAAAATTCAAAGGTACCTGAGCTGTTTACCTTTCAGCATTAAAGACAGAATCGAGTATGATTGTCCTAAGACCATGTAAGAGGCAATGAGGAAGTCAGTTTTTTGTTATGACACAAATCGGAAAAGAGAAGGATGTCAAACTGGAAAAATCATAAGCGCAACAATTTTGAGCAGAAAAAGAAAAATTTCAAAATCAGTGGAAATTCCGGATTTCGAAGGAAAAATTTTCAGAATCGAAATTATCAAGGAAACGACTCCAGAAACAATTCACAGCAGAATTCTACAGCACCCAGAAATGCACCTAATACTGCTAAGACCAGTGAGCCAAAGACACACATTAAATGTTTTGAATGTCAAGGCCCCCTTTACGCATCAGAATGTTCCTTAAGGAAGCGGAAGGCAAACAACATCAACTCTATATAGACTGAACCTATTGTTGGAGACGTAGCAAGGGATAGGCCAAGAATTAATGCAACACTAGACAACAGGCAAGCAGATAATCAAATATCCATGGTAGAGTTTGAAGGTATGATACATGACCATCCTGTTACTGTTTTAATTGACCCAAGTGCTAGTTTAAGTTATATATCACTAGATATTGTGGAAAGTCTTAAACTGAAAACTGAAAAGTTTAGTAAATCATGGCTAGTTAGACTAGCAACTGGAACAAAGAGGAAACTATCAGATTTTATAGAAAATTGTGTGTTGTCCACGAATCATTTACAAATGCAAATCAAGTTGAACATTCTACCTTTGGGTTCTTATGATATTATAGTTGGGATGGACTGGTTACAATCCCATCATGTCATCCTGGACTATTATGGAAAAATTTTTACATGTATAAATGATGAAGGGAAAACTGTAGAAATAAAAGGCATTCCAAGGAAAGTAACCCTTAGATAGATTTTAGCCATGCAAGTTAAGAGGGTAGTTAGGAAAGGATGCCAAATGTTTGTAGTAAACGTAGTAAATGATGAGTTTGTGGATAAAGAGGGCAAACTAAAATTAGAGGACATACTTGTCCTAAAGGATTTTAAAGATGTATTTCTTGAGGAGATTCCAGGATTACCTCCCAAAAGAGATTTAGATTTTACCATAGAGTTGATACCAGGAGTAGTACCAAACTCTAAAGCTCCATACAGAATGAACATACTGGAGTTAAATGAATTAAAATCATAGTTGAAGGAACTTATTGACAAGAAGTATATTAGGCCCAATGTGTCTCCTTGGGGAGCACCTATCATCTTTGTTAAGAAGAAAGACGGAACCTTAAGATTGTGCATAGATTATCACCAGCTTAATAAGATGATGATCAAAAATAGGTATCCATTGCCCTGCATAGATGATCTATTCGATCAGCTGCGTGGAGAAACAGTATTTTCGAAGATTGATCTAAGATCGGGATATCATCAAGTAAGACACATGACTATGAACTCGTAATGTCCATACCAAGTTCGGAAAGCTGTCTTGACTAATGCCCCAGCTGTATTTATGTGTCTGATGAATAATATTTTGCATAAATACTTAGACAAGTTTGTTGTTGTGTTTATAGATGACATTTTAGTGTACTCAAAAAGCAAAGAAGAGCATGATGAACATTTACGAATTATCTTACAAGTGTTAATAGATCATCAACTATACGCCAAATTTAGTAAGTGTGATTTCCACAAAGACAAAATTCAGTATCTAGGACACATAATTTCAGTAGAAGGAATCTCGGTTGACCCCGACAAGATAAGGGCCATTAATGACTGGCTGGGTCCTAAAGATGTGTCGGATGTAAGATCATTTATGGGAATTACGGGGTATTACATAAATTTTATAGAGAATTTTTCAAAAATTGCCAACCCCATAACTTATGTGCAGAAGAAAGGGAAGAAATTTGTTTGGGATCAGAAATGTGCTGACAGTTTTAAGAAATTAAAGGAACTATTGATGACAGCACCTATCTTGAGAATAGTAGACCTCAACAAGGATTTTTTAGTTTGTACAGACGCATGCAATTATGGACTTGGTGGAGTCCTAACTTAGGAAGGTCATGTAGTGGCATACGAATATAGAAAGCTGAAAGTACATGAAAAGAACTACTCTACCTATGATTTAGAGTTATTAGAAGTTATTCATGCCTTAAAAATGTGGCATCATCACCTTATTGGCAGAAAGTTTACATTATTAACAGATAACATGGGTCTGAAATATTTATTGGATCAGACAAACCTGAATGCTAGACAAGCTAGATGGTTGATGTTCTTAAGTGAGTATGATTTCAAAATTCAACATATTAAAGGGAAGGAGAACAAGGTTGCAAATGCCTTGAGTCGCAAGACAAAACTAAATTTCATTTCAGCAATCAGTACTTATTCAACTGATTTGGAAATCAGATTCTAGAAAAGACTGAAATAGATGAAGAATACAAAAGAATGAAGGAAAAGACAGCAAACAATAGTTCTGAAAATTGTATGGCAGATTACAGAATGAAGGAAAACAATTTATTACTGTTTAAAAATAGATTGTATGTACCAGATATACCAGAAATAAAATTTCTGATATTAAATGAGATGCATAAAAGTCACTATTCTGGTCATCAAGGTTATCAAAAGACCATTACTATGCTAAGAAAAGAATACTATTGGCCTAGAATGAAGGACAAAGTAGCAGAGTACATCACAAAATGTTTGGACTATCAGAAGGTGAAGGTTGAACACCAACATCCTGCTAGATTGTTGCAACCATTACCAATACCAAGTTGGAAATGGGAAGTGATCAGCATAGATTTTATTACCGGATTACCTAAAAATCAGAAACAACATGATTCTATCATGGTGGTGGTGGACAAAATCAGCAAGGCAGCACACTTTATACCAGTTAAGACCACACATAAAGCCCCAGATATTGCAGAAATTTTTATGAAACAGATTTTTAGACTTCATGGAATACCGAAAGTAATAATTTCATATCATAACCCTAAGTTTACAGGAAATTTTTGGAGGTCACTATTTAAGGGATTGAACACAACTTTGAATTTCAGTATAGATTTTCACCCTCAAACAGATGGACAGACAGAAAGGGTAAATCAAGTGTTAGAAGATGTATTAAGAATGTATGTTAAAGATCAGCCTGGTAAGTGGGAAGATTACCTGCACTTAGCAGAATTTACTTATAATAATCATTATCATGCTTCAGCCAGACTTAGTCCTTTTGAAATTCTTTATGGTAGGAAATGTGATACAACTGTTTCATGGAATGATCCAGTAAATAGAGTTGTTTTAGGACCTGAATTATTACAGGAGTTAGAACTAATTGTGAAACAAGTGCAAGGACATTTAAAAGTTGCCCAAGACAGGAAAAAGAGTCAAGCAGATTCAAGAAGAACTCATAAAGAGTTCCAGGTTGGTGAACATGTATTCCTCAAGGTAAGACCGAAAAAGAGTTCACTGAAATTGGGGAACTGTGCCAAGTTGGCACCCAGGTATTGCAGTCCTTTTGAAATATTGTCTAAGGTTGGAGCAGTGGCATACCAACTGGCATTTCCACCAAACTTAAAAATACATAATGTTTTTCATATATCATTTTTGAAAAAAATATGTGCACGATACTACTCATGTTGTAAATTGGAATGATGTACAGGTGGGACAAGATGGAGATTTTTCGGTGGAACCGGATTGTATCATCGGAAGGATGGAAGCTATTCTTTGGAATCGTAGCATTGGAAAAGTGAAGGTGCAATGGAAGCACCTTAGCCCAGAAGAGGCAACCTGGGAGTTGGCGAGTAGTATGCAGGCATCATACCCAACTCTATTTCAGGAACACTCAAGGAGTGATAGCCAACATCGAGGACGATGTTGAGACTTAAGGGGGGGTGTATGTCACCTACCCAAATTTCTGAGAATGATTATTTTATTTGCAAAATACTTTATGTTAAATTTAAATTACAAAGATTTGTAATTATGATCAGTTTTGATCATGGATGAATGTAATTATTGAATATTATTATTTAAATAAATTAATTAAGAGACAAACGCCCAAGAAAACTGTTGAATGAGTGTTCACTGACCCACTAGGAGGAATGGAAGTTGTTGGAAGGTATGGGACAGATGGTAGCAAATTCACTTCACCACTAGATCTTGGTTATGGGACAAAAACCCCTAAAATAGTGGCATTATCCTCCAGGTGCTAGGAGTGGGAAGACAACTCATTCAATGACCCAGTGACAACTAAAAAGGCCTAGGCAACCTACATAAGGAAATTCGAATTGAGCAGGCAGCTCTTGATCAATATTTCTGCAGAATATTTTCCTCATGTGCATCAGGTGATCACTGAGAGATTCGAATAGGGAGGATAGTGGTGAGTAAAATCTTAAGTCTGCATATTGCTGAGAAGAACCATAGGTTAATTGCTAAGGCAACAAGAAGTTCTAATTCCTGAGTTTCTTCCTCCTGGTGGTTCAATGAACAGGCTCGGGGGTCCTAAGACAGTACTTGACTGTTTTCAGGAATTGGCTGGGTGGAACAGTCTTCTTGGGTTGTTTGTTTCCCTACAGATTTATCCAGGTTCTACAGATTTTCTACTTATCCTCAGTTAATGATTTTGATCTATTTAACTAGTATTTTCTGTTTTTCTGTTTTCGAAAAAGAATTTAATCCTAGAATTGTTTAAAGTCTGAATGTTTAAGTTTAATGATGATTTTAATGGATAAACCAATATCTATATTTTTCCACATCTTGTTTTGAAGCATTGTACTCTAGTATAGATAAGCAAATTAAAAATAGATTAGAAGATAGGCAAATTTCCATTTTGAATTCGATAGATAGATATTAATTATATATTGATCAGTTTTCTAACCCAAAGTTAAATAATAGTAGAGAGTTCTGTATAAAATTCATGTAGACATTATAGATGTTTCAGAGTTTTATGAAAAATAAGCAATGCATAATTTCTATATATATGCATCACATTATGCTTATCATTCTTATTCACAAAGGAAATAAATAGATCTCATCTCTCTTTACATCATATTATCTTTTTCATTTCAATACCAGAGCTGTAAATAAATGGATGTAATTATCATAATAAGACTGTCCATAATAGTCATAATACAGTCCTCACATTGCTTAAAGATACATTGATTTCATTATCTCTTTTAAGGTTACCAAGATTATTTTCTAGCTGTATTGAAAACATATTATACTATGTCGATGTCTCCCATCTCATTCATCTACATCATAAACTATAAACATTATGAATTGTTTTATTATTCAAAATAAAACTTGGTTTCCATCACACCCTAAGTTAGGTCTTTGTTTTCTATATTATGGTATTACAAATAGAATCATTACTTTTTAAACAGGTTTTTAAATCAAGCCAAAGTCCTTTTAAAAATTTGTTTTTCAAAAATTTGATTTTTATTTAAACAAAACATAAATGAGGTTATGACCTGTTGTCATCTCTATAAGCAAAGAGACAAATTAGTTCACGGTTATACTATACATATTTATCACCTACAACATTGTTCACAAACCCTAGCTCGTAGCATTATGATTTCCATCTACAGCATTAAATTTTTCAATACAGACCCGATAGACACCTCTTATGGGTGAAGCTTCCAATTTGATATTTTGAGTTTGCAAATTGAAATTCATTCGATGCTTTATTCTACAGACTCCTCGACTTCGACGAAGTTCTTAAACCCTACTCTAGTTTGAAAGCCGCATTAATAACCTACAGTAGTAAGTCGATTAACATAGCCAATTACACAAAATAGCATGCATTCTTTTATTGCCGAGAGGAAAAACATTGTTTACATAGAAGACGAGCCCTCGGCTCTACTTCTTCTTTCATAACTTAAACCTATGAAGTCGTGGATTCTCAGAACGAGATTTTACAACATGTTTGGCAAACAAAACTATACAGGGTTTTTCCCAAGTTCCAATAGTTTGAAAGAACCCAAAATTGTTACGCATCGACGAGTTACAACTCCTGTCGGCAACATGAAACTTTAAAGTATAGAAACCAAGTATCATTCAAATGAACGAGAGTCATATCAATGAATAACAAACGTGCTTCGGAAGTTCTTCAACTTTCAACAATGACAGAGCAACGACAAGTCTTGGCAAGGCCTGCTACTCATTTCTTGAAACCACTTCAACCACAGTCAGAGATCACTATGAGGGTTTTTGGAAGACTAGAAGCTTACCGGAGTGGGTGCACGCTGTTTCCTTTGCCAAAACCATTACACAAGTGCTTTTGAAAACTCTATAACTGACAAACAATAGTCGGAGTTAGATTTCTATCACATTTTAAACTAAAAATTCGATGTGCAACAAAAGAAAAACCAATTCATTAGAGGAATGCTTACCTCCGCAACCATGATGAGAACATTGTCACAAACGATACTAGGATGCTTCTTTCATCTTGCATTTTTGTGTGTTTCTTTTCACTCATTTTCTCAAAAACGTAAAGCTTAAACCATGATTTTGATAACCCTCCGATCTAGAGACCGAACTATTAAACTACATTGACATTACAGTGATGAAACCCTGCAACTTTAACCCTTTCGATAGGTCTCAAGGTTGAATCTCTCCCAAAACTCCTTGACAAGATTTTTCGGCAACCTGTCAGCCAAACAGACTGGGACAATAGCACATTGAACGATTCACCAAGTTCATAAACCAAATCAACGACAAAGGTATGGTTACAATCTAACGGTCCAAAATTCACCACCATCGACGATCACAATGTTGCCAACGATTTAGTATTGGTACAAGCAACGTCTGCATTAAATGCCCACTATTTGTTATCAGTTGACAATGCCACTATGGCACACGGACAAGCGAGTAACAACCAGCTCAAAGGGGTTTTCATCCTTATACATTGATGAGCACAGAGGATATTACATTAACATTTGTATTACCTGGAACGTTTAGAAATCCAAGTCAGCTGGGTATTGTACCAAGATATTAATGCATGATCGAGTCTTGAACTCCACGACAGCTCCGGGTATGTGCCAATTTATTGAGCCAACAACCTATCAACCACCGAAGTATTTGTATGTCAGTTTGGCACATTACATCGACATGATATCCACTATATGAAATACTTTGGTTTTATTGTTTACAATGTATGTAAATCGTTGCATTATAATGTAAGTTTTCATCATATTTTATATTGTGGATATTTAATCAAAAAAATTGGTATAGTCTTACCAATATATTTACAATAAAATGAATAGGTAATTCTTTATACATAGATTGAATTTATATAGTCAAATTTTTGGTTGCGCCATAATATAATTATGGTTTGTTTTAATTAATTTTTGTTTATTATTTTATAATGTTTCTTTTTCAAATGTTATGCTATATTTATATAGTATAGGAAAAATTATTTTGTTTCATAGAGAGTCAAATAGTATAGTGGTAGATAGGCAACATGAACCATAAGAGCTAATATAGCTACTCATTAGGCATTATAATATATTTTTGTAATAAGCTCTCAAATATATAAACTATCATATATAGTTTGGTAATATAAAACAATAGTTCCCTCGATTTCCTATTTACACTGAGTCATGTGATATAATGGAGAAATTACCACTTGGTACTACCATGTAAATGATGACAACAAGACAGCTATCATCACGACAATGACGACGACAGAACCAACTAGTACAATGACGACTACAGTGACGATGCTGCTAACTTGATGCTTTTCAACAGTTAACTTAGTTTGATTATTACTTAGCTGCAAGACGAACCTTGGAAGTCAGAATTGTAAGCATGCGAATCGTACCTCTATGCTTTTATAGTTGCAACAGTCTTTAAACATTTTATTTTTATTTACGATGGTGAATTGAACTTTACATGAACTGGAATTTATTGCAATCATGAAACTTCTTACTTGTCGTCTGCACATAGAACCAGTTTAATGCTTTAGTGATACAACTAAGTAAGCTTCGGGGTCCCTCATAGGACACCCTTGTTCAGAAAAGAAAGCAAACTGTTAGTATCATCTCAAGGGAAAAAGTATCATATCACCCTTCTAACCAATCATTTCATTTATTACATCAATCATACTTATCATTGCATTGAAAAGTGTCGCATCAAAATTCTGATCTATTAGTTCATTTAATTATCATAATCATAGTTGTTAAGAATGTCTTTAACTCGTCACTGTCACAATGCTTCTAAACAGAATTTAAATCATGTTTAGTACTAACAGCTATTTAGTTATTACGGTCACAATCAACAATTATTATTTCCGCAATTATAAATTCTCGAAATGAACACTGTTATTGCTATTATTAAAAATTTTAAATTTTTATGAAAATTCGGGATGTTACACCATCTTACTCACTTGTGGCCTTGAATCGGAGAAGCATCGAAGCATCTGGCACAGAGCCCAGCTGTTTTGAAAGATCCCCTTCCTCATCATCTGAACATGGCTTCACATGCTCCCGCTACTGGTTATGGACCTAATGAGACTGCAACGTCTTCTTCCAATACTAGTGGCTATGGATGCGTTAATATGGTCCAATCAGAGGTTAGTGTTGCTACTCATCAATGCGATTATGGTGCACCAAAACCGAATTTGGGGAATGAACCTCCCCATCCTCCTGATGATTCCTTTCATATTGAGAAGCCCTCTATTATGTCGTGGATACCAAAAGGTGTTCTTAAGCGCTCTGCGCATAATCCCAATGCTCGAGCCACCCAGAACTACTCCATTGTAGAAGATTTGGGCCAAAATCCGTGTGCCATGTCGGCTCTTGAAGTTTTACAGGTGTGTCCTTCTCAAAGGAATGCCCTTTTGGGTGCTTTAGGAATTCAAGATGGGGCAATTCCCAACGTTATCAAGTTTGACACTACAGATGTTCAACCTCGCTTACCTTACCATGTTGCTTTTCAAACCCATGTGGAGTTCCTTCATAACTTTGTCAAGAGAATGGTGGTTGATGAAGGTTCTTCTGCGTCAATGATGTCTTTATCTTGTTGGAAATCTCTTGGCTCTCCTCCTCTACTCACGTCTAGAACCATGGCAGCTCACTGCATTTGACGGTCGATCATTTAAGCCGTATGGGATTATCCCTTCCCTTGTTGTCCGCTTGGGAGGTAAACCTGTGCCTATTGAAGTCGAGGTGGTTGATGCGCCCATCGACTACAACCTTCTACTGGGTAGGAATTGGATGCATGCTATGAACGCTGTCGCATCTACTATATTCCGAGTTATTTCCTTTCCACATGAAGGAAAGATTGTGACAATTGATTAGTTGGATTTCGTTAATCCTTCTCCCACAGCATCCATGAGATCAGTCGTCCGCCAAGTAACAGATTCTCAGTCGAAAACTAGGAACATGGGTGTTGGATTATATCCTTCATTGATGGGATCTTATGATTTCCCTTCACCCATTAATTTTATTGGAACCATTTCCGACGATGTGTCTCCTCCATTTCATAATGTACCATTCCGGACTTCATATTTTGATGATCCATGGACTTTACTATCCACGGGTTCTACGTCTAGAGACATTGCGCATGTCAGGATGTCTATGTCACTTTCTACTGCTGAGCTTTCTTATCAAGATATTCAACAAGCCATGGTAGAGTCGAATCTTGCCTCTTCCCGGACAGAAGAAGAAGATCCCATTATGCTGCCGGTTTGGGAAGCCGACTCGTCTTGTTTGCATGATTTCCTTGATGGTACTTTACCTTCAGATGAAGCTATTATCGAGGTCATGTGTGGTAGTGAGAGACCTTGGGAGGATATGCATCATCGCTCTTATTTACTTCCCAACCTCGATCCCTCCGAGCAAGAATAGCTTAGGATGACTCTTACTGAGATGGTTGGTCACCCTGTGGCTCTTTTGGGCTCACATGAGATTTATGCAGAGGGAAACATGGCTAATATTTCCCCAACTATACTGATCAACATCTCTTGCACTCCCGAAAAGATTGAGAAAGTTTACATCGGTGATGATTTCTCTTCTGAGGAGGTTTCCATTTACAGTGAATTGTTTACAGAACTTCGGGAATATTTTACCTGCTCATATGAGGAGATGCCAGGAATAGATCCCAGTATTGTCGAACACAATATTAGAATGTATCCTCATGCTAAACCGGTTCGACAAAGTCTTCGTGCTGTTAACCCTAGGAAGGAAACCGCTATCAAGGCAGAGGTGGAGAAACTGCTCAAGGCTGGTTTTATGTACCTCGGCTGGTTTTATCTACCTCGTTCCCATTACCGAATGGGTGTCAAACCCCGTTCCTGTGGATAAGAAGCAGATCCACGTATGCACTGATTTTAGAGACCTGAATCATGCATGTCCGAAAGACAATTTACCCACTCCATTCATTGATCAGATATTGGATGCCTGTGTGGGAAGTGAGATTTTTTCATTGATGGACTGCTTTTCGGGGTATAACCAGATTCAAATCAAACCTGAGGACCAACATAAGACTACATTCATTTGTCCTTGGGGTACATTTGCGTACCGAAAAATTCCCTTCGGCCTTAAAAATTTTGGAGCTACGTTTCAGCGAGCTATGATCTATGCCCTTCATGACCTTAAACGTATAATGGAGGTTTTCTTGGATGATCTTGTCGGTCGTTCTCGCAAGAGAGCAGACCACCTCAAGCATCTCCATTTGATTCTCAAACAATGTATATGCTACAATATTCGATTGAATCCCAATAAATATATCTTTGTTGTGAGGACAGGTCACCTTCTAGGATTCATAGTTTCGAAAGAGGGTATTAGAGTCAATCCTCTTAAAGTTGAGGCAATACTTCGATTGCTTCCTCTACGCAACTTGTTTCAACTTCAGATCCTCCAGGGGAGAGCTACTTTTCTACATCGCTTTGTAGTCAATTATGCTAGTCTTATCAAAGGTTTTGCGTGCTTGTTGAAGAAAGACACACAGTTTATCTGGGATGGGCGAGCCCAGCAATCTTTCGATGCCTTTAAGAAAGATTTGGTATCAGCCCCTGGGCTTAGTCCACTAGAATTTGCATGTGATTTTATACTTTATGTGGTTGCATCTCAAGAGGCGATTGGCATGGTCTTAGTTCAGGTTGATTATGTGCTTGTTGAGCATGTGATCTATTACCTTAGTCGAAATCTAGTAGACGCTGAACTAAGATATACTCACGTGGAAAAGTTGGCACTTGCAATTGTTCATGCAGTCCAACGGTTACAACACTATATCATGCTTAGAACTACCACGGTTGTAGCACATATCAATCCATTTCAGTTCATGCTATCACGACATCTCATAGAGGGGAAGTACAATAAATGGATTGTTATCCTTCAGGAGTTTGATCTCGATTTTGCTTCGGCGAAGTCAGTGAAATCCTTGGTTTTTGCTGAGCTTATGTCAGACCTTCTGAGACTTGATGAGGATGTCGTCCATGAATATTCCTTTGTAGATGAACACTTATTTCTTATCTCGTCAGAGGACCCTTGGTATGGGGATGTCATTGTATATCTCCAAACTTTGAATTTTCCTTCATATTATTCATAGGACAAGTGACGACGTGCGAAACATCATGCTAAAGATTATACTATCGTCGGCAACACTTTGTATCATCGAGGAAAGGATTCTATTCTCTGTCGTTGCTTGAATCATGAAGAAGTGGAGCATGTGCTTAATGATTTCCATGCTGGGGTGTGTGGCGGTCACTTATCCGGGCTTGCTACAGCCCAACACATTATGCGAGCGAGTTACTTTTGGGCTTCGATCTTTAAAGATTGTATAAATGCTGTGAAGAGATGTCACCCTTGCCAGGTGTTTTCTTGGAATATACACTAACATATAGAGCCCCTTCATTCGGTCGTCATCGTCGGTCCCTTCACCAAATGGGGGGTGGATTTCATGGATTGCAAGCCAGCTTCGGCTAGGGGGCATGTGACATCCCGATATTTTCATAAAAATTTCAAAATTTTTAAATTGCCATCAAAAGCTAATATTTGTAAAATGCGGAAATAATTATAATTACTAGAGCAGTAATTAATAAATGCGACATTTTGTAGCAACAATTTAACTGCTGTGTCTTTTTGTCTTTTGATGGTGTATCATGTCGGCAATACGTCATGAATCCAATTAATGATTGTGTCCTTTATTTATATGCTGGAATGATTGAAAATTGTGATGCATTTGGAAAACATAATTCTTCATGACAAGTACTGACAGTTTAATTTTTCTAGATGATGATGAAAGGGGTCCCACGAGGTGCCCTGAGGCTTACTTAGCTACTCAGCTAAAGCATTGTACTCGTCCTTCATGCGCAGATTCGCAGGTAAGAGATATCGATAAAATTCAGAAGTGTTTAATAACCGTGACATAAATAAACTGCTTAAGATTTTGACGCTATAGGTATGGCTTCCTTCCAATTGTAAGAGGAACTTGGCTATCTCAAAAACTGCCGATATTGTCAATCTCAGGGTGTGATTGTTATGAACATCTTCAGTAGGGGTTCGTGACTTCACTTGTTATCATTTCATGAATGACCTGCGACTGTTAAAATAATTCTTTTATAAATTGGCTGTGACAAAATCCAAGACCAGGACACATGGTCCTAAGCATACCATAGGGAGAGTAATAAGGTGGTACTAAGTTCTCTATCACCTGGGCGATTATAATGGTGATGCATTAAGCATTTAAACCCTACCATGCAATGTATGTGATGGTTCCAAGGGTGGCAACTATACCCTAAGGGTTTTAACTCGTGAATTTATGCAATGGCAAACTTGATGGACTATATGGTGAACTTTATAATAACTTTATATGTTGGGGCGGAGTCAATCGATGCCTTATGATTGATCGCGACCTTGGTGAATATCCATATGCTATGAGTGTGTTCGAAACTTGGTTACATGGAGCATATGAGACCTTTATTATATGCTACCGAGAACGTTATACACTGATATTATTTATATGTCGATGATATTAACGTTGACTTGTATGGATTGGTAGGTGGAATGATGCAACTGCAAAATCCTGCGTACGAAGTCAAGGGTGTAGTAAATGATTGGGTTTGCAATTAATTTACCTGGCCACCGTGTTAAGGATAATGTTATGTGCACGTTGTGATGGATGATTCGGCGTGTGACAAGGTTTGGCAATGCTGAGTTGTGACAGGCTTCCTGCCCTGGTGTCAACAGAAATGGCAACTTTGTGGCTTGGGAGGTAGATGAGCAATTTAATGCTACTCCTGCCACCCTCCAACATGGCTTAATGAAAATGGATCTCCATGGTTGATTTTTGTGTATAGGGATTGAGGTGAACCCTAACGTAAATTATGGATTCTTGTAACGTTTTCTTGGTCATTCTTTCGGTGGTAGGGTTTGGGAGGTGAGGCCAACTGGTCGAGAGGCACTTAGGGTTTCGATGTTTTTCTAGCCTCCCTTGGGCTTGATCCTGAGACCGGCAGCAACCTTTGGTCTGTGAGTAATTGTTATCCAAGGAGGCCAAGTCTGGAAACGATTTGTGTAGCAATCTACAGGTGGGATGAGTGCGTCTGTTGTGGCGTTGCAGTAGCTTGCAAGTCTGGGGTTTTCAATTGAGTTGTAAGTTTTTGGGAGGTATCCCACATCATGGCCTTCGAACTGAGTGCTTATCCTTCTCCCTAGATGGATGTTGGCTTCATCAAATCTATGTCATGACTCAGGTACAGTAAAGTTGCAAGGGTTTTCAAATTATTCTTTGTTGCATGCATTACTATCTCATGATCCGATATTTAACTTAGTATTTGGTTGTTGGCAGGTAACCCTCAGCGAACAACAGGGTGTCGGAATAGTTGATCGGGAGAAGAACTAAAGCGAACCCACCGGTAAGCTTCGGTGGTATCCCTCCCTAGTGGTTCTCCTGGAATCGGACTTGATGAGCAAAGTGTTGGTAGCATGCCTTCGCGGCAGTGGCTTTTGTCTCGCCTGCAGCATTTGGGAAATGTTACAGTTTTAAGTTTTGTTGATAATGTAAATGATGTAAATGTTTAAAATGTATGGCCGGCCATCCCCTGGCTCGGCGAGCTTGGTAGGGTTGAACCCTTGTGTTTGCAGAGAGTCTTACAACTTAAATGTTTTATTTATGTCGTTTTGGTACTTATGTGTTGATGGAAGCTCAAATGTGAAGCTAAATGGAAGAGATACGTTGATTGTAATTTTGCTTTCGGCATTAGCTGTGTGTGTAAATAGCATGGGGTTTCGAATGACACCTTCAGCAAAAGAATGCGGCCAACTGTAGGGTGCAACCATTGTTAATTTAAATGGAAAGATAACTATCTAGGGTTTAATGGCTATGTATGGTGTTTTCAAACTCTCGTTTTCGAATATGTAAATGAAAACCTGTTTTAAGTTGTTTATTTAAATAGTGGCTATATACCGAAAGTGATCTACTTGGCTTACAATGCATCTGTGCATACATGGGTTAAGCCGAGAATAGGAAGGTGTTGGTTTTGTTTGAAAACAAATGTGATAAATGCTAAACCCTATATGTCGATGTTAATGAAGTCTGCTGGTATGTAATGATGTTTAAGGAACAAGAATAATAGACCTTGATTCTACAGTTAGATAATCTATGGTAATGAAACATTTGATTTGGCAGCCGTTTAAATGTTTGTAAATAATAATGTGATGAGACAGGTCAACCTTAGTTGGGTGTAGAGATACTATAACCTGCTGTGTCAATTCAAGAATGCTATGTTTTCTTGCTTTTAATAACATGGTATCCTGTGATGTAAATTCTATCACATGAAGTTGATAATTCAGAAAAAAAATAAAATAAAATAAAATGATAGTGCATTCATCAGTGAATTTAATTGCTTATGAATATAACAGTTTTTCTATTTTAATTCTATCTCCCTATATTTGTCCAATTGGGACTTCTGGCGAAAATGAAAGAACAAAGCAGTATTTTTTTGCATAAAAGAATAATACAGTGATGGAAATAATTTCTATAAAGATCAGACAGACTCAAACAACAAAATAGGGGATTAAGTATGTGGTCAAACATAATGCATGATATTGCTTTCTTTGAAGAAATAACTGAAGACTAGTAAACCCTAGTTGTTAACACAATGTCCACCTTCAGAAATCAGAAAAGAACCTACTGCCATAATTCGTTTCTGTTATGTTGTTTCAGCATACAGATTTGAACAGTAAAACCAATACATGCAGATATCTAATCTACAGCTACTAAAATATAAGATGCATGAGGAACATAAGTCTGTGCATGCGTGGTCTCTAGGGTATAGATATTTAGATGCATGCTAGGTCTCACTTTTAACTGGACAAATTTAATGCTACCTCTCTGTACTGGAGTGCGATGCAGCTCCACGCATGGGGAAAATGCAGAGGAGTCATTTTATCAGTTCAACACATCTAAATTAATTAGGATCTAACATTTTACTGCTATTGATCATTAAATAACATTACTAAGCCATTTTCTGAGAGCATTCATATGATTGAAAAAGAAAACACAAAAGAATAGAACCTGAGTGTAATGGGAGGAACAAATCACTCAAGAATCCTGTTCCACCCAACCTGCTCCTAAGCAGCCAAGCTGTCTGCCTTAGGACCCCCAAGCCTATCCACTGATCCACCAGGAGGAAGAAAGTTCTGAAGCTTAGGGTCTCTGCTTGCAGCAGCAAGAAAAAATATATATCTAGCCTTACAGGCTTAGTAACCAATGGGACCAGCACCAACACCTCTGGTCTATCCTTCACATAACATTTGCAAACTTATACTTGCACTCTCCACAGCCTCCCCTATTCGAATCTTTCAACCATCACCTGATGAGCATGAGGAATGTTTCTGCAGAAAACATTGTAAGAGCTCCCTGCTCAATTCAAATTGCCTTTTATAGGCTGCCTAGGTCTTTTGTAATTAGATGGTCATTAGTGAGCTACCTGCTCACCTCCCTCCACCTGGAGGGGGAAATGTCACAAAATTAGGGGGAGTTGTCCCATACCAACAGCTAATGGCAGAGTGCAAATGGTGCCATTTGTCCCAATCCTTCCAGCAGCTTCTATTCCTCCTAGTGGGCCAGTGGACACTCTTGTAACAGCTTTCTTGAGTGTTTGTCTCCCATTTTTATTTATTAAATAATAATAATGAGTCATTACATTCATTTTTGACCTACTTGGTCATAATTACAAAACTTGTAATTATAATTTAACACAAAGTATTTTTGCAAAAAGGATAATAGTAGAAAATAATTATTTTCAAAAATTGGGTAGGTGACATACACCCCCCCTTAAGCCTCAACATCATCCTCGATGTTGCTTTATTCACTCCTTGAGTGTTCCTGGAACAAAGTTGGGTATACAGCCCGCATACTACTCTCCAACTCCCAGGTAGCCTCTGCTGGGCTATAGTGCTTCCATTACACTTTTACTTGGCCAACCGTGCAGTTCCAGAGTAGAGTTTCTTTCCTGGCAAGAATACAGTCTGGTTCCACTGGAAAATCACCGCCTTGTTCCACCTAAACATTATTCCAATTTACAACATGGGTAGGATCATGCACATATTTATTTAAAAATGAAATGTGAAAAACATTATGGACTTTGAGGTTTGAAGGTAAGGCTAATTGATATGCCACAAGTCCAACCCTAGACAAGATTTCGAAAGGGCCACAATACCTGGGTGCCAGTTTGGCACAGCTTCCCAATTTTAAGGAACTCTTTTTCGGCCTTACCTTAAGAAAAACATGTTCACCAACCTGGAATTCTCTATGAGTTCTTTTAAGGTCTGCTTGAATTTTCTGTCTATCCTGGGTAGCTTTAAGATTCCCTTGTACTTGCTTCACGATTAGTTCTAATTTCTGCAACAATTCGGGCCCTAAGGTGACCCTGCTAACTGGATCACTCCATGACACCAGTGTGTTACATTTTCTTCCGTAAAGGATCTCAAATGGGCTAAGTTTGGCTGAAGCATGGTAGTGATTATTATACACAAAATCTTGTAAATGCAAGTAGTCTTCCCACTTACCAAGCTGGTCCTTAACATACATTCTGAGCATATCTTCCAATATCTGGTTCACCCTTTCAGTCTGTCCGTCTGTTTGTGGATGGAATGCAGTGCTGAAATTTAAGGTGGTGTTTAACCCCTTGAACAAAGACCTCCAAAAGTTACTTGTGAACTTCGAATCTCGGTCTTAGACTATTACCTTGGGTATCCCATGCAGTCAGAAAACCTGCTTCATAAAATTTTATGCGATATCAAGGGCTTTATGGGTAGTTTTGACAGGGATAAAATGGGTTGCCTTGATAAGTTTGTCTACTACCACCATGATGGAATCATGTTGTTTTTTATTCTTTGGTAACCCGGTGATGAAATCTATACTTATGAATTCCCATTTCCAGCTGGGTATAGGCAAGGGCTGCAGCAATCAAGTAGGATGTTGATGTTCCACCTTCACTTTTTGACAGTCAAAACACTTAGCCATATACTCCACTACTTCATCCTTCATCCTGGGCCAGTAGTACTCCTTCGTTAGCATCATGATGGTTTTCTGGTAACCTGGATGGCAAGAATAGTGGCTTTTGTGCATCTCATCCAAAATCAGAATTTTTACTGCTGGTATGTTTGGTATGTACAATCTGTTTTTGTACAATAGTAAGCCATTTTCCTTCAAACTGAAATCTGTTACAAAATTTTCAGAGTTGTTTTCTGCTGTCCTTTCCTGTAATTTTCTGTATTCCTCATCCTCCTTAATTCCTTCAAAAATATGTTGCTCCAAATCTATTGCGTATGTGCTGATGGATGAAACAAAATGTATCCTTGCATTACGACTTAATGCGTCGGCAACTTTATTCTCCTTCCCCTTAATGTGCTGAATTTCAAAATCATACTCACTCAGAAAACTCAAACATCTGGGTTGCCTGGCATTCAAATTTGTTTGATCTAACAAATATTTCAGCCCCATATTATCCGTCATCAAGGTAAATTTTATGCCGATAAGGTGGTGATGCCACATTTTCAAGACATGAATCACTGCTAACAATTCTATGTCGTAGGTGGAATAGTTCTTCTCATGTATTTTCAGTTTTCTTGATTCATATGCTACAACATGTCCCTCCTGCGTTAGGACTCCTCCCAGTCCATCATTGCACACGTCTGTGCATACTACAAAATCTTTATTAGGATCTGCAATCCTCAAAATAGGCACTGAAGTCAGTAATTCTTTTAACTTTGCAAAACTGTCCGCACACTTTTGGTCCCAGACAAACTTCTTTCCCTTTTTCTGCAGCGATGTTATGGGGTTTGCGATCCTAAAAAGCCCTTCAATGAATTTTCTATAATAACCAGTGATGCCCATAAATGATCGCACATCCGTCACATCTTTAGGAACCAGCCATTCATTAATGGCCTTTATCTTGGCGGGGTCAACCAAAATCCCTTCCTCAGAGATTATGTGTCCCAAGTACTGAATCTTGTCTTTGTAAAAATCACATTCATTGAATTTTGCATACAACCGATGCTCCCTCAAAACTTGCAGAATGATACGTAGATGTTCATCATGCTCTTCCTTGTTCTTAGAATATACCAAAATGTCATCGATAAACACAACTGCAAACTTATCTAAGTACTTGTGCAGAATTTTGTTCATTAAGCACATAAATACAGCAGGTGCATTAGTTAATCCAAATGGCATGACAATGAACTCATAGTGTCCATAACGAGTTCTAAAGGTTGTTTTGAAAATGTCTTCATCCTTCACATGGACCTGATGATATCCTGATTGTAAATCGATCTTCGAGAACACTATTGCTCCGCATAGCTGGTCAAAAAGATCATCAATGCGGGGTAGAGGGTACCTATTCTTGATCGTCATTTTATTCAGTTGATGATAATCTATGCAAAGTATTAGGGTACCATCTTTCTTCTTAACAAAAATGACCGGTGCTCCCCAAGGGGACACGCTGGGTCTTATATTTTTTTTATCGATCAGCTCCTTCAGCTGAGATTTTAACTCATTCAGCTCTAGTATATTCATCCGGTATGGAGCTTTGGAACTTGGTACAGCACCAGGTATTAATTCAATAGTAAAATCCAGGTCCCTTGGAAGGTAAATCTGGGATCTCTTCAAGAAAAATATCTTGGAAATCCTGTAAGACAGGCATGTCCTATATTTTCAGTTTGTCCTCCTTAGTACTTATCTCATCATGCACTGCATTTACTGCAAACATCTGACACCCTTTTCTAATTGCCCTTTTTACTTGCATGGCTGAAATCTGTCGAACGAATGTTTTTCTAGGGATGCCTTTTACCTCTGCTGTCTTTCCTTCATCATCCAGGAAAATGAAACTTTTTTCATAACAATTCAGAATGACATGATGGGTTTCTAACCAGTCCATACCGATTAGGATGTCATATGAACCCAATGGTAGAATATTTAACTTAACCTACGTGGTTAGTTGATTCATAGATAAAACACAATTTTCCACAAAATCAGAAACCTTTCTTTTTGCTCCTGTCGCTAATCTAACTAACCAGGATTTATCGAATTTCTCTGTTTTCAAATTGAGTCTTTCTACAACAACTAGTGATATATACCTTAGACTAGCACTGGGGTCAATTAAAATAGAAACTGGGTGGTTTTGCAGCATACCTTCAACCTCCACCATTGAGACTTGGTGTTCAGCTTGCCGGTTGTCTAATGCTGCGTTAATTCTGTGTACTTCTCTTGCCACATCTCCCATAGTAGCTTCAGATTGTATGGAGTGAATATGGTTGGCTGCCCGTTTCTTGAGGGGATAGTCTATGGCATAATGGGGCCCTTGGCACTCAAATAATTTTATAGGCGGCTTCTGTTCATTGGTCCTAACAGCATTGGGGACATTTCTAGGTGCTGTAAATTTTTGCTGCTAATTATTTTTGTTCTGCTGAAATTTTTGATTCTGAAAATTTCTCTTCTAGAAACTAGAATTGCCGCCATATCTAAAATTCTTCTTCTTCTGTTCAAAGTTACTGGGTTTTGGTTTTTTCCAGCTAGGTATCCCTTCTCTTTTCTTACTCTGGTCAAAGCAGAAGGTGGCTTTCCTCATGGCTTTCTCTAGTGTCTTAGGGTTGTCGTACTCTATCATGTCCTTGATGTGGAAAGGTAGACAACTTAGGTACCTCTAGACCTTCGGTTTTTCTTCCACCATACATGGCACATATCTTAGCAGACTTAAAAACTTGTTGTTCATTTATTTCATGTTCATCGTTCCCAGTTTCAGATCATAAAATTCTTTGTATTTTTCTTCATAATACTACTCAGATAAGAATTTCTTCTTGAAATGTCTTCTAAAAGTACTCCAACTCACATCTCGGTCTTTTATACCTTTTACCCTTTTAAGGTCTTGCCACCAAATATCTGCCTTCCTGGTCAGATTATAAATTGCCATCTTCGCCTTTAAAGATTCTGAATAATCGTAGATCTAGAAATACTTTTTCATGCCGGACAGCCATGCTTCCGCTGTCTCCCCTTTCTCTATTTCGCCATTGAAAGTTGGGGGTTTGATTTTCTTGAATTCACCAGATATTTGTTCGTACTGTTTATTCCTTTTTCTTTTTGGTTTAATGTCTCCTTCACTGTTGTCACTAGAGTAGTTATGCTTCTTTTTACGTGGATGTTTGGCAGCTCTTGATGATGTTGAGTTGTTGTTTCCCTCAGCTGTTTCTGTTTGTTTATCCTTGCCTTCATGAGATAGCTCTTTAGTTTCGGAAGTATGTTCAAGGTTCTATTCATAATTTGGATATTGGTCGAACAGTGCTTGCTTCAACTCCTCCTGTGTCTTTAGGATTCTTTCATTGTCCTGTTTTACTGTCTGAATTTATGCCTTCAATTCTTGAAAGGCACGCAATAATTCTGATGAATCGGTACCCCGATTGCCTTGGAATTGTTGTTCCATACTTGGGTTGTTTGGAGGAAATCTGCCCCTTATGTGTTCATCTAATCCTTCCATATCTATAAATCAAAGAAAATTTTCTGTATACGACAAAATAATTTAAACTGGAGTTAGCGAAAAAAATTTCACAGTCATAATTTTTTTTTTTTGCATGTTTCTTGGATCGTCTTTAGGCCTAGAGTTTGAACATGAGCTCTAATACCACATGTAACATCCCGATATTTTCATAAAAATTTCAAATTTTTTAAATTGCCATAAAAAGCTAATATTTGTAAAATGCGGAAATAATAATAATTAATAGAGCAGTAATTAATAAATGCGACATTTGGTAGAAACAACTTAACTGCTGTGTCTTTTTGTCTTCTGATGGTGTATCATGTCGGTGATACGTCATGAATCCAATTAATGATTGTGTCCTTTATTTATATGCTGGAATGATTGAAAATTGTGATGCATTTGGAAAATATAATTCTTCATGACAAGTACTGACAGTTTAACTTTTATGGATGATGATGAAAGGGGTCCCACAAGGTGCCCCAAGGCTTACTTAGCTACTCAGCTAAAGCATTGTACTCGTCCTTCATGCGCAGATTCGCAGGTAAGAGATAGCGATAAAATTCAGAAGTGTTTAATAACCGTGACATAAATAAACTGCTTAAGATTCTGACGCTACAGGTATGGCTTCCTTCCAATTGTAAGAGGAACTTGGCTGTCTCAAAAATTGCCGATATCGTCAATCTCAGGGTGTGATTGTTATGAACGTCTTCAGTAGGGGTTTGTGACTTCACTTGTTATCATTTCATGAATGACCTGCGGCTGTTAAAATAATTCTTTTATAAATTGACTGTGACAAAATCAAAGACCAGGACACATGGTCCTAAGCATACCATAGGGAGAGTAATAAGGTGGTACTAAGTTCTCTATCACCTGGGCGATTATAATGGTGATGCATTAAGCATTTAAACCCTACCATGCAATGTATGCGATGGTTCCAAGGGTGGAAACTATACCCTAAGGGTTTTAACTCGTGAATTTATGCAATGGAAAACTTGATGGACTATATGGTGAACTTTATAATAACTTTATATGTTGGGGCGGAGTCAATCCATGCCCTATGGTTGATCGCGACCTTGGTGAATATTCATATGCTATGAGTGTGCTCGAAACTTGGTTACATGGAGCAGATGAGACCTTTATTATATGCTACCGAGAGCGTTATACATTGATATTATTTATATGTCGATGCTATTAACGTTGATTTGTATGGATTGGCAGGTGGAATGATGAAACTACAAAAGCCTACGTACGAAGTCGAGGGTGCAGTAAATGATTGGGTTTGCAATTAATTTACCTGGCCATCGTGTTAAGGATAATGTTACATGCACGTCGTGATGGATGATTCGGCATGTGACAGGGTTCGCCAATGCTGAGTTGTGACGGGCCTCCTGCCCTGGTGTCAACAGAAATGGCAACTTCATGGCTTGGGAGGTAGATGAGCAATTTAATGCTACTTCTTCCACCCTCCAACGTGGCTTAATGAAAATGGATCTCCGTCATTGATCATTATGTATAGGGATTGAAGTGAACCCTAACGTAACTTATGGATTCTTGTAACGTTTTCTTGGTCATTGTTTCGGTGGTAGGGTTTGGGAGGTGAGGCCAACCGACCGAGAGGCACTTAGGGTTTCGATGTTTTTCTAGCCTCCCTCGAGCTCGATCCTGAGACTGGCAGCAACCTTTGGTCTGTGAGTAATTGTTATCCAAGGAGGCCAATTCTAGAAATGATTTGTGTAGCAATCTACAGGTGGGATGAGTGTGTCTGTTGTGGCATTGCAGTAGCTTGCAAGTCTGGGGTTTTCAATTGAGTTGTAAGTTTTTGGGAGGTATCCCACATCGTGGCCTTTGAAATGAGTGCTTCTCCTTCGCAGTGGATGGATGCTGGCTTCGTCAAATCTCTGTCATGACTCAGGTACAGTAACGTTACAAGGGTTTTCAAATTATTCTTTGTTGCATGCATTACTATCTCATGATCCGATATTTAACTCAGTGTTTGGTTGTTGGCAGGTAACCCTCGGTGAACAATAGGGTGTCAGAATAGTTGATGGGGAGAAGAACTAAAGTGACCCCACTGGTAAGCTTCAGTGGTATCCCTCCCTAGTGTTTCTCCTAGAATCGGACTTGATGAGCAAAGTGTTGGTAGCATGCCTTCGCGGCAGTCGCTTTTTTATTGCCTGCAGCATTTGGGAAACGTTACAGTTTTAAGTTTTGTTGATAGTGTAAATGATGTAAATGTTTAAAATGTATGGCCGGCCATCCCCTGGCTCGGCGAGCTTGGTAGGGTTGAACCCTCATGTTTGCAGAGAGTCTTACAGCTTAAATGTTTTATTTATGTCGTTTTGGTACTTCTATGTTGATCGAATCTCAAATGTGAAGCTAAAGGGAAGAGATACATTGACTGTAATTTTGCTTTAGGCATTAGCTGTGTGTGTAAATATCATGGGGTTTCGAATGACACCTTCAGCAAAAGAATGCGGCCAACTGTAGGGTGCAACCATTGTTAATTTAAATGGAAAGATAATGATTTAGGGTTTAATGGCTATGTATGGTGTTTTCAAACTCTCGTTTTCGAATCTGTAAATGAAAACCTATTTTTAAGTTGTTTATTTAAATAGTGGCTATATGCCAAAAGTGATCTACTTGGCTTACAATGCATCTGTGCATACATGGGTTAAGCCGAGAATAGGAAGGTGTTGGTTTTGTTTGAAAAAAAATGTGATAAATGCTAAACCCTAGCTGTCAATGTTAATGAAGTCTGTTGGTCTGTAATGTTGTTTAAGGAACAAGAATAATAGACCTTGATTCTACAATTAGATCATCTATGGTAATGAAACATTTGATTTGGCAGGTGTTTAAATGTTTGTAAATAATAATGTAATGAGACAGGTCAACCTTAGTTGGGTTTAGAGATACTGTAACCTGCTCTGTCAATTCAATAATGCTATGTCTTCTTGCTTTTAATAACATGGTATTCTGTGATGTAAATTCTATCACATGCAATTGATAATTCAGAAAACAAGAAAATGACAGTGCATTCGTTAGTGAATTTAATTGCTTATGAATATAACAGTTTTTCTATTTTAATTCTATCTCCCTGTATTTGTCCAATTGGGACTTCTGGAGAAAATGAAAGAACAAAGCAGTATTTTTTTGCATAAAAGAATAATACAGTGATGGCAATAATTTCTATAAAGATCAGATAGACTCAAACAACAAAATAGGGGATTAAGTATGCGGTTAAACAGAATGCATGATATTGTTTTCTTTGAAGAAATAACTGAAGACTAGTAAACCCTAGTTGTTAACATAATGTCCACCTTTAGAAATCAGAAAAGAACCTACTGCTATAATTAGTTTCTATTATGTTGTTTCAGCATACAGATTTGAACAGTAAAAAAAATAGATGCAGATATCTAATCTACAGCTGCTAAAATATAAGATGCACGAGGAACATAAGTCTGTGCATGCGTGGTCTCTAGGGTTTAGATATTTAGATGCATGCTAGGTCTCACTTTTAACTGGACAGATTTAATGCTACCTCTCTGTACTGGAGTACGATGCAGCTCCACGCATGGGGAAAAATGCAGAGGAGTCATTTTATCAGTTCAACACATCTAAATTAATTAGGATCTAACATTTTATTTCTATTGATCATTAAATAACATTACTAAGCCATTTTTTGAGAGCATTCATGTTGTAAGAGCTCCCTGCTCAATACGAATTGCCTTTTATAGGCTACCTAGGTCTTTTGTAATTAGCTGGTCATTAGTGAGCTACCTGCTCACCTCCCTCCACCTGGAGGGGGAATGCCACACAATTAGGGGGAGTTGTCCCATACCAACAGCTAATGGCAGAGTGCAAATGCTGCCATCTGTCCCAATCCTTCCAGCAGCTTCCATTCCTCCTAGTGGGCCAGTGGACACTCTTGTAACAGCTTTCTTGAGTGTTTGTCTCCCATTTTTATTTATTAAATAATAATAATGAGTCATTACATTCATTTTTGACCTACTTGGTCATAATTACAAAACTTGTAATTATAATTTAACTCAAAGTATTTTTGCAAAAAGGATAATAGTAGAAAATAATTATTCTAAAAAATTGGGTAGTTGACAGGGCATCACCATATCATAGTGGCTGTGGACTACTTTTCCAAATGGGATGAGGCCATGCCTACCGTAAAAATTGATGGTGCTAAAGCATCCCATTTTGTGTTCAATCAAATTATTACTCGGTTCGGTATTCCGAAAGAGATTTTCACTGACCATGGCAGTCACTTTCAGAACAAAATGAAGGAGGATTTGTCACTCAAGCTTGGGTTTCATCAAGAACACTCATCTTATTACTATCCCCAAGTGAATGGTCAAGTAGAAGCAGTCAATAAGTCTTTAAAGACCATTCTCCAACGTACCATCCAACAAAGAAAGAATAACTGGCATATTATGTTATATCCTGCTTTGTGGGCGTATCGAACCATAGTCAAGACTGCCACCGGGTTCTCACCGTTTCAGTTGGTACACAGTGTGGAGTCGATTTTACCAATTAAATGCGAAATCCCTTCGTTAAAACTATCCATGGAGTTCCTCCCTGATACGTCAGGTATTGAGCAACGTTTAATCCACCTTGAGTAGCTTGAAGAGCAACCTCGAGATGTTGTCATGGCTATAGATTCCAATAAATGTTGTGTCAAGGTTCAGTACGATAGGTCTGTCCATCCTCGGCAATATGTTGAAGGTGACTTGGTCCTCTTATATGACCAAGCTAAAGAACCCCTGAGCGCAGGCAAGTTTAAACCCATGTGGAACGGACCTTACATCGTGAGGCATGTCCCAGAAAAAGGAGCCTATGAATTAGAGGATTATGAGGGGAACATATTGAAGGAGCATAGGAATGGGCTCTACCTCAAGTGGTATTATGCTTGAACTTCTAGTTCGAGCTAATACTTTTGTATACTATTATATAGTTTCTTCTGTACATAGTTTAGATTTCTTTTGGTTTTTGGGTCTGCTGATTTGCTTCTGTTTGATTGACATATGTCAGCGGAATTTCCTACGTTCCTAGGATTCATGGATGGTGCTAGCCGTCATACGTAGTAGCTTGCTTCTGCTGCCTGGGTTATTTATTCACCTGACCATCTAGTTGTGTCTTCAGGTGGTTCTTGTCTCGATCCTACATCTAACAATGTGGCTGAGTATAGTGTCATGATTGAGCTACTTCGAGATGCTATTTCACATGGTATCCAGTCTTTAGAAGTCCGCCTGGATTCACAATTGGTTGTGTCTCAGTTGAATGGTCAGTACTGTGTGAGGGATCCTATGCTATTACGAAGATTCTTAAGGGTAAGACTCTTGGAACGACATTTTGTTTCTATCACATACATTCATGTTCTAAGAAGTTTTAATTATATATATGATGCATATGCTAACTATGTCCTATATTGGAAATTGTCACATTCATAATGAAGCACACAAATAAAAGATGCATTCATACATTTGTACATTGAAGCACACAAATAAAAGATGCATTCATACATTTGTACATACACACATATAGTAGAACTAGAGAACCATAATTTTTTATAACTAATATGTCCAAAATGGTAGTGTCATAATACAAAACGGGAGCACGTAGCCCTAAAAAATATACATATCAATACAAAAATGGGACTTCGAGGTGAAAACTACCCAAAAAACTCCAAATTGGGTGAATAGTGAAAATGAATTGTAAATTGTAATTTTTTGTTACTATTTATAAATTTGAAAACCCACTTGTCTATAGTTATCACCATTTTAAGCTGTTTTGGATCAATATAATGTCTTGGAGTAGCATTTTTTGACCAGATTTCTTCGACGAGAGTTGTTTTTTATCGTTTCATGCCTACGACAGGTATATTTCACACCTGGCATATAGGTTAGATGTCATTTTCACATGCATTATGCATTTGACCTTTTGACCATTTTCATAAACCCTAGGTGCGACCCCGCTTCTTAACCGACACAGAACCTTCACACTATTATAGAAGTGTCGTTATGTGGTGGTAGGGCCTTTCCGAACATGGGTACCCTAGTTAGAACCCCTTTTTCATGATGGTTCCCATGTCGTTGTTTGTCCTTAAGACTGGGAGTCCTTTGTAGTTACGCCATGACTTTGTGATAAAGACTCATACTCTACTTTTCCTTATGCTGGCCATCTCCCATAAGGACTCCCCCAATTATATCAATTTGTAATTGCATTGCATCATCCTGCTTGCTGCTTGAGCCTTGTGTCGGCTCCCACTTACTCAATTGTTAGCCTAGTGCTTGAGCACTTTTCCCTGTCAAGCCCTGCAAAGCTTCCATTTTCCCTTCGCAATTTGATGACCTTTTGACCCCGAGGAAACACCCCTCTGAGTGTCCACATCCTGCATATGATTCCTTGCATTGATCATAGGTATGTTCCACTACTTGGGACTAGTCTGCTCACTATTTGACACTCATTCCCTCCATTGTTGTAATATAAGCAATTTTATTCTTTTTCAAGCTTTTCCAAATATGAAAAAGACCAGAAAAAATCAAATATTCCAAAAATCTAGACAAGATTATGGTTACTACTTCTAGTTGGCAGCTGTTGTGTTGCCTTTGAACAGAGCATTCATTCCACTCCATACATTATGCGTTGGGACTATAGTTGGACCTTAGGAGCTGTACTTATTTCTTAGTTTACTCCACCGATTGGTTGAGCTTCTAGTCATTATGGAGCCCTTTGTTGATGCCTCCCGCACCGCACATTCAATATCGAGTCTTTGATGCCTGAGTCTATCCATCTTCTCATGCTCTTGTTCAAAGGAAGTCCTGAAACCAGAGTCGGCCACTCCTTAGATATCTTGACTATTGCATGTTGGCCATCCTTATTGAGTTAGTCTGTTTCACCTGAGTTCTTCCAAATATTTCAGCATAGCTGGTACCTCGTGCTGGTTGATGGAGGGTTCCTTAATTCCCTCCTTCCGGCGAGTCTCGTTCCGTCGACTTCAACCCATTTATTCCGAAACTTGAGGCTTAGAGTTTGGTTGAGTACCTTGAGGCTTGCAGTCATTAGTGGTAGGTTCTCTCGCCACTGATAGTTTTGGGAATACATCAATGTCCCCTGGTCGATGGATTCATCTTAGTGTTCAACTTCACCACATCTATTCACATTTTGATCATTGTACTATGTGTCTTGATGCCCATTTTCATTATTGGTGGGTCATCTCACATCTGTTAATGGTATACATCATTGACCGGTAATCAGACGATGTCACATTAGGTTCGATCTCAACTCCTTTATTCACTTGATGAGACTTGCACCGTAGATGATTTGTGTAGAAGACCCCAGGTGATAGTGGCATTCAGTATGCTACTTATGATCATGACTTTACATCTAAGATATCACCTCTCAGATATCAGTAGTTTGTACCTCCAGTTTGCACCAGTTGTTTCCTTTTCAGTAGGAGACCATATCTTACTATAGAGGGATGATGGCTATGATCACTTATGACAGATACTCATTATGCACTGCCTATTCGTGGCCATTGTTTCATATTGTTGTACTATACCGACATGTATTCAAAGATACTATTGTATTATAATGAGTAAGTTGCTCCTTCCACTTGTGTCTCCATCACTCCACTTCTATGATTTATAATGTATTTCGGGCATCGTAGCACCATTCTCTGACCTCACACATTAGGGGGCATTTGTTACAACGTAATTTCCCACCTTGTGAGAATCAACACTCTTTAGCCTTTAGGATCCATTCTATTGACTCAGATCCACTTTATATCCTTCAAATACACCATTTCCCTAGTTTTTTCTTCCTGTACGCTAGTTGTTCCACTTTAGCCAACATACTTGCAAGCTGCACCACTATAGCCCGCAGGTGACAAGTAAAATGGTAAAAATCACTAGAAAATGACTTTTTACTCCCACAAAGCGGTCTTAGGGTGAGCTTTGGCCCTCCATTTTCTCCGAGATGCCTCGATGTGTCCTTTCACTTACCTTTGGGAGGACTATATATTGAGCACATATGGCATATGGAAGAGGGGAGGAAGAGAGAGCAAGATAACTCTAGTGGATTTTTGCCGCATCTTGAGTCTACACTCATTGATCCTTATTGTTGTGAACCTCTTATGTTCACCTTCCAAAATCCTATCATAGTTTGAGTTTTCCATTCCATGGAGGATTGAAGTGGTGGAGGCACAAGTGGAGAGACCCAGTTCTTGGTTCAGATTGGTTTCCGGCAAGAGTTTGTATCACATTGTACTTCTTGTTATTTATTAATAGAAATACTCATATTCTCGTCCATTAATGTTGTGAATGTTGTTTATATTACATTGGGTTGCATTTACTTATGATATCATGGAACATTGCTATCGATGATGTTAATGTCATTTATATATTATATGCGCTCGTTGTATATTGGCTCTCAAGACTAATTTGCAGATTCAAGTGGACGAATTGAAAGCTCCAACGGGGATCTACATCAAATGTCCAGATCGAGGTTGGTTATATTATTCATTATCTTAGCATTGTCATTTATATAGCATAGCATTGAGAATTGAGTTAATTTCTGGTATTCAACTGTCTGTTGTGGTCCACCCCAAGCCATAGGAAGTTTTCTCCGTAACAGAAACAGCGACTCCATTGGGGAGAACATCCATTTTTGGGGATTTTTAGGCATTAGTCCTTATCTAGAGTTGTTGTGTGTCGAGTCTCTATGTGAGTGATTGGCTATTCGGATTGTTATACCTCTATATTCCACAGTGTCGCATATCCACCACAAAAAGAGCTGACGACACTTCCCCTACTTCTTTAAACCACTCAGAAGAGAAAAATGATGAGTGAACCTTGAAGGTAAACTTACCGTGGCAAGTTTTCACCCAGCTGAGACTTTATTTACCCTAACTACCGCGCCTTGCTCAGTTATAGGTGCACGGTAGTCTACACTACCATGCTATGCTTTGTCCCTGCCATGCGGTACTACCGCGTTATGCTCAGACTGCTGGGCGCGGTACTCTTTTTATAGCCCTTTTTCCATGGCTTTTGGGATTTTGGATTTTCGAGAGATATTGGAGGATTGGGATCCCTAATTCGATCCTAACTCATTTTCTGTGATTAGAAATCCTGATCCACTAAGTACTCCCTAGATCCACCCATCTCTCTTGTTGGTTAACCCTACCATACACTATAAAAGAGAGGCTTTCCATGGGAAAAGGGGGAGAACTCTTAGAAGTACCAAACTTATGATCTTGCAGCATTGTGGAGATAGCTAGAGGAGGAAACACTTGGAGCTGGAGGATTGGCTTGGACATCAAGCAACCTTTGTAAGCATTCTTCAAGTTTGTAATAAAGATAACTTGTCTTGTTTTTCCCATTTCATGTGTATTGTACAAGTCTCTAGCATGGAATGTATCTAATCTAGATTTGAATCTGATCTTTACTTCAAGGTATTTGGAAGCTTGTATGTTTGTTCGTTGTTTGATCTCAACAGGTTCTTCATTGGAACTTTGGATCGAGAGCTAGAAGCGGGACAAATGTCAGATTGAAAAGTGAGTCATACCTTTTATTGTTTCTAAATGCATATAATCTTGTTGTAAAAATTAGTTCAGGGATTTCAAGGTAGCATTTGTTTTGTTTTGTTCTTACCTTAGAGTCAGTTAGGAATCTGCTTTAAGTTAAGAGAATTTTGACTTATCCGTAGGGAAAAATTCTACCAACAAGAATGGTGACTCCGCTGGTTTGATTTCTGTTTGATTGATTCAGTTCACTGTCATCCATCTTTTTTATTGTGATTTTTTATTACACTTCAAACCAGTTTTGAATCTTTGTCTTTTTTTACCTTTATTCACCTCTCATCGCTGTATTTTTTCTCCCTGTATGATCACTGAGTCCCCTGGGTTAGCAGCAACCCTGAAAAATCCATTTTCTTTTCTAAAGTTGCACTTTTTTCTTACCTTGCCACAATAACGCGCCCTCTGCACTGATTACAGCGCGGTAATATCGCGTTCATTGAGTTAGTACCAGAGCGGTAGTTTAGCAGTACCGCGCTTTAGCCTCATTCTGCCACGCGGTAGTGTCTGCAAATTTTTAAATTTTTTATCCTTGCTTGGTTTCCTGATTCTCTCTCTTCCTTAGGTAGTGTTTGCTGTTGCCTGTTATCATTCTAGTCATTTTACAGTCTGTGTGGTGTGCTTATTCCCTATTTGTGAGCTTGATTATTGTTTGAATTAGTGGCATTTTTGGCATATTGGGTCACTTTTCCAGTTTGATTGCATTAGCTTGATTTTTTCACCACAACCAACCCAGCATTACTGTTCTCTTTTACTGAACCCTGTAGCTTTTACAGTCACATTATTTCCATCATTTTCAGTAATTAAAAAATTAGCATTTGAGAACAATTATGTTGTTTGAATTGAAAAAGTCTAGTAGTATCAGTGTGCATTAGGAAATGAACCATTGAATTTGCCACAAAAAATTCTCATATTTGAAGCATCTTAGTTGTAGGATCAGTGAATTAAAAAGAGTGTTTATTTCAGTTTGGCTTTATTTACAGAAAGAAAAACAAAAATTTCTTGTTTTGGTTTTTATTGCTTGTGAAAAATTTCATGCATTTTTTATCGAAGAACTCTCTCTCTCCCATAGCTAGATTTCATCGAAGACAAAGGCTTATTTTTTATTCATTCTCATTTGCATGGTTTGAGTCGTCATAACACCATCAAGTTTCACATCCATTTACCTGATTGAGTAAGACAACCACTAAAATTAATCTCCCTAATTAAACCAACAACCTCACTTGAGGAAATCAAAAGAATTTGGTAGTTAGGTAGGACACCGGGGATAGGCATCAAAATAATTCCCCCTTGTCATTTTCATCTGAGACATAGTTGTTGTCTTCTAGGGAACTAAAATCCTCTATTATTTATTGACACGGTCACAGCTAGTTTGTGGAGGGGCCTCCTGACTGTTTCTAACTTTCAGGGGTTAAACGGCCGCGAGATTGAGAACCGGACGGACTCTGTGGAATGCCGCACTCCACTTAGCCCTAAGGCAACATCAATCATTGTCTTCCTCGGAAGGCTGAAGTGCCCAAAACCTTTTCCAACGTGTCATGAACGAGGTAGCTTAGTGACTATTCTACTAGGGCTCTTTTACCTAGGATCCCTTTCGGTAGAGGGATATCCTTCTTACATCGGTCTCTCATGTTGTATTGTTCGACTTGGATTTCATCACCTTGCGAAGGATACAACTTGTTGAGGTCTCCAGCTCTTAGTTAGGAGTTTTCTTGTTATCTCATCTTTGTAGAGGGTCATTTTTCTTTTTTAGGGACTACTTGTTGTCATTCTGGCCATTTTTTGTATCAGCTTGCTTATTGAGACACCGGTCTCAGTATAGATTTTAGAGCTTGTTTTTTTTTGGCCTGCGAGCCTTGCTTTTTCTAGCTCCTCTTTTGCACGCTCGGCTGCATTAGAGTTTTTGAGTTCTTTGTTACGAAACTACCACTGATTTTCATTTTCCTGTCATCATGTCAGAACAACCATGAAGGTCACGACGAGTACAGGGCAAAATCCCTCCACCACTGCCACCGCCAAGGACCTCTGGTCCACCTGCATCATGCATTCCCGCTCCTCCTGGCCGCGCTGCTAGTCGAGGGAACATTCCACCGCCGATACATACCACATCATCAGTTCCACCTGTAACTGTTACTCACAGCATAGTCTCAGAATCTATTACAGCTTCTGTAACCACTAGCATATCTGAGACTTCCACTGTCACTTCACCCACTGTTATTCTAGATTTATCTACCATAGTGGACACCATTACAGCGGCTGAACCTAGTACAGCCCAAAATACTAGACCAGAGGTCATCCTCCTACCTGATGCCAACACCTCCCATCCATCAGATATTTTTCATGATGACACAGATGGATCTATTGGCACCACCGAAGGGTCCGACCAGGACATACCTGGCTTGATTTCAGTCCCAGGCGGGTACGTTGAAATCATTGAAGATACTCGACTTCCTGACACACCTTTTGAACCTGATTATGGCTTCATCACTTCCCAGGTGGAGCTTCCACCTGTTATCACTACGTCACCCAGTGTTCATCCGCAGGAAACAAGTTCTTCTAGCAATGTACCTCGTACTATATCTCTACCCAACCTCCCTCCGGGACACGAAATCATGGCTTCCATCCAGTCTAGTATGGTTAGTCTAGCGAACTCCCAGTTAGCATCGGCACGGTTTAGACACGACACAGAGCAAATGCTCTCGACAGTGTCTAGATATCCCCCCGTTAATCGTCCTTCTGACTATCGGGATCCCAACATCCCGTCTAGCACAGAGTTTCGTCACTCCTTTGCAGACGGATCCGGACCTTCGGACGTTACTATACCTAGGTTCCCGTCGGATGCCCAAAACCCTTTTCAGGACATGAACTTGGACCCAGTTTTCAATGGTCCTCCTATCATTGAACACGTTATGGATGATGTCGATACCCCTGGACTAAATTCCCCACATTTGCTGCCATCACCCATTTTTGGCGCACATTGCATGAGGGATAACCCAGTTTTTTCTCCGTCCTCGCCTATCAGATATGGACGACCCCCTCCGCAAATCGGTACTTTTGGCGCCGTTGGCCAATCCACACTATCATATTTGGCTAGGGACGGAAGAACACCTAGTCATACTGCTGGATCTTCCATTTTGACCAGAGGATCACCTTCAGCCACCATTTACACTATCTCAGGAGGTGGACAACCGACTGCAGTGGTCCCTAACTCCAACATGCAAACCCCCCCTGGTGGGCCATCAACCCAACCAGCTGGGGGACAACCTTTTGTTGGGAACCCCGTTCCTAGTCAACAGCCTCCTCCTATAGGGCCATCCAACCCATCTACTGGCGGACAACCCATTGGTTCCATCCAACAACTCTCCCAACCAACAGCATCTGCTCAGTATGGTATGTACAACACACCTGGCAGCGGGAAACCATATTCCAGTGTTCCAACCGGACCTCATTCTCAACCTCCCCCGTCAGGTATGCTTCCTTCTTGGGACCCTCAAATCCCACAGAGCGGGGGGTACTCACTTTTTGGAAACTGGAACCAAGATGGGGGGCAATCTCAGATTCCCCCCAACTTGAATTATGGCTTCCCTTACCCTTCAGCTGCTACAACTCCATGGAACCCATCCCTTCAATTTCCACTCGCTCCTCAAGGAGGAACGAGCATTCCATGGACACCACCGTTGCAGCCACCCCCCAAACCTGCTATGGGAAACCCTCCACTTACTCAGTATAGTGGTAACATTCCTGGAACACAACAATTCCAAGGAGCTTTCCCCCAACCAAGAGCAGCAACTATTCCTGGGTTTCCGCAACCCCAGGGTACCATACCTACTCAGCAGAACACCCACCAACCAGGTACCTACAATCAACTGGTTAATCAGATGGCTTACTACCCACAGAACTTCCAGCAGTACCCCCTGAGAAATACATATGGGTATAACACGTAGCAGTATGCTATGCAGGGCCCTCCAGGTTACTCTGCACCACATGGTTATTACTCATACCCGCAAACTAACCGTCAACTTCCCTTTTTGGCCACACTTGACTTACCTGATTTGTCGAGGCTTATTAACGATCCTATATGGCATGAACCTCACTGGCCACCCATTCCAGCCAAACTACCATCGGACGTTCCTAAGTTCGATGCTAAGCCCGGGGAAGATCCCAAGAACCACGTGATGACCTTCCATCTTTGGTGTTCATCCAACTCCTTGATGGATGATTCCATTCGACTTCGGCTCTTCCAACGTACACTTACTGGCATGGCAGCAAAATGGTACATCGAGCTGCCACAACACTCTTTCCGTGATTTCAACACCTTGGCTATATAGTTTCTGACTCATTTCCAGCTCCCCATCTGGTATGAGACTGGAACAGAACTGTTAACCTCACTGCGTCAAACCACTTCTACACACATTTTGGATCACATCCATGAGTGGCGACGACGCCATAGGCTAATTAAGGCACCTATTCCGGATCAGCTACTCGCTGATTGGTTCACGAAATCCTTTTTGCCTCCCATAGCCAGAGATATCGCGATGCGCGGGCTGGTTACAGAAAAACAAGCCATCTCGGTAGCCCAGTATATGGATTTGGTATACAGTCAATCCGGTACTTTACATGAACTTCTTCCTCACGCCGCCCGCGTTAACATTGATCCAACCAAACCTACCACTGAACCTCCCATTGACGGTATTGTCGGTTAAGTCAAGACCCAGCCTACTACCAACTCGACGGGACAACAAGCTTCTGCTTCCCCCGCTTTACCCCAAGCTGCTTCAAAAACAACTACTTCTCCTGCTATTTCCTCTGAAGTGAACGCAGTTCAATCTATGTCACAACCATCCGGGGGAAAGAAGAAAAACAATCATGGTAAACCCAAGAAAAACCAACAGGAGAACCCCAAGCCACAACCCACCCAGAATGACCAGAAACCACGTCGAAAGGCTAAGTTTCCCTACCTAATTTGTCAAGATGATCATTACACGCGTGACTGTCCCTACAAGGATGAGGTCAACAAGTTTGTTAAAGGATCCTCTCGCCCAGCAGTGTTAACTGACCCTTTCCCCCAACAACAACAGCAAATGGTTTCCCAAGAAACCCCACAAGGGGGCAACCTGACCAATCCCACCCGCGGAGAGACGTCCACAAACCGTGAAATCCTGATGATGAGTAATGAAGAGATTCATATAACCACTCGTTCAAAGATCTATGACAATCCTCCAAGTTCAAACAAACAATCAAATATAGCCGAAGGCAAATCTCCCGTTGAAGATCTGACTCCTATTCCCCCCCCTACCGGCCATCTCCATATCGAGAGACCGCTTACGGATACAATGCTACACCCACCCAAGGGAACCATACGAAAGGCGACATTTAATCCCAATGCTCGAGCCGCCCAAAATTACAATATTGTTGAGGATCCAGCTCAAGCACCCTGTGCCATGTCGACTCTCGAGGTTCTCCAACACTGCCCCACGCAGCGTAGAACCCTACTTTCATCACTGGGGGCAATGGACCCAGATACTTCAAACTCCATCATGTTTAACTTGGAACACGCTAAACCTCGGCTTTCTCACCAATTAGCCTTCCAGGTTCACACAAAAATCTGTGGAAATATCATCCAGCGCACTGTGTTAGATGAAGGTGCTTCCACGTCGATCATGTCTTTGAACTGCTGGAGAGCCTTAGGCTCACCCGAAGTCACAACTTCTCCCACTACTCTCAGGGCGTTTGATGGACATGGTTTTCAACCTTATGGACTCATTCCCTCAATTGGTATTGAACTGGGAGGCAAAATAGTATCCATACATATTGAAGTCGTAGATGCACCATTGGATTACAATCTCCTCCTTGGCTGGAACTGGTTTTATGCCATGACCGCCATAGCATCTACAGTCTTCTGGATTGTGCAATTTCCCCATGAAGGGAAAATTGTCACTATCGATCAACTGGATTACTGTATCCTAGACTCCCATCCAAACTCCGCCAACACCGTCCCGTTATTGGATCAACCTCGGTACCGGTTCCAAGACATTGGTGTTGGTCTCATGAAGGATTCATCCCTTATTGGAGTTTTTCCAAAGCTGGGAACCCATGTTCAACCAGTCAACATGATTTCATCAAATGTCACCCCTTCCAATGATTCATGGGTGATTCCGAGTCCCTCTCAGATTGAATACTACGGCAACTCTATGCCTCTCAATAGAAACCTCGCAGCATATCAAGCGATCCAATCAGCCACCGATTGGGTCGATTGTCCTACTCATCACACTGTGGCACAACTCTCGGCTGAAACTCATCCAAACCCACCACTTATCGATCCTATCAATTTGATTTTTCCCACCGACGAATCAATTATGGAGGTTATGTGCGGTGATGAGCAACCATGGGGAGATTTTCATCATCGATCTTCATTCCCCACCATTCAGCCACTTGAGCCTGATACAAAACCCAGTTCTTCACTTCGGATGGTTCAAACCAAGTTCCCCACTTCCCTCGACGAGGTATTTTTCGAAGGAAACTTGGCTAATCTTATGGCAACCACTCCCATCGATATTTCAGTGAAGCCTGGTATCATGGAAAACGTACATATCGGCAAAACATGTACTCCTCTCGAAATGGAGTTCTATAGTGCCTACTTCAAAACTTTCCGCGATATTTTTGCTTGGAGTTATGAAGAAATGCCAAGAATTGACCCCTCGATCGTGGTCCACGAAATTCCAACATTCCCTGGCACCCGACCTATTTGGAAAAAACTTCGACCCATCCATCCTCGTAAGGCAGCCGCTATTAAAGCAGAAGTTGAAAAACTCTTGCGTGCTGGTTTTATCTATCCTATCCCATTGACAGAATGGGTGTCCAACATCGTTCCCGTAGCCAAGAAGCAGGGAATGATTAGAGTCTGTGTAGATTACCGCGACTTGAACAAGGCTTGTCCAAAGGACAACTACCCAACGCCGTTCATCGACCAGATCATCGATAACTATGCCAGGAGTGTCATCTTTTCATTTATGGATGGCTTTTCTGGCTATAATCAGATCGATATCCTCCCAGCCGACCAGCACAAAACGGCCTTTATCTGCCCTTGGGGGGTTTTTGCATATCGAAAGTTACCTTTTGGCCTCAAAAATGCTGGGGCAACTTTCCAACGGGCGATGTCATACGCATTTCACGACATCAAACATATTGTAGAACCATATCTTGATGATCTTTCCGCTCACTCTCGGACCCGGGAAGACCATCCAGACCACTTAAGTGCCATTTTCGAAAGGTGCCATCGCTACAATATACGTTTGAACCCGCATAAGTGCATCTTTTATGTAGAATCCAGAAAACTGTTGGGCTTCATAGTCTCCAAAAGCGGGATACGATTAGATCCTGCGAAGGTAGAAGCTGTCTTAGCCCTGCCTTCACCCACCAACATTCCAGAACTTCAATGTTTGCAAGGGCATGCAAACTTTCTATGCCGTTTCATCTGCAATCTTTCTGAGATAACAAAAGGCTACATGAGGCTTCTCAGGAAGAATGTTCCCTTTATCTGGGATGATGAAGCCCAACGCTCCTTTGACAATCTAAAGGCATCCTTAACCAAAGATCCCGTGATCCAACCCCCCGATTACACACGGGACTACATTCTTTATCTCGCAGCTTCGACTTCCACCATCGGTATGGTGCTAGTCCAGGAAGACCAAAACAGCATAGAGCATGTGGTATACTATCTTAGTAAGAGTCTTCTCAACTCTGAAACTCGTTATTCACATGTTGAAAAACTGGCTCTGGCAACAGTATTCGCTGTCCAGAGATTTCATCATTACATTCTACTCCGCCGGACCACTGTTATAGTTGATTTCAATCCAATGTATTATATACTCACACATCAAGTGCTTGGGGGCAAATATTCTCGTTGGATCGTCATCCTTCAGGAGTTTGACTTGGAATTTGTCAAAGCCAAGTCCAAGAAGTCTTTGGTCTTTGCAGAGTTGATTTGTACTTTGCCCCGTGCTACCGAGCAATCCGAGCCGATCGATTCTCTCCCTGATGAATCGTTGTTTCTCATTAGCACATATGATCCGTGGTACGGGGATATTCTATTATATATCCAAACCCAACGCTTCCACCCCGACCTCACTCACGATGAACGACGACGCATCCGACATCACGCAAAATACTACCTCATAGTCAACGATACTCTTTATCGACGTGGTGTCGACACCGTTCTTTGACGCTGTTTGACCTTAGATGAGGCGGAACGCGTTCTTAATGACTGCCACGTTGGAGCATGTGGTGGTCATCTCTCTGGGATGGCTACGGCCCAGAAAATACTACGAGCAGGATACTTCTGGCCCTCAATTTTCAAAGACTGCATTGAAACAGTCAAGAAGTGTCCGCCATGTCAATTCTTTCATAGTAAAACACGCTCGCACCCTGCTCCACTCCATCCTGTTATTGTCGTTGGCCCTTTTTCCAAATGGGGCATAGATTTCATGCACTGTAAGCCCACTTCAGCCGGGGGACATAGCTATGTCATAGTAGTTGTCAACTATTTCACAAAATGGGCTGAAGCGATGCTTACGTATGCTGAGGATGGAAAAACAGCAGCGCAATTCATATTCAATCATATTATAGCTAGATTTGGTGTCCCACAATCCATTGTGACCGATCATGGCTCCCATTTCAGGAACCATATGATCGAAGAACTAAGTGCCAAGCTGGGTTTTCGCCATGAAAACTCAACCCCGTATTACCCACAAGCTAATGGCCAAGTTGAAGCCATTAACAAAGTCTTGAAATGAATGATTCAGCGTATTGTGGGTACCCAGAAATCCAACTGGCACTCAGCTCTATTCTCAGCACTGTGGGCATACCGAACCTCAGTGAAAAGTGCTACTAGGTTTACACCATTCCAACTGGTGTATGGCCTAGAAGCCATTCTGCCGATTGAATGTGAAATCCCATCACTCAAGATAGCCATAGAGCTACTTCCCCACACCACCTCCGAAGAAGAACAGTTCATATACCTAGCCAAGCTAGATTAAACCTGCCGCGATGCTGCTTTAGCTAATGAAGCTCATAAAAAATGCGTCAAAGATTAATATGACAAATCCGTTCAACCTCAGATTTTCAATGAAGGTGACCTCGTACTTACATATGATCAAATGCACGATAATCTTGGAAAAGGAGAACTTGAATCTATGTGGTACGGCCCCTTTATTGTAAAACGTGTCTTGGAAAAAGGAGATTATGAACTAATCGATTGTGATGGTACGCCATTGGCACGGCCCCGCAATGGGCTATACCTCAAACGCTTCTACGCGTAAGGTTGCCCTACGCGGGTTACTTGTTGTACATAATGTACTTAGTTTTCTTTCACTCATTTTTTGTTGTGCACGTGGACCTCATGTATCCACTCTTACTTTGACTCGTGATTTTATGCGCAGATGTCTGCCTACTTCGGATTCACCGATGGTGCAAGCCGACATACCCAGAATCTCGCTTCCACAGCATGGGTAATCTATTCCCCCACTGGCGAGTTGATTTCTTACTTTTTTGGTGTGCGCGTGGACCTCATGTATCCACTCTTACTTTGACTCGTGATTTTATGCGCAGATGTCTGCCTACATCGGATTCGCCGACGGTGCAAGCTGACATACCCGGAATCTCGCTTCCACAGCATGGGTAATCTATTCCCCCACTGGGGAGTTGATTTCTTCAGGAGCCAATTGTTTAGGTCCTGCAACCAACAATATCACGGAGTACCATGCAGTCATTGGTCTCTTGACGGAGGTTGCTTCACTCGGAATTGACTCCATAGCAGTCTTCTTAGACTCCCAACTTGTGGTTTCTCATCTAAACCATGTTTACACAGTTCGCGATCCTATACTACTTCATTTATTTCGGAGAGTACACCTCTTGGAACGATCATTTAATTTCATTACATATCAACACATACCGAGAGAATTCAATTGTATAGCTGATTCATTGGCTAATTACATTTTGGATTGGCATCTTGCCCATACATAAACACATCATAAATAATAAAATGCACAAGCCATTGTCAATAAATAGATCATGAAAATAGGTCCATATCACTGTATATAAGAGTGTTTTTCCAAAATACATAAAGCTTGTGTCAAAGATAAAATTTGGGACCAAATCCCATACAAAAATTTGGCTCTCAAAGCCTACATATCGTATACATGTCGCAAAAGACAAAAAAGACCATCTATGGAGATCTGGGAGATCTATCATGTCCCTTGTCAGACTCCTCCCGCTGCTGGTGGTAACACACTACAGCTCAAGCCACCCTATGAAGAAGTCGACCAATACGACTAGGCACACCCACAGTATGTTGCTGGAGATGTAAAGGGACGTCATCCATCCTCATAGCAGGGATACCATGAGTCAACCCCTGTAAGTTCCTCTCTATGTCCCGGACACCTCCTGCTTCGTCTTCGTCCTCCTCCTTGTCAGGAATAACTTGGAGATCAACACCACCGCGATGTAAGGGCGAGTACCCAGTTGGTCTCGTTGGTCCACGATCTGCGACATGCATGCGAACGTACATTAGAAGTCTTTTACACATTCTAAAAAAGCAATAAAAATTATATATTCAAAAAGGAAAAAATATATATCCATGAAGGTCATACCTGAGTTGTCCTAATCTTCATCCTCTGGCAGTGCCAAGTTGATGTCCTCGCGGAAGTCCACCCCTACATAGGGGTAGTCATCGATCATAACTATCTGCTCCTCGAGCCAGGAGAAGAAATCCTCACCAAACGCCAAGTGCTGAGGTCCCCCAAGACGCCCTGCATAATCACTCCATTGAGCCATCCATGGCTCGGTAGGTGGACGACGGAGCATAGATATCTGTGGACGCAGCAATGGCACCCTCGCCAAAACGAAGGTGACTAGGATACTCCCATAACCAAATTGGGATTTCTCTCCAACTCTACACTTGTGCACTTGTTCTTTAAGATTGGTCAGCACTGCCTCACACCAGTTAAATACTGTTCCAGCCATACAATCCACTACCAGGTTCATCTGTGTATGGGATGCCTAATGCGGACCCACACTCCCTGCTGTACGTGTGATGGTGAACAAAACAGTTTTTAAAGGAAGTTCTGTAACATCTTTTATGACCACTTTCCCACTTTTTTTACTCGAACCCTGACAGCAGTATCGAGCAATCAGAGCATCTGTGCTCGTCTCTGAGGCTGTGTATCCAGTAAAGTTCACTCGGGCCCCTCTTTTCGAGAGGCCCATGAGGAAGTAAATATCCTCAAGTTGAATTTCGAGAACATACTCTCCCACTCAGAAAGCTTGAATGTCAGGGTCCCACAATTGGATAAGATGGGTAAGACGTTTGGCTTGCTGACGAATGCCTTTGGTCTTAAAGAATTTCAACAAACCGCACTCCCACAACGCGGTCACGGTCGGTAGGTCATTTTCGGCCGCCAAATCACCCGCTTCATGTTCTCTTTCTTTCCAAAGGACCATGTTGCTCCAAATAAGTTTCAAATACCTGCAAAAGGGCATGGGAAACATTTAGTAACTATTTAATAACTTGGTTTCAGAAATTTTTTTGAGAAAAATCGATTTTGTCATCTTAAAAATCGTCTTCATCGCGCCTGGGGCACGTCTTGCCATGCGGTACTACATAGTACCATGCTTCGGCTTAAATACATAGCGCGGTACTGTCGAACAGTACCACGTTTCCCGATATGGGCCCCACGCGGTACTGTGAAGGGCGATTTTTGCCCAGTAGGGCTCGCCCAAAAAATCAAATTTTCTTACTGAACGCAATTTATTCATACATCAAATGAAAGAGAAGCTTGAGAGTTCTTACCTGGCACAGACGGTTGTTGAAACGGTGTCCTGAAACTCCCGATATGGATCCTTGAAGTTTTTGCTCCTCAAATGGGTAAAATCTCCTCTTTGGGTAAAAACACAAATGAAATGGTAAATTTCTATTTTTAACCATCCTTTTATAACTTTTTCACCTATTTTTTAATTATTATTTTATATGGTTAAAATAAAAACCCATTTCACATTGCTAATATCCGGTTTTATGAGCACTTTATTAACAGGATCTCCTTTAAAAAGCGATATATTCACACTGGCGTTTATTCATCGTTTGACCTTCATTTCGAGCCTACTTTATCTTTTTCGTGCTCTAGATTAAAACTTGAAAAAGATTCCAACCGCTTTCACACCCGTGTCGTGCTTGTCAAACGCAAGTAAATGGTGTCGAGTTCGGTCGGCTTTACTCATGCTCGTTAAACGATGAGGAAAGTATTATCCTGGTTGTATTTTATTCTTTTTTCGGACCAGAATAATTAAAAATTACGAAAAAGACCATTGGAGTCCATAGTTAAGCTCTTTTCAGACTCCCTAAAATTGAAAAGATTGCCAAGTGATCTTGACTCTTTCACACTTGTAAAAGTATTTGAAAGGTCATCTATTCGGTGATAAGTTACCCCTTTTTCGGCCCGTCTAGACTATTTACGAGAAAGGTATACCTCAGTCAATCTTGACTGGGAGAGTTCTCTCGGGAATTGTTTTACACTTTTTCGGGATCGAGGGACTAAATTTATGAAAAAGTACACTACGGAGCTTCCTTTAAGTTTTTCAGGCTCTCTAAATATGAAAAACTACCGAGTTTTCCTTCCTTGGACTTGTTAAAATTTTAACATCGAAGGACCCACTTTTGGATGAACCCCTCCTTTCTCAGGTTCGTAAAACATGTGAGATTGGACTCATCTATGAGATGAGCTACACCGAGCATCTGTTATCCTCTTCAAGCTCAAAAAACAACAAAGAGGTACTCGTCTATCATGTCGGGGAAATATGGGGGAACAAGTCAAGTTTATTTTTGGCAGCTTGTCAGTCGTTATCTTTGAACATGGCATGTGTCTATTCCTTGTCTATATTGGGTATCTATTTTTCACTGAGTTATGGTCATCATCCCGAGTCGTCTCCCTGGCCACGAGCCTAGTCATTTGGTGTCTATCCTCTGCTTTACATAATCCCTACTGCCAAGTCCTGTTACATGCCATTATATGTTCAAAGGGTTGTGTTGTTCAGAGTCGTTTATTGTGTCAAGCCTCCGCTGTGTCAGTACATACTCCATTGTTTCATCATCTTATTGTTCGTTTCGATTTCGTGTCGATGATGTGGGAATCATTATGGCCCACCTTCGACGAGTCTATTCCCGTCGATGCCAAATCACTATTCGGGAATTGGACTTAGAGATCAACCATTAGTACCTTGGTACCTGCATGCCTCAATGGCAGGTTTCCTCGTGTTCGATAGTAGGTTTACATCACTGACCTCTGATCGAACAATCTCTCGAGTGCTCGACATCAACTCATATATTCGCATTTCGTTGAGATGTACTTCAGATACCTTGGGGATCATCATCATCATTGGTGATTTTCCTCGCATTTGTTAACGGTTCACATCATTGACCGGTAATCAAATGGTTTCTACCATGTTCGACTTCAACACCTTGTAATCACATGGCTAGATTCGTATCATTTGCGATCGGGTAGAAGACCCTGGGTGAACCTTTGTATCTTGATTGTGTCCAGGTTGCGATGGAGATGTCCTTTGTATTGTCACACAGATCCACTTTTTGTATTGGTTGTGGCTGTGTTATTATTGTCTCATGGATCTACGCTTGTTCATAGTAGCCATGATCTGTCCACAGTCTATATCATCTCAGTATTTATGGATCTGCAATGTATTGGTCGGCAGCCATGCTTTGAGTCATTTGTTTCCGAGCATGGGGATGCCTGCCTCGGTGGTCTATCTAACACTTTGTTTCTGTTTCATCTCCTTGCCTCTCTCCTCGATGCTATCTCTGCACACTATATTCATAAAGTATTTTGGCCATCAGTTCCTTCTGACCTCACACTTTAGGGGGCATCTGTTATACCTCTATATTCCACAGTGTCACATCTCCACCACAAAAAGAGTTGATGACACTTCCCCTACTTCTTTAAACCACTCAGAAGAGAAAAATTATGAGTGAACCTTGAAGGTAAACTTACCCTGGAAATTTTTCACCCAGCTGAGACTTTATTTACCCTAACTACCGTGCCTTGTTTAGTTATAGGTGTGCAGTAGTCTACACTACCGCGCTATGCTTTGTCCCTGCCACGTGGTACTACCGCATTATGCTCAGACTGCTGGGCGCGGTACTCTTTTTATAGCCCTTTTTCCATGGCTTTTGGGATTTTGGATTTTCGAGAGATATTGGAGGATTGGGATCCCTGATTCGATCCTAACTCATTTTCTGTGATTAGAAATCCTGATCCACTAAGTACTCCCTAGATCCACCCATCTCTCTTGTTGGTTAACCCTACCATACACTATAAAAGAGAGGCTTTCGATGGGAAAAGGGGGAGGACTCTTAGAAGTACCAAACTTATGATCTTGCAGCATTGTGGAGATAGCTAGAGGAGGAAACACTTGGAGCTGGAGGATTGGCTTGGACATCAAGCAACCTTTGTAAGCATTCTTCAAGTTTGTAATAAAGATAACTTGTCTTGTTTTTCCCATTTCATGTGTATTGTACAAGTCTCTAGCATGGAATGTATCTAATCTAGATTTGAATCTGATCTTTACTTCAAGGTATTTGGAAGCTTGTATGTTTGTTCTTTGTTTGATCTCAACAGGTTCTTCATTGGAACTTTGGATCGAGAGCTAGAAGCAGGACAAACGTCATATTGAAAAGTGAGTCATACCTTTTATTGTTTCTAAATGCATGTAATATTGTTGTAAAAATTAGTTCAGGGATTTCAAGGTAGCATTTGTTTTGTTTTGTTCTTACCTTAGAGTCAGTTAGGAATCTGCTTTAAGTTAAGAGAATTTTGACTTATCCGTAGGGAAAAATTCTACCAACACGGATACACTATAGAAAACACCCTTTTTCTGAGCAATTGGACTCTTTTTCTACTCATTTGCTTTTCCCTGTACGCGGGTGAGCCTTGTGCTGCCCGCGTCTACCCACTCCTGTCTGCACTATAGACCATGGGTACCCGGAGTTATTCCTTCGACATTAGTGTACAACTCCAGGGGTGATTGATTTATGGCCTTTGGTTGTTGTTGGATTGGTTTTGAGTGTTCCTAAGTCTTCTGTGGCCTTGTTCCTAACTGTTCCAAGCCTTGTTCGTGACCACAACTCCTCTTTTCTCTTGGTTTTGAGCCTTGTTGGTTTTTACCCATTTTTTATTTTTTAGCTCGTTACCTTGGATGAGTCTTACTATTTGGGATCTTCTAGGTTGTATGAGTGATCTCCCTTGCATTTCTGTAACTAAATAGTGAGATTTTGCTGGCATTTTTCATTTCATTATATCGAAAAATACAAAAATATAGTTTTGCATTTTCCTTTTACTTATAAGTGAAAATACAAAAACTTTACTTTTATCTACTTCATTTTGCATCTGAGTGCTTGTGCATTGAAAATATAAAAGAGTTGCATTTTTATTTCGAAACCGTTGGATTGATTTTCATTCTAGTGGCATTGTTTTTATTGGATAGATGAGTCTAGAGTTTGACGATTTTGCATACTATTGAGTCATATACATCACTAGTTTCACGACCATATCCTTTGAGTAACCACAGCCATTAAAATTAATGCTTAATCTTAAAATTGATTAGAACTATTTTATTTATAGGGTACACTAACTAGCATAGGTTTAGAGTCTTGGAATAGATCATTGTGAGTAAACAATCCAAGACTACTAGATGAAACATTATGTATATGACCAGGGAGTGGTGAAATCCATGGTATACATCGATGTTCTCAGGAATCTCTACTCAGACCATAGTTAAGCATGAGGTCACTGGAGTTTGGTTGCGGAGATATCCCTCCAATATCGGCTGAACATGGGAGATATTTCCAGGGTTTGTTCGTATATGGGGACTCTTGGGGCATTTGACCCTCTTGAGTTTCAGGCATAGCTACCCTGCCCATATAATGGATCCCACCTGCGACTATCCCCCTGAGCATTGGTTATATTGCGGTGACCATAGTTGCCTTACCTAGGTATCACATAGGGTACTTGCAGTAGTTATACTATTTGTGTCTTGGGTCAGATAGGGATTGGACAGCACAGTTTTTTGTTGTCGAGGGTTACGGCCCTTTCACGCAGTGAATCTTGGGAACCTTTATAATTGATTTTGTTACCTCCGGCTACATTTTGGGAGTCTCAAGCCTCTCCTAGGTGAGACATACCGGCTCTAGTGTTGGGAGCTCATTTAGCCACTCTGTTTGTCTACTCTTGGTTGTAGTGTCTCTAGGTGTTTGCTCTTGATTTTCTATTTTTGATCGATATTTTGGCCATTAGGGGACGCTTTGATTTTATAGTCTCTCCGGAGATATCGTGGCGTTGAGTCCTGCTCTCTGTCGATCTCGTCGATTGGTTGGTTTACCAACTGCCGAGATTACACATCGTATTGATAGGGGACACCGGAAGTCCCCCTCCGACTCTTTGGATTCTTACAAAACACACGTCGCTAACGTCATGACTGCACATTATGGCATGGGAGAAATCTCTACTAGTCCATCGGGTAGAGTCGAACACACTTCAGACACCCCTACTCCTAGAGAGGCGTGGGGGGGTGATCCACCTGAGACACTGTTATTGGACAATCCACTCGACTGGACGCGAGCCGGATCTCCCTCGTTCAAGTGAATCTAGAACAAATAGTACATAATACAAAACTAATTTCCTAGATCTAGTTACAGATCGAGTACTTAGATATCATACCTTTCAGATCGCAGATCCTTCTCCTTGTTGTTGCTCCAAGTCTCGTGGTCGTCAGATCTCCAGCTGCTAGACCTGTCAAGACAATATGGAAACAATACAAGTAGTACAAGATATCTAAACAATAACTGATCTAAACTAACAGTTGAGGAAGAAAGTTCTAAACATCATCAATGAGACAACATTTATGGAAAGAGATTATATTAACTGTATAAAAAGTGGGAATACATAGAAAGGATGAAGCTACAACCAAAGCCTCAACGTTGCATCCTCCATCCAACATGTCCAAGCCAAACCTCAAAGATGATACAAGCTTCCCAATCACCAATATGTATTCTATCAGCATAAGGATACCATAGACCTTCCCCCCCTCCCATGGAGAGAGTGGGTGTTTATATAGGGATAAAGAGATAGGGTAGGTTGAGGATTAAGGGGAGATGGTTAAGGGATCTTTCCATAAGGTTAGGAACCAAAATGCCACCTCACTTATAGCCTAGGGATAGGCCTCCACACCACTCATCTTTGAGAATGGGCTCGAAGATACTCTTTTATCCGAATAACTGACATCTTCGCATGTTTTATTAGGACAACCTGCAACATCACATGTTGCACAAGGGCAGACTGCGACGACCTTGAAAAGTAGGTTAGTTAAGCCCTCCAGTCATGGGAAACTTCAAAGATGTGTTTTTACTCTAAAATGAGTTTAGGTATAATAGCAAAGAGTTTACACAATGGTCAAGATGACGACATTATCACAACAGTCATGATGACAACACTTGGTCATAATAACGGTACTTGCAACGGTCATGATGACGACACTAGGTCATGACAATGACACTTGCAACACTTGCGACACTTGTGACACTTGCACAAGGGTGACTACATTTTGGTGTAACAAAATGCCACCCAAAGCATGAAGCTGACGGAATGAGATAGGTGAAATGCTTTGTAGTAAGAAAAATGGAAAGGACTTGCTGGTTGGAAGGAATTGCCATAGAAATGACCTGAGATCCACAAGTCTCATACAACACAAAACATGGTTTCCGACCAATACATTGCAGATCCATGATAGTAAAGACCGACTGAACACAATCATGGCTACTAGACACAATCGTAGATCCATGATGAGATGATAACATGGTCACGACCAATACAAAAGTGGATCCGTGTAACTCTGAACTGACAACACAGCCATGACCAATACAAAAGTGGATCTGTGCATCCCAAACAATCTCCATTGCAACTTGGGTAGGAAAGAACTTCCCCAGGGTCTTCAAGTTGAACCTGCAATGATACGAATCTATCCATGTGATTACAATGTTTTGGAGTCGAACATGGTAGAAACCACTTAATTACTGGTCATTAATGTATATTGTTAACAAGTGCAAGGGAGATCACCACTAATGTCAATGATTCCCAAGGTATCATAGTACATATCATCAAGCGTGAATAAGTGAGTTGAAGTCGAACGCAAGATGAAATATTTCAATCAAGATTCAATGATGTAAACTCATGTTGAAAGCCAGCTAACCTTCCATCGAGGCATGCAGGGCCAAGGTACTTGGTTGGTTTCTATGTTCAATCCTCGGATAATGATTTGAAGTCGATGAGGATGAACCCGTCGAAGGAGGGCCATGATGAATCCCCCATCATCGACATGAAACTCGATAAAAAATGTTTGGTGTAGATCGGACGGTAGAGTAATGTGCAAGACTGACTCAAGGTAGACCAACATGATCGATGGTATACTGACTGCATATGATGAGTAATGAAACATCTCTTGAACATGGGCATGGCATGACTTGGAAATATTGACATGACGAGAATGATGCTAACTCCCAATGCGATTGATGGTGGAAGCATTCTTTGGCTAACCCAAAGGAGCGACATGACTCATGGAATTGACAAGACTCGAGGACAAACAGATTACCCAAGTACTGAATGCAAATGCAAATGAGTGCCATGTTCAAGAGTGACTATGTACTTCCGTAATTAAGATGTAACACAAAATCTTTCCTTTTTCCCCATCATGATTGATGAGTGCCTCATGTGTTTTTAACAAGCTTGATGAGGGTAACCAGATGCTCGGTATAGCTCATCTCATAGATGAGTCCAATCCCAAATGTTTCATGAACCTAGGAAAGGAGGGGTTCGTCCCATAATGGGCCATTCAATGTTTAAAATTTAATGAGTCCAGAGAAGGAAAACTTGGCATCATTTCATGTTTAGAGAGTGAAAAGAACTAAAGGAGACTCCAACGATCCTTTTTCGTAAAGTTAGCCTCATCGCCTGAAAAAGGGTAAAACAATGTGGGAGAGGAATGTAATATCCATTTTTCAAATTTTATTAAAATGCCCAATTTTCCACTTTTTTTTTCCAATTTTGACCTTTGACTAGTTTTACTGTTTTGACCTCCAAATCAACCCAAATGCTCCCAAATCTTCTGTAGGAGTGTATGAATGGTATTTAGACTTGAATATAAGGTTCAGGTATGTTTTATGGCCCTCCAAATACTGCTGCAAACTTGATTTGTATTCTGATCAATATATGTAATTTTGACTAGTAATTTGTGCATCAAATCCCCCTCGGGTAACACTACAAATGGCCTTCCAAATGCCTCCAAACTCCCACAAATTTATGAAAAGAGGTATATAATGTGTTAAGTATGTGATTAAGGTCTCATATGCACCATTAATTGATTTTTAATACTGTTCTAACTCTCTCACATTCAACAGCAAAAACCCCCAATTCGACCCTTGGGGAAATGGCACTATTTCACCTCCCAATACAACTAAACTGAGTAAAAATGCTTCAAATGCTCAAGTACAGTACATGAAACTTGTATAAGACATCCATGGCAATATATTTATTACAAATATATCAGAGAATCATCCATACATTCTAAATCATCATCAATACATTGGCGCACAACAAGGTAGTGGGGAAATGGCATTGTTCTTCCATTAAAAATGAGATTTATACATTTCTACTTGGAATTTCGACCTGAAACTTTTTGGAGATGAAGAACAGAGTATTTAATTCATATTACAAAAGAAATGGGGCATTAGAATCTCCCCCAAAGATTACAATAGCTCACCAAAAACGCCCTCCCTCAAGGAGCATGAATATGCCTTCAAAACTGGAAACGGTGGAGAGAAAGTGCTGCACTAAACCAAACCATGAAACTTCCTGTAGCTGCTACCTGCAAATACAAACTCCATTAAATCACCATGAAATACCTGAGTGGCCTCTCCAAACACCAACTTGGATGGGAATCTTTCACCCTCGAAATTGGCTAAGGCAAGAAACTAGTCATCCACTAGCTCTCTCTTCACAAATGCAATTTTTCTCAAATCATCAAAAGCCATTCTCATACTTGATTTCTACATTTTATAACCAACATTAGCCTTCAAGGGGTCGAAATCCTCTCAATAGATTCAATAATTTTTCATTTAGAAAATATTCCTCATTTGCCACTTGTCTCCTAGTTCCAACCTTCCATCTTCTCCCAAATTCGAATTTGAGTCTCTTTAGATTCCTCCAACTCCATGAGCGCCTTCTTGAGCCTATTTTTGGGGCTGACATGTCATAATGGTCAGGTGTAAGAATTCAGGTCTGAATTTTGTCATAAAATGTCATAGATGCTTCATTATTGTTGTCATAAAACTAGGGAATCTAGCCCATGTGTCCACTAGTCTCCAATTTGACTCTTCCTCTCCCATGGAGGTTACTATTCCTTCCCATTTCGACCTAATATGCTCAATGCCATGTGTTATGACTTACCAACTCACCCAAGAGTGTTCACCTTCCCATGAATTCGAATTGGCAAGAGAGAGCTGCCATGTGTCATTGAAAAATCAAGCTAGTGTGGGTCCCATCACCTCCATATGTCTCCAAAACCACTTGCCACCTAAAATTTCTCTTGAATTTATTTATTCATCATATTTATTAAATTCTTGAACCCTTATAATGTCTAAATATCATTTATTAGTTTCCTTATTACCATCCCACATGTGCCCATCCAACCTAGGAAACTAGTAGGATTGATGGGATTGTTTTACTATGCACTTATTTGAATGGGGACATTATAGTCCTCCCCACCCAAGATTGCTTGTCCTCAAGCAATTTCAAATTTGGATGCTGCAAAATCTTCTCCTCTTCCCATGTGGCATCTTCATTTGGTAAGTCCTTCCATTGCACTAAATATTCTTTGATGAATCTACTCCTCAACCTTCTTTCCCGTGTCTTCAAAATCTTTTCTAGAACAAGTGTGAGCTGACCTTCATCATCCAAAGGAGGAAGTATTTCTGAAGTGATGATTTTCTGACCAAGAGCTTTCTTAAGACAAGAAACATGAAATACATTGTGGATTTTACTCCCTTCCGGAAGTTCTAGTTCATATGCTACTTCTCCAACCTTCCGCACTACCTTGTATGGCCCATAGTACCTTGGTTTTAATTTTTCTGCTCCATTCTTTTTTAGAGATGTTTGTTTATAGGGCTGCAACCTTAAATATACTAAATCATTGACTTGAAAGGTTCTCTCTTCTCTATGTCTATCAGCATATTGTTTTTGTTGATTTTGAGCAACCTGCAAATTGTCTTTCAAGAGCTTTAAAATTTCTTGGCTCTCTTCCACCCAATCTTTAGCCTTTGGGGCTCTACTATCACCAAATATAATATCAGCAAATCTAAGTGCATCATAACCATATAATGCTTTGAAAGGAGACATTCCTATTGACATATGATAAGTGGTGTTGTAGCAAAACTCACCCAAGTGTAGCCATTTTGCCCATGCTTTTTGCTGCCCTCCCACATAGTTTCTTAGGTATCCTTCCAACCATTGGTTTACCCTCTCTGTTTGTCCATCAGTTTGTGGATGATAGCTGGTACTTGGAGTCAATTTAGTGCCTACCAATCTAAAAAGTTCTTGCCAAAAAGCACCCATGAATCTACTATCTCTGTCACTGACAATGCTCTTGGGGAGCCCATGCAATCTGAAGATTTCTTTGAAAAAAATATCAGCCACTTGTGCAGCACTAAAAGATGATGTAACAGCAAAGAAATGAGCAAATTTTGTCAACCTATCAACTACCACATAGATGCAATCCTTACCTAAGGATTTAGGCAATCCGGTGATGAAATCCATGGAAATACTGTCCCATTTTTGCTCCGGAATGGGCAATGGTTGTAATAGGCCGGCTGGACATGTAAGTTCTGATTTGTTTTGTTGACATGCTTTACATTCATTCACATACTTCTGAACATCTTCCTTCATCCCCTTCCAAAAAAATCTTTGCCTCAACTGTCTATAAGTTTTGAAGATCCCCGGATGGCCCGCTAGTGGGGAATCATGTGCTTCTTGCAAAATTCGGTACTTGAGCTTGGAGTTATGAACTAAATAAATTCTTCCCTTATAATATATCAGCCCATTCAAAATCCTATAATTATCATCCCCTTTGATTCCATCCAACACATCACAAGCAAATTTGTCTTTGGCATATTCAACTAGTAGCATGTTTTTCCAATCCTTGGCAATATCCATGAGAGAAAAGGAAGGCCTTCTTGACAAAGCATCTGCAACTATATTATTCTTTCCTTTGACATATTCAATATCAAAATCATAAGCTTGAATCTTGCTTACCCACTTTTGTTGCCTTTCATTTAGATCCTTTTGGGTGAGAAAGTGTCTTAGACTATTATGGTCAGTTTTCACCACAAACTTGCTGCCCACCAAGTATTGTCTGAATTTGGCCAATGCATGCATAATGGCCAGCATTTCTTTATCATAGATGGAGTAAAGTTTTTCATGAGGCTGCAAATTTCTGCTCTCAAAGGCTATGGGGTGTTGGACTTGCTTTAGGACAGCCCCTATTCCTCCACCTGAAGCATCACATTCCACAACAAAAGGTTTAGTAAAATCAGGAAGTGCAAGTATGGGACAACTACTCATTACCTCTTTCATTTTTTGGAATGCTTTTTCAGCCTCTTCATCCCACTTGAAAGCATCCTTCTTAGTCAAATCAGTGAGTGGAGAAGTCAACTTGGAGAACCCTTTCACAAATTTTCTGTAGTAGGTGCATATGCCAATAAAGCCTCTCAATTCGGTAATATTTTTTGGTGATGGCCATTCCAAGATAGCCCTGATTTTTTCCATGTGTACCTTCACTCCTTCTTGCCCAATAATGTGCCCAAGATACAGTAGTTCTTTCATCCCAAACTCACATTTTGATAATTTAGCAAATAAGGACTCTTCTTGCAAGATTTTCAACACAATCTCTAACTGTTGCAAATGCTCTTCCCATGTTTTACTGTAAATGAGAATATCGTCAAAGAAAACCAAAACAAACCTTCTTAGTTGCTTGCAAAATATCCTATTCATACATGCTTGAAAGGTGGCTGGAGCATTAGCTAACCCAAAAGGCATGACAAGAAATTCAAAGTGGCCAAAATGACATCGAAAAGCGGTCTTTTGCACATCTTCATCTTTCATTCGAATTTGGTGATACCCTGATCTAAGGTCAATTTTTGAGAAGTATTTGGCCCCATGTAGCTCATCCATGAGCTCATCAATCCTAGGAATAGGATACCTATTCTTGATAGTCTTTTTGTTCAAGGCTCTGAAATCTGTGCACATTCTCAATGTTCCATCTTTTTTCTTCACTAACACTACTGAAGAAGCATAAGGGCTAGAGCTTCGTCTAATGAGCCCCAACTCTAGGAGTTCTTGGATAGCTTTTTCAATCTCATCTCTAAACCTTTTAGGATGTCTATAAGGTGGTATTTGAATGGGTGAAGTACCCTCCTCCAAAACAATACTGTGCTCAACCCCCCTATCTGGTGGCCTACCATGTGGAAGGTCTCTAAAAACCTTTTCATATTTTTGCAAAAGTCTCTCTATCTCCTTTGGGTGTTTGACAATATTTATAGTTGGCTTGGGAGATGTAATATGACATTCAGCAGCCCATTCTATATCCCCATGCCTCAATATAGATCTCATGCTATTGCAAGTCACTACTTGATTTGGATAAGTGTGTTTCCCTCTCACAACTCTTTGTACTCCTTTTGAATCTTGGAATTTCATTTCGGGAATTTGATAATTTACTGTATGCTCTCCTATTGAATACAACCATTGCACTCCCAAAACCACATTAGTATCAGCAACATCAACCACATAAAAACTATCAACAAAAGTATAGTTACCTACGGTGACTTGCAGCTTTGGAACCCATGTTTTGCATTGCATTGTGTTGTGACCAGGAATGACAACTGTGAACCCATCAAATGGTTCAATAGGTATCTTTCTTTTCTCTACCATCTCTGCATCAATGAAGTTATGAGTGTCTCCTCCATCTACCAAAACTGAAGTTCTTTGTCCTTGTACCACACCTTTGCATCGGATAGTATGATAGCGAGGTACTGCTGAAAGCACTGCCATTCTTGCTTTGTCCGGTGAAGGCTAATTTTCTTCTTGTCTTTCCTCTTCTACTGCTGTCTCATATGCCTCTTCTTGATATGAAATATGTCCATCTTCATCCATGCCCCCATCATACCCCTCATTATCAGAAAATACTTCTATGTATTGAGCCTTTCCTTTGGTACATTTGTGCCCCGGTGTCCATGGTTGGAAGCATGTGAAGCATAGTTTCTTTTTTCTAAGTTCATCCCTTTTTAATCCCTCTTTTTTATTCCTCTCAAATGACTCTCTTTTCCAAGGTTTCTTATCATATCCATCCCTTTGCCAAGGTTTCTTTTCAAATTTATAGCTAGGCTTAGGAGGAAATCTCGTTCTAGGAAGCACATTTTGGAGATCCCTAGTCAAGCTCATTGCATCTTTTAATGTAGTTGGCTTGTGGGATTTGACCAAACCTCTTAAGGGTTCAGCCAAACCTTCAGTGAACAGCAATACTAATCTTCCCATAGATACATCAGCCACCTTGACTGATAATTTTTGAAAGTCCAACATATATTCGGTAGGGGACCCAGTTTGCTTCAATTGAGCTAGTTCTTTGAAAGGCAATTCTGGATCTTTTTGTTCAAATCTTTCTAGTACCCTGTCAACAAATTCTCCATATGTTTTAACCTGATTATGACCCAAGGTTTTCAGCCCATGAAACCACCATTCATTGGCATCTCCTTCCAAATGCAAAATGGCCATTTTTAATGCATCCTCTTCCAACATAGGATTCAGCTGAAAATATACATCCAATTTTTGCACCCAAGTGTTAGCAGAATTTTGAGAAGAACCATCAAAAGTAGGAAGTGAAATTTTTCCAATAGCACTATTCAATTCTTTGTTTTGGAATGGACTCCTATTGTCTCCCTTCATTTTAATCTTTTGCATAGCATCAATGTAGTCACTGAGTGGTACACCTCTTTTACACTCTTCATTCAAATCATTCCAATCATTTACTAGTTTCTTGTAATCCAATTCAAGATTGGGTTCTTCTTTGGGTGTGAGAAATTTAGGTGCAGTATGCCTTTGTGTGCTTTGAAATTCATCAGGTCTATTATGAGGTCCTGTACTTGAGAAAATATGCTCATTCCCTTTCATCTTTTCCCCTGAGTGTGAACCACTATTATCTCCTATCATCCCTTTGCCTGAAAGTTGGCTACCCAACAATTCGAAACCTTTCATCATTTGTTTATTCATATCTAGCATAACCATGGTAAGTCCTTCAAAACATGGTTTTAAGGCTTCAATAAATTCCTCCTTATGTCTTAATTTTTCCTCCTCCTCTCTACCCATTGTTTTAGAAAAGAACTCTTTTTCTGCTACTATCTCTTCTTCAACCAAAACTTCTTCAACTACTGATTCAAAGGGTGGTGTTTTATTTGTTTGGATTCTTTTTAATACCATCAGGTGCCAAGACCATGCTCTGATACCACTTGTAATATCCCTTTTTCAAATTTTATTAAAATGCCCAATTTTCCACTTTTTTTTCCCAATTTCGACCTTTGACTAGTTTTACTGTTTTGACCTCCAAATCAACCCAAATGCTCCCAAATATTCTGTAGGAGTGTATGAATGGTATTTAGACTTGAATATAAGGTTCAGGTATGTTTTATGGCCCTCCAAATACTGCTTCAAACTTGATTTGTATTCTGATCAATATATGTAATTTTGACTAGTAATTTGTGCATCAAATCCCCCTCGGGTAACACTACAAATGGCCTTCCAAATGCCTCCAAACTCCCACAAATTTATGAAAAGAGGTATATAATGTGTTAATTATGTGATTAAGGTCTCATATGCACCATTAATTGATTTTTAATACTGTTCTAACTCTCTCACATTCAACAGCAAAAACCCCCAATTCGACCCTTGGGGAAATGGCACTATTTCACCTCCCAATACAACTAAACTGAGTAAAAATGCTTCAAATGCTCAAGTACAGTACATGAAACTTGTAGAAGACATCCATGGCAATATATTTATCACAAATATATCAGAGAATCATCCATACATTCGAAATCATCATCAATACATTGGCTCACAACAAGGTAGTGGGGAAATGGCATTGTTCTTCCATTAAAAATGAGATTTATACATTTCTACTTGGAATTTCTACCTGAAACTTTTTGGAGATGAAGAACAGAGTATTTAATTCATATTACAAAAGAAATGGGGCATTAGAAGCTCCCCCAAATATTACAATAGCTCACCAAAAATGCCCTCCCTCAAGGAGCACGAATATGCCTTTAAAACTGGAAACAGTGGAGAGAAAGTGCTGCACTAAACCAAACCATGAAACTTCCTGTAGCTGCTACCTGCAAATACAAACTCCATTAAAGCACCATGAAAGACCTGAGTGGCCTCTCCAAACACCAACTTGGATGGGAATCTTTCACCCTCGAAATTGGCTAAGGCAAGAAACTAGTCATCCACTAGCTCTCTCTTCACAAATGCAATTTTTCTCAAATCATCAACATCCATTCTCATACTTGAATTCTACATTTTATAACCAACATTAGCCTTCAAGGGGTCGAAATCCTCTCAATAGATTCAATAATTTTTCATTTAGAAAATATTCCTCATTTGCCACTTGTCTCCTAGTTCCAACCTTCCATCTTCTCCCAAATTCGAATTTGAGTCTCTTTAGATTCCTCCAACTCCATGAGCGCCTTCTTGAGCCTATTTTTGGGGCTGACATGTCATAATGGTCAGGTGTAAGAATTCAGGTCTGAATTTTGTCATAAAATGTCATAGATGCTTCATTATTGTTGTCATAAAACTAGGGAATCTAGCCCATGTGTCCACTAGTCTCCAATTTGACTCTTCCTCTCCCATGGAGGTTACTATTCCTTCCCATTTCGACCTAATATGCTCAATGCCATGTGTTATGACTTACCAACTCACCCAAGAGTGTTCACCTTCCCATTAATCCGAATTGGCAAGAGAGAGCTGCCATGTGTCATTGAAAAATCAAGCTAGTGTGGGTCCCATCACCTCCATATGTCTCCAAAACCACTTGCCACCTAGAATTTCTCTTGAATTTATTTATTCATCATATTTATTAAATTCTTGAACCCTTATAATGTCTAAATATCATTTATTAGTTTCCTTATTACCATCCCACATGTGCCCATCCAACCTAGGAAACTAGTAGGATTGATGGGATTGTTTTACTATGCACTTATTTGAATGGGGACATTACAAGGACACTTCCATCCATGGTTGGTTGGAGTATTCCTTTTTCGTAAATAACGCTTCCTGGTCCGAAAAAGGGGTAAACTATCACCAAAAAGATGATCATTCAAATGCTTTTACAAGCGTGAAAGCATAAAGTTCGCTTGGCAATCTTTTCCTATTTAGGGAGTCTGAAAAGAGCTTAAAAAGGACTCCATGAACAACTTTGTCATGGTTGATAACCGAGTACGACAAAGGAAAAAGTAAACTCGGCACAGTTCCTTTTCCGTAAATAATCTAGCGAGGCCAGATAAAGTGATAAACCTATACTCGTTAGACACACCTTTTTAAGTCAAATTTTTAACGAGCACAAGAATGGTATCAAAAGCACTCGGAATATTTTTAATGTTTGAACCAGAGCACAAAAAAGTAAAAACTAAGCTCAAACGACTTTTCATGTTTCAACCAAAGCACAAAAAAGGTGACAAGTAAGCTCAAATGCTATCTTACTGTTTTTAACAAGCTCGAAGATAGCTTGGAAGAATGCTCATGATGTCTGCTTCATTTTTTAACAAGCTTGTAACAGAAAATGAACTATGCTTGGGGTAATTTTCATGGTTTAATGAGCTCGAAACCTAAAAAAGGAAGTATGCTCGAAAATGTTCCCAATGGTGAAATTTTCCCCAACATGGCATCCAGAGGTTGGTGTGTGCCCCCAGCATGATTGCTAGAAGTAAGTGACTTAGCTCCAATGTGGTGTGGAGAGGCGACCGGGTCGACTTCAACGTAACTTCCACAGGTTGAAGACATGCCCTCAAGCTTGATTTCGTTTGCCTAATGCATAGGTGGGTGAAAAGAAGGTTTAGGTACTAAGTCTATGAGGAGACTCGACTCAAAGGGAAAGGAGTTGTTTCATTTTTTAATGAGATTGACACAAGAAAAGAACTCTGCTCACAGGAACCTATTTCATTTTTTAACGAGCTTGACATAGAATGGGAACTATGCTCATAGGTTAAGGCCCATTGACGGGTTCCTTCCCAACATGATGCCCAGAGGTTGGTAAATGCCCCCAGCATGATTGCTAGCAGCTTCACATGGTGGTGTTCTCTCAACATGATTGCTAACGGTATGACATGTGGCATGCCCCCCACACTTCATTTCGTCTAAAAATGATGCTTGCTAACCCAACTACCAACCTGGCTACTAATATGAAAATGTTCACCAAGGGGGGAAAACGAGAATTAGATGAAATGAAGGTTCAATCTCTAACTCTAGCGAGAGACTCGAACTGATGGGAGGGAGATCTATTCATTTTTACACAAGCTTGAAATAGACACTAACTATGTTTGAGGGGGGCCCATCTTATTTTTAAACGAGCTTGAAATGGAATAAAACTATGCTCGAGGTGATGGTTTTATTTTTATGCAAGCTTGGAACCAAAGGCAAACTATGCTTAGAGGGGTCTAGCTCATTTTTTAACGAGCTTGAGATAGAATAAAACTGTGCTCTAATGGATTGGTTTCATTTTTATGCAAGCTTGACACCAAAGGGAAACTATGCTAGGGTGGTTGGTTTCATTTTTTAATGAGCTTGAAACATAACATAAACTGTGCTAGTACCCCCCATCCTCAGGGGGAAGAAACCACTAAAACATGTGGAACATTCAGGGAAGTCTGATGACTAGGAGTCATATGATGAGTGGGTGTCACAAAGGAAAGCTGATCAATGGTCACAATATTCCCATGATGAGGAAAATACATCACTCGAAAGAGCGTGGACACTACAGCTTTCATAGCAGAGACATAATCACGTCCAAGGAGCATATGGAAATCTAAAGGACCTTGGTCAACCACGACATCAACATAAATAGTTTTACCTCTCAACGTGACAAGTAACTGCGGGAGAATCCATAAAGGTCCGATAGGCCTTCTATTAAAAGCCAAAATCTGGTCAGTTACTGGAACAAGCTGAGGAGAACTTATAGCTTTCCAAGCATTTGAGGATAAAATACTAACAGAAGCCCCCTCATCAACTATCGTACGAAATATTTCTTTATCGGAAACTCCTACATATATTTGAAAAGGAATACTCGAAAAAAGGTGAGATTCTGTTAGATCATTCCAATCAAAGGAAATGACCTCAGTACTTGGGGGGGGACCTATAGGAATGGACAGGGTCTCCCCTTGCCTAGGACATTCTGAACTGACTAGGAAAATATCAGCGGTTTCCAATTCACTCTCACTTGGAAGATGAGAATGAGACGAATATTGTGTCATGGTGACTGCTTCTGTCTGGACTTTCTCCAATGAAAGAGTGGGATCAAGTGGAGATGAAAACGACTCGATCACTTCAATATTGGAAGGAAGAGTGGGACCAATTACAGATGAAACTGAATTGATCACTTGGTCAACCAGTGGGGGATCGAGGGACAACTTACTATCGCTTGTTGGAAGCGCCTGTTGAGAACTAGTAATATCTTCCAACCATCGTGAAGCTTCATCCATACTTGGACAAAGGTAAGTACGATGCAAGCCCTTGCATATCCAGCAAGGGTCTGTAGCTCTACCCTTCCAACCCGACACCAATGGGTTAACGGTCGAGGGAGTATCATCAATATGATGGTCATAGGTTGACGATACAAGCGGTTTTGGTTTTTTAGACCACACTTCTGACACACAGGAAAGACAGGGACAATTCTTGAGAAGGTGATCACCCTTGCAAAGTTTGCAAGGGAACTTTGGCTTACGAGGTGTTCTCATAGAATGAGTGCCATCAGAGGCAGATGGTTGACACTTGGTCTCTTTCTTATCTTTCTTCTTTTTAATCTTCCCTTTCTTCTTCTTCACGCCATCCTTCTTACTAACATCAGAGTTTTTAGTAAGAGAAGAGGAAGAGATGGAAGCCGATTCAACTTTCAACGGAGAAGGAGAAGGGTCATCATGAGATTGATGCTCATGTGGTGAAGGACCTAGGTCCGACACGATTGGTGCACTTGGCGTAACTATATTGGAGAATAACCATACTGGTAATCCTATCGTCAATCTAGGAAGACTCAACGTAGCCATAAAGGGAGGACCAACAGTTCCACAAGGGGGAATAAAAAATGGCATACCTTGGAAAGGGGTGCCTTGGTTGGTAGTCCCAGAAGAATCTTCCATATCTAAACTTTCTAAGAGTCTCTAAAGGACCACACTAGAAAAACACTACTCAAGTCTAAAGGAAACAAGCAAAATGTGTGAATAGGAGTGGATTCAAAGTCTGGAACCTCACGGGATTATCAAGGCATCGCAAACCACTATATACTACAGGGTCCAACAATATGACATGACAAGGAGGATTGGGACCGTACCCTTGCCTGCATACCCGATTACCTGAACAATATGTGCATGCTAATCTCCCCGAGTGTTGTTCTCAGTGTATTTCTTTTCCAAGACGGCCAAATGGTTAACTCAGTTGGTTTCAAGAATCCTAGTGGTGTCTCCCAATATATGCAAGGTATGTGGGAGCTCAAATCCGTAGTGGTGTTGTCTAATGCACAACCGTTCGGCAAGATACCTTCTGATATACGTGTCGAGTATGTGATACACCCTTAGATATATGCCAAGTACGGATTATGGTACTTGGTTGGTATGTGAAGGAGCTCGATATACCGATGTACGTGGAAGACTACAACACCCTCGGGATACAGTGCTAGCAAATAACGACAGCTGCCACGCTTAAAGATGCCAGAACACGTCTCTAACTTACACACAGTTACTAAATGATTTTAACCTAAGCTAGCGTTAATTTTATCTTGTATGGTTAGGTGGATGCATGAGGTGAGTACATAAATGTAAACATAATGCAATGCTCAACTACATGATAATGCACATTTTCCTTTCCTTTTCAATGAAAACTACTTAAGGTAAGGAGAGATATTTTTTCTTTCAAACCAAAAGTACTTAAGTAGTAGAAAAAAGAATAATTCCTTCCTAGAGTGCAATAACTCTAACTTTCTGCAATAATCATCTAAAAAGTGCAAAGAAAATGAAAGATGCAACTAATCTTAACAATATATAAGACAAAATAATGAAGCACTTTCAATTTTCAAATGCATGTACCAAAAATGGAATTTGATAGCTAAATGCTTTTCATATCTATATACAGAAAGTGAGAGAATATCTACAACACTCTAATCATTTAGAAATTCCCAAAGAAAAAGGGCAAGCACCCAAACAACTCAAAGATACTCAAGAAAGGCTTAGAATCTACCAAATGCAATAATTATAACTCATTTCCTATCTTTTTACACTTGAAAAAGACACATCTAAGCTATAGAAAGAAAGATCCCACCAATATTTCCAATTAAATGCAAGACAAAGAAGAGCACTTTACCATCTTATCTAACTCAAATGCATATAAATCTGAACCGAATCTTTTCTTCTTCTTATGAGTGTAAGACCAAGAATGCCAAATGATCAAATCAAAGCAAGAAGAATACTTATGTTTTCCAATTTCATGAATATAGCAAAAGAGTGACAAAATCAATCTTTTCTTTGAACTAAAGTGGAGACAAAGAATCAATCTTTCCCAAAAATGATTGAATAGCTCAGCATGTAAGGGAAACAAGATGCATAACCCAAGAAAAAGAGGCTCAAAAAGACATGGATATCCCACACTCTTCAAGTCTTTAAAACAAGCCAATCACACTCAACCAAAAATGATCTCAAAACCTTGAGATGGGTCAAAACGACTGAAAAATACAAGCAAAACACTAGTTTTTACTCAAGGGGCCAAACATGAATCCAAAACTCAAAAGACCCAAAAACCAATACAAACAAGCCAAACAAAACACTACTGGACAAAAGGGGCTCTACCTGGAAGGTACAGTGCAGAGGAGTCTGTACACAAACCAAAACTCAAATAAAAAATGGAGCAAAAGGTGCCTGTGCGGTAAAAAATGGCATATCGACGCACTCTGTGCTTATGCACAATGCGACGTCGCAGTTCACTAGTGCGGGAAGTGCGACGACATCGCAGTATACCAATGGAAGGGTTGCGACGACAGACTAACAGGAAAAGAACAGAGATAAAAAAACAACACAGCGTCGCTCTGAGTACACTGACTAGGTGCGACAGGCAAGGTCTAAGTCCAAAAATGAACCAATTCTCCAGATAATGACCATAAAAAGGTCTGCCAATGAGAAGTACAAACTCAAAGGAAGGAAATTAGACTCTTCCAAGCGATGATCTGATGGTGAAAGGGGTTAAGAAGCAAATGGCCAAAGAGATGGCTTAGAAAAGCAATCAACTGAAACTGACATTCAGATTGAAAACAACAGGGTTCGATCTCTCACCAAATTTGTTATCGGACAACCCACTCGAGCAGATGCAAGCCGGATCTCCCTAGTTCAAGTGAATCTAGAACAAATAGTACAGAATACAAAAATCATTTCCTAGATCTAGTTACAGATCGAGTACTTAGATATCATACCTCTCAGATCGCGGATCCTTCTCCTTGTTGTTGCTCCAAGTCTCGCGGTCGTTAGATCTCCAGCTGCAAGACCTGTCAAGACAATATGGAAACAATACAAGTAGTGCAAGATATCTAAACAATAACTGATCTAAACTAACAGTTGAGGAAGAAAGTTCTAAACATCATCAATGAGACAACATTTATGGAAATAGATTATATTAACTGTATAAAAAGTGGGAATACATAGAAAGGATGAAGCTACAACCAAAGCCTCAACGTTGCATCCTCCATCCAACATGTCCAAGCCAAACCTCCAAGATGGTACAAGATTCCTAGTCAGCAATATGGATTCTATCAGCATAAAGATACCACAGACCTTCCCCCCCTCCCATGGATAGAGTGGGTTCTTATATAGGGCTAAAGAGATAGGGTAGGTTGAGGATTAAGGTGAGATGGTTAAGGGATAAGGTTAGGAACTGAAATGCCACCTCACCTAGAGCCTAGGGATAGGCCTCCAAATCACTCATCTTCGAGAATGGGCTCGAAGATACTCTTTTATCCAAATAAATGACATCGTCGCATGTTGCATTAGGACAACCTGTAATGTCGCATGTTGCACAAGGGTAGACTGCGATGACCTTGAAAAGTAGGTCAGTTAAGCCCTCTAGTCATGGGAAACTTTAGGGATGTGTTTTTACTCTAAAATGAGTTTAGGTATAATAGCAAAGAGTTTGCACAATGATCAAGATGACGACATTATCACAATGGTCATGATGACAACACTTGGTCATAATAACGGTACTTGCAATGGTCATGATGACGACACTAGGTCATGACGACGACACTTGCAACACTTGCGACACTTGTGACACTTGCACAAGGGTGATGACATTTTGGTGTAATAGACCCAACCTAGTTTGTTTGGTCCAGATCCACCTGAGACTCAACCTAGTTTGTTTGGTCCAGATCCACCTGAGGATGACTCGTTCGATCCTTCGTTTCCACATAATTATTTATACGGGATTCCAGAGTTACATGATGACACAGGTCCTACGACCAACGCTACACCCTTCTCTTTTGGTATGCCTAATTACAACATAGTTGATCCTTCCACTACATCTGGTAGTCATGCTGCAACTAGTCATGGTGTTAGCAACACTGCACCCACTGGGGGCAATACCCTCACCGGGGGGCACCACTTTTTCCACTCACACACATGGTATGGGGATCGGTCACATTTCTCCTAACAATGCAAATGTTGGAAGACGACCGCCTCCTAGGACTACCCATCCTAATAGGAACATTGTTCGCAACATGACTCGCCATCCACAGTTCAATACACATGCCTCTACCCATCAACCGAGGACCACTTTCGCAAATGTTAACATTCCTCCCAATCACGGGGGTGGACATATACCATACACTTTTACATCTGCTGCTGCTACTAGTAATGCTAATGTAGGAGGTGGGAATATACCTCATACTCATGGTCACAATGCCACCATTCCTGCTACTAGTAACACCAATGTTAGGGTTGGGAATACATCTCATGCTTATGTTCACCACACGACTGCTCACGCTACTAATAATTCTTACGTAGGGGGTGGGAACATACCTTACCATCAGGGTCATTACAACACGGTTCCTGCTACGAATAGTACGTATATGCCCCATAATTATGGTGGAAACCCTTACTACAATACAGTCGGTGCTGGCCATCAGTACAACCCACCTCAATATGGTGCTCAAAACACATATATACCTGTTTACTCTCACACGGGTCAGGTCGGAGGAGGTTATCAACCTTATGGTTAGTCGCATCCGTATAATCAACATTTTACTGGTCATGGTCAAGCTTATGGTCCTTCTTATGCTTCAGTTCCGTACAACCAACCTTTTATGGGAGCTTATAGTCAAGCTTTCCAGCCGCAACTCCCTTTCCTTGCAAGACTGAATCTTTCGGATATTTCGAACCTCACGAACGATCCGGTGTGTCATGATCCCAATTGGCCTTCGGTCCCTACCAATCTCCCTTCAGACATTGCCAAGTTTGAGGGGAAGAGTGGTGAGGATCCGGGTGACCATGTCACTACCTTTCACGTTTGGTGCTCATCCAACTTGTTGAATCATGACTCCGTTCGATTGCGACTATTTCAACGCACCCTCACGGGGGCAGTTGCGAAGTGGTATGTTGAGTTGCCTGGGGAAAATTATAGGGGTTTCAATGAGATCGCTTTAGTTTTCTTGGATCATTTCCAGTTGCGGGTTCTCTATGATACTGGTACTGAACTTTTGTCTACGTTCCGTCAAAATAAGGCCACACATATTTTTGACCATGTTCAAGAATGGCGTCGACGGAAGAGATTAGTGAAATCCAACATTCCTCCAGAGTTTCTATTGGAATGGTTCCTCAAGTATTTACTTCGAGATATTGCTAAGGATGTTTTGATGTCCGGCATTGTGATTGAGGAACAAGCCATCTTAAAAGTCTAGCAATTAGATTTATTATATTCTCAGTTTGGCATTTTGTACGACATTATTCCTGATGCACCACGAACACGACATGAGCCCAAGTCAGTTCCTGGACTGCATGTCGATGGCATTGTGGGATCCGCAAGTACTCGCCCCATAGATTTGGTGGTTAATCAAATGAAAAATTTGTCGCTTACCCAGTCTACTCCCGGATAGGTTCACACCTTGTCCGCTTCCACCCCGTCGTCCGATGTACACACTGTGCAATCAATGCACCTATCGGGTAACCAATAACTTGGTGGTAAGAAGAAGGGGAGAAACAACCGTAAGGGTGGAAGTCATGGAAAACTATGGTGATTTCTATTTTTTAGAGGAGGGTACCTACATAAGAATGTATGGAGGTTCCAAACAACCATATCTCCTGCCCAAGTACGCTACTGATTTTGTAGTCCATAAGGAAGCAGTGAGGCAAGTTTTTCTAATGGAGTTGGCGGTTTCTTGCACAAACTAAAGAAAGCCTCTTTTCCCCCTTTTCCTTTCTATGTCAGAGTATATAAGTTCTCAAAGGTTTCATCAGCTGAAGATTTTGTTCAGGAGTTAAGAGACTTTCACTTTGGGGAAATGACCTTCCAAAGGAATGACACGCAGAACAAGGTTGCAGAACATTGCAGAGAGATCCATGCTCACTTTGAGTATGCTCATTACTATGATGAAGATGAGGAGGTGTACAGAGGGATCAGTAACATGAATGAGCTCCAAATTTTCTGTCACCTCAAGAGTGGAGCCAGTTCTAGCTCCACTGCTGCCAAAGATGCCCAAGAAGCCAAACTGCGGAAGCCCAAAGGAAAGCTGAAAAGGAAGATAAATCCAAAGAATATGCCGAAGCAAAAATCCTGAGCAAGCAAGACATGGATATAAGCCTCCCCATAGGAGAGCTCTTGATCATTCCTTTTACCTCGTTGAAGAGCCACACTATGTCCCAATGGGACAAGTTTGTATATAATAAGAAAAGAAAATCCATTGTCAGAGAAACAGAGGCAAGGGTGAAAAGACCCTTCCAGCCGGACATTGTCACCAGGCATGAAACCACTGTTATGCAAGGCACTCAGAACATTCTCGATTTTATGGCATCCTCCACTGTGGCTAATTCTAAGGCAAGCGTGTACAATGTCTGCAAGCTGGTGGCTGAAGTGGAGATGGGTAAAACGAAGGCCCACCATTTGCAGCTTACCCTGGTCAAGGAGCAGGCGTATAGATATTTGATGTTAAAAAATGTGATACCCTTGTGTCACAGCAATGGGAGTTGTCGGAAAGGTTTTGGCACCTAGAAGTAGAAAAGGAAGCTTTGGAGGTGCAAATGATGATCCTAGAAGGAGAAAAGAATGATCTCGAAGCTAGGACCCTTTGGTTAGAATCAGAGAAATTCGATACCACTCAGTAGATTGAAGATTTAAGAGACAATGTTGAAAATTTGGAGGAAGGAAAAGAATTGTTGGAGCAATAGTTAGAGCTCGCAGCCAGCAAGGCTGGTGATTTGAGTCCCTTTCACAAGCAGTCTTATGAGACACTAAAGAAGATCCACGAAACATAGGAGCTCATCACAGAAGAAGTCTGCAAAGTGAAGGCAATAGTGGCCAAAGTCAAGGAGTTTAATTCCGAAACCAATAGACTCAGAAATAAATATGCGTGCGATAGGGAGGACATCGGGAAACATATTGAGTGGAGAGAAGGGAAGTCGAGATTCCCCACCAACCTCACTCTCATGTCCATGGCAGATTTCAAGGCAGATATGCGCCTTCTGGAATTCTGCAAGAATTGTGGTGTGAAGTTGAACTCCATGATCTAGATCACCATTGAGCAATGCAACGATCTGTATATTAAAATCCAGACCACTCAGGAGAGATGTCAAATAGTGATACCCCAAACTATAGAAGACTTTCCAGACAAGGACGAACGCTTGTCTGAGCTGAGAGATGGGATAAGCGTAGAGATGGATTATATAAAGAAGATGGATGTGTTGACAGCAAAATATCTTCACCATTGCATCGAGAAGGCCGCCGTTCATGCACATCTTCTAGAAAACGTCCTCTAAGTCTCAGCAACGGAGGTAATTGATCTTAAATAAGAGCTATCTAAACAAGAGGTATACCTGAAGTTCATACTCCCTGTTCCCACAAATTCCATCATAAGAGAAACCAATGTTTGGGTGAATTACATAGATAAAGCAAGCAGAGAAGCAGAAGTAGAAGCACCAGTAGCAGCAGAGGTGCCAGCAACAGTAGCGGCTCCAGCATAGGGATGATGTGGCATTTCTTATTTTTCTGATTAAAAGATGGAGCATTTTTTCGTCTATTATTTTAAATGTTAAAGACAGCTGGAGTTTTGCTCCCTTTTTCCTTTTGTAAAACTTTTGAGGATTTATTCCACTTTTGTAAAATGGGCACTAAAAGACAAATTAAAGATTCCTAGGATTAGGGTACACTTGGCAGCTCTGGGAGAATTTTGTAAAGCTATATATAGATGAATAGAAGATAGTGAAAGGACTTTTGGTAGGTGAAAGGACTTTCTGTCTTGTACGTGAACTAATTTGCTATGGATATTAGAAGCTCCATTTTGCCTAAAGGAAGCCTGGGACTACATTTTTGCCTGAAGATTTGTTGAACGGTTATGTTGAATTATTTCTGCATCATCTACAGATTACTGTGAGATCATTCCTTGCTGTCATGAATTGTTTCTATGTGATGAATGTTCCCATAATTTTCTGTGCAAATATGTGTATCTCAAATGAGCAATGAAATGTTTTAATTATATCAAAGTTATCTCTGATATCCTTTATCTTCTGCTGGAAATAAATCTTTATGATTAAATAGCTATCTGTGAGATATTTAGATGTGTCTTTCGATTTATTGCTCATACTTTCAGTTTGCTCCTTGCAAGGATAGATTAAATTTTCTTAAATCAGTTTTAGATTAGATTTGTTTTAATTGCATGCATTTAGATTAACGCACTTGCATATCATCTTTAAAATTAAAATATATAAATGGTGTATTGGGCCACAACTGGTGAAAATTAAAAAAATCTTTCAAACCTGACACGGTAACCGGACCATTAACCAGACAGATTTCCCACACCAAATGGTGAGCAATCTAATTGGGCTTTCTTATCGGGGAGAATCCCTTGTTGATTGGTGCTACGATTCTCGAGGTATCAATAGTTTTTGGCACTAGAAGGAGGGCCACCAGTGCATGGCTGGCAGAGGAGATCCTTCCGTTAGAAGAAATTCCATTGAAGACCCACTTGAAATAGTTTTTCTAGATGATTTCGATATGGAATCAAGAAATCAAGAAAATCTCAATTCTGAAGCAGAACAACAAGAAACGTTGTACACTGTCCCTTTTCAGGAAGTAAACCGTTTTAGAAGACATACTCGCTCTTACATTAGGAGCCTTGGAGGATTAACTACTATTCCTTTGTTGCCCAGAATTAGAGCTCCTAGGAGGGGAACGCAATACACAAGACATTGCATTGTAGTTCAGAGTTTAGAAGAATTGTTAGATTTATCTTTAGGAGAAATCACTGAACCTTTTAACGAAGTCAGCCCCGAAACTCCTCCAAATCAAGAAGAACCACATACCCTGCAGCATACTCCTTGTAATTCTTCACTCATACACCACCACATTCTCGACCAAGATCCATGGTTGTGCCTAATTGGAGAGCGAGAGGGGCACTGAATCTAGTTGGGCCATTCCATGATTTTCCCAAAAACCTAGAAAAGGTTTTGCCTAAATACGATCCTGGAAATGGAATTTATACTGAAGATCATCTTAAAAGTTTTTATTTAGCTTTGAATCTTCTTAATGTATAACATGAAGATGTAGTCTGCCACCTTTTTCCTTATACTTTTGAACCCAAAGTATCTTCCTGGTACTTCAGCCTGCAAGCTAGCTTAATATCAAGTTGGGAAGATTTTTGAAAAATGTTTTTTAAAGAAGTATGGAAATCAAAAGACAGTGGCTACTCTTATGAAAGAATTGTTATCCATGAGAATGGAAAAGAAAGAGAAAGTTCAAGAGTTTAATCAAATATTTACAACATTGCTAAATAGATTTAGTGATGCAACGAAGCCCGCTAAAGAATGTTTGGTGGAATATTATACAACAGCTCTTGACCCCCCTTTAGCAATGTTCATCAGAGTAACGAAGAAAACTACCTTGATAGAAAACTTTGAAGATGCCAAGAAGGTAGAAGAGGAAGCAGATAGCATTGCGAAACATTCTCTTGATTTAGAAGCAAAGCTAGTAGCTGGTAAGAAGCCTCTTTTGTTAGCTACAAATAAAGAAGAACCAGCAGCAGATTTAGAAAATGTGGTAAAAATAATGCAAAAACTTTCTAAGAAAATTGTAGATTTAGAGAAAGACAAGGCAGCTAGCTCTTCTAGGAAACCATTCAAGCCCTTCTACAAGAAGAGGGATGAGGGTGAATAGCCAATTCCACCTGTAAATAATTCTGTCATGCTAAATTTAAATGAGGTAGGAATGGACCATTTATGTACCTTCCATCAAGAGCAACACTCAAAAAGGAGTTGTCCACAGTGGATTAATTCAATGAGTTTGGTAATGAATCAAATGTTAGATGCAAAAATTTTGGATCAGAAAGATCCGCAGGAAGAATAGATTCCTGAGCTGGAGGAACCCGCTCCCGATACCATGATGATCCTATGGGATTGGACCCTTTCCCAAGAACCATGTTTTGAAGATCTCGCTGACGAAGTTCAAGCGACATCTATTAATGTCACCACTAGGAGTAAAGGTTTGTTGCCTGATCAAACCTTAGATGTTCCTAAAGCTAATTTTACCAAAGAAATCCCTAAACAGCACATAACTGTCACTCCTCCCCACCCTAAGACAAACGTGGAAGTAACAAAAGAACCAAACATGGAACCTACCAAACAGCCTAAAGTGACTTTGAACAAAACAGAAAATCAGCCCAAAGTTTCAAAAGAATGTGATATGCGTTATGACATAATTGAAGGCATTAAGAAAGTGAAAGCAAATGTCTCCATATTCGATATGTGCAGTCTACCCCGGCAGAGAAAGAAATTGTTGGAAGCCTTTGATCCGTAATCTCGCACTTCGTTAGGTAACATTGAGGAAAATCCTGAAATAAACGAAGCTAGCATTGGCTCAAAATCTAGATCGCAGACTCTCCCATTTCTCTTGACTTTTGAAATTTTTAATCATAATGTGCATAATTGTTTTGTGGACTTTGGTGCCAGTTCGAATGTCATGCCTTTGTCTATTTGCAAAAAGATTAATGGGTAGCCAATCCCATCCCCATCCCAAATCATATCGTTAGATAGAACTGCGGTTAAAGTCATTGGTGAATTGAAAGACGTGCTTATTAGATTGTCAGTTGATTCTAGGGTGTGTCAATTCATTGAAATAATGGTGGTTGATATTCCTAAGGCTTATGGTTTAATTTTGAGTAGGGACTAGTCTAAAAAAATAAACGGTTACTTTGCAACATAATGGTCTCATTTGTGGTTACCTTACCAGAATAGGAAAAATCAAATCAAAATACTGAGAGAACCCCACATGAAACAAAATGTCATTCAATTACAGGAAAAGAATGAAGCTGTAGCTTTCTCATCTTCAGTTTTGGGAAATTATTTCTTAGAAATTGAACCGGGAAATTATAAATCAGAAGATGTTAGCCATGATTCAAACAAACAGTCTAATCTCCTTCATTTCTCACGGACTGATGATATTGATTGTAACATAGTAGAATTAGTTACTGACTTAGGTGGTTACGACACTAACTTAGTTAAAGACGAAAATGTTTTTTGGACTCTGTACTTCGATGGCTCCAAAAATCAAGAAGGATCAGGAGTCAGTTGTGTTTTGATTGACCCCGAAAGAAACAAGCATTTTTTATCTTGTAGATTAGAATTTGAATGTACGAATAATACTGCTGAGTATGAAGCTCTGATCCATGGGTTAAAGAAAGCTATTGGTTTAAATGTCAAATATTTGAAGGTCTTTGGTTATTCAGAAATATTTGTCAGGCAAGTAAGAGACACAATTCACTACCTTTCGCCACATTGAAAGGGTTATCAGTCTGAGGTTTGGAATATAATTTCATGTTTTGATGCTTTCAATATAAGTTGAATTCCTAGGTTGTAGAATGCTGCAGCTGATTTGTTAGCAACCTCTGCTTCCAGATCAGTGCTTACTAATAACAAATGCTCTATTGAATTTGTTTTCAGGCCATCCATTCCAGATAACATTACAATCTCAGAGTATTTGATGATGACGGTCAGATCATCATCTTCTTAACAAATGAAGGTGTCTTCCAAGAAGCCATAATAGATGAGGAACATCACGATTCAGATTTGCAAACTAAAGATGTTGTTAAGGGAAATTTCTTTCCCAAAGGAGTGAGAACTCTTGAAGCATTGTTTGATCTACAGAGCACGTTAAAGAGGCCAATAAATGCTAAAACCCACAGCTCTTCCATGCAGCATGAATTGATAAACCTGGGTACAGAGGCTGAGCAAAAATATGTCAATCTCGGAAAATGTTGCTCGCCAATTGAAAGGGATAAGTTCATCAAGATTTTTAAACAGTATAAAGATATTTTTGCATGGACTTACAACGATCTGAAGACATATGATACCCACATTATTCAGCACATAATACTGATGAAGGAAGGTGTTAAGCCTTTTCGGCAGCACCTAAGAAGAATGCATCCAACTCTTGAGACTTTAATTCAAAAAGAGTTGGAGAAATTGCTAGACACCAAGATTATTTTTAAGGTTAGACATTCATTCCGAATGGGTAGCTAATTTAGTCCCCGTCAGGAAGAAATCAAGAGAAATCATATTGTGTGTGGATTTTCCGAACTTGAACAAAGCTTCCGATAAAGACAACTATCCTATGCCTCCAATGGAGCAAATCCTGCAGATGGTGTCAGTATTAGAGTTGTTCTCTTTGTTAGACAGTTTTTCTGGGTACAATCAAGTGCTAGTAGCGGAGGAATACTGCCTTAAAACCACTTTTCGTACAAAGTGGAGAACCTTTGTGTATCGAAGGATGCCATTTGGCTTGATAAACGCAGGAGCTACTTTTCAACGAGATATGGAAATTGCTTTTTGAGGATTGGGCGGTCAGTGTGTAGTAGTTTACTTAGATGTTGTGACAGTTTTCTCAAAGAAAAGGGTAGACCATGTGTTCCACTTGAAGCAAATTTTCGATCACTGCAGAAAGTATGGAATATCCTTAAACCGCAAGAAAAGTATTTTCACTGTTCTTGAAGGAAAATTTTTGGGTCATATCATTTCGAAGAAGGGAATCTCGATAGATCAAGAGAGAGTGCAAGCTATCAGCAAGATTCCCATGCCCCATAGCAAAATGTCTATGCAATCATTCATGGGAACCATTAATTTTGTTCAAAGGTTCGTACCCGACTTCGCTGAGATCATTAAACCTTTGCAACAAATGGTTAAGCAGAGTGTACAATTCAATTGGACAGACTTAAAGAAAGTTTCTTTTAAATAAATAAAGGCTGCAATAGCTAATGCACCTTCTTTAAGGCATCCAGAATTCGATAAATAATTTATTACGTACACCTTTGCTTCTGATAACTCTCTCATAGTTGTGATCACTCAAAAGGTAGAATCAGGAGATGAATACCCAATTTCTTTTATGAGCATTGGTTTGTAGGGTGCTTAATTGAATTATCCAGTTTTGGATAAGAAAGAATATGCAGTATTCAAGGCAGTAAAGCAGTTCAGGCCATGTATATGTTGAGATATTGTAACTTCTAAGAATATTATATTTGTACTTTATTATTCCGGAGATGTTTCATTCCTCCGTGAAGATCTTATTGTATATTCGGAGATGTTTATTCCTCCGTTGGAATGTGGTAACTTGGGTGACTAGACTTCCCTAGTGGGGGGCGGCCCTGTATGTGTTATGTGGGTCAAAGGGTTGTTAGACCACCCTAGTGGGGTCGGCCCAATCAGTTTTCGTGGGGTGTTTAACCCAGTGGTAAAGTTGGGGCTGACCTAGTTAATATAAAGTACAAGTCAGAGACATGTATAAATAGAGGAGGTGTGTTCCTCATTATACACACACTTCCCTCGCTCAGAATGCAGCGCACATGTGGAGGAGAGGTCTGCTATGGTGGAGGATGAGATCATGTATTTGGTTTGCATCTTTGTATATTGCTGGTCATCTATATTGAGGAAGCTTTGCTAGGTTTTCTACCCCATGAGGATTTCCCAGGATAAATCTATGTCTCATGTGTTTATGTTGTGCTTTTTGTTTCTTCAGTGATCCTATAAATGCTATTATTATGAAATGGAATGTAATGCTGCTATTTTCTATATTATCATATTAAATCTTAACATGGTATCAGAGCTAACCTAAATAAAAGCAAGGTATGGCACTTACGACACTTGCTTTACTTACGACAATTTGAAGGTTAGGGTTTTATATAGAAGAAACCTGTCATCATGGAACTTTTTCTATAAATCCATTTTGGAAAAGGTTCAGGATCTGAAACCTTTACAGCTCTTAGTTAACATCTCCAGGTACCTTGTTTCTAAAGGGAACCCTCAGATTCGTTGTACTTTGTGAGTTATGATCAATACACGTTGGGGTTTCGGCCTCTTCCAGATCTCAGACAAAATCAGGTGATCTAGGAAAAAAGGTCATAACTTGGGCTAGGAAGATCCAAATGAAATTTCATAAAAAGTGATAGGTAGTAAACAGACTGTACTATTGCAGGAAATGTTTTTAGAGGCCGAAGTTGAACCAGTGACACGTGGCACGTCGTACAAGTTCACTCTCCTATTTTATCCCATAAACAGGTCACGTTGTGACACTCGGCATAACTCTCTCTCAAAAAATCCAATTGAGGTCAGACCTATCGGGATGGAAAGATGACAGGTCAGGATACCACAAAAAACCTTTTCAGACCTTGTGGAGCAAAAAGTTCAGAGTTACAGCCGAAACAATTAGGTACATATTTCTGTCAAAACAGAATTATTTTTGGAGCACCTTCATTCATGGCTTCCGGAATTTAGGGTTTTGGAGAAAGTTAGAATTTTTTGAATCAGAGTCCACGGCTGAATGCTGCTAAGGAAAATCAAAATTTAGAGATCACGATCGAACTTTTTGGTTGGGTAGAAGACCGGGCTTGATCAAACCCCAGTTTGGGATTTTGATCGGAAAGATGGAAAATTAGGGCTTCAGCAAAAGTTGGAATTTTTGAAGTCTGTGACCACAGCTGGAAGCTCCTCAGAAAAATAAGAGTTTAGAGCCTTGGATCAAACCTTTTGATTGGACAGAAGAGTGGGATTCATCAAACCCTAGTTCAGGATCCTGTCCAGAAGATCCAAAAGTTTCGAAGGCAATTTTGTGGGGTCAAATTTTAGAGATTTCAAAATTGAAGTATGCTAGTTTGATCAGCTCAGCAAGACACATCTATCCATCCATTCAGAAGAGTGTGAGTCAAAGATTGAATTTTTTAAGGGTTTCTCTAACAAACCCTACTCAAGCTCCAGATCCAGTTTCAGGGGGAGTTGAGGCTAAGGCCTTACATAAGAAGACTACAAGAAGTCTCGACAGGTATGTCTTAAGGAGATACAGGTATGTCTTGAAATCTGATTCTTGATTAAGTTCATAATATGTTTGTCTTCATATTATTCAAGTTAAGTACAATCTCGATTAATGTTAGAATTGTCTTATCACCCTAGTAATAGTATGAATGCATGTGAATGATAGAAGAAATTCATTGATTAGGGCTATATGATTGTACTAATGCACTGTCGTGTTGTATGAGGTTGATGTTGTCTGCTAATAAGATACAGGTACATCATGAAAGACAAATCAAGTTCCATGACCATGACAACATGAAGACAAAGACTCCTCCATAGTATTTGATCACATAGAAGTTCTACTTACGAGGTATGTATGACTTTGTTCTATTATGCTTAACCTATGAGATATGTAGGTTCCAGCACAGGATCTCTAAATCATTGAAGAGAACAAAGAAGATATTGATTAGGTATGTTAAACAGATATACTAATCCAAGTATGTTTCCTATGAATCTTACCTTGTGTTAGGATCCCTTATATAAGTATACTTGGTATGATTAGATATGCTTATTCATAAAGTTAGTAATCAAGGGATTATGCATATTATGTCTTTTCTCTTGATTGATGATATGCATGAGTAAAAGAAGACTTCCCTGACATCTTGAATACTAATGTTTATTATCTATGATCATGACTACATATTCAATATTATTTAGAATTATAATGTTTTGATAATGTTTATAATATACTAATGAATGTATGTTTGTGTATGAGATCATGAGGATATCACTAGTGCACACTTGAGCATGCACAGTGGTACAAAATGAATAGAAGTTCAAAAGACATTTAGAAGATCAAGCGGGAGGAAACCACATAAACATAAAAGATAAGTATTTAAGTTGTTATTTGAAATAAGTAAATGATATTGCTTGTAATAGGTTGTATGCATATTTGTATTCCTAGAATATATCATGCTAAGTGTAAACATTCATAGAGCATTGAACAGTATACTACTTGTTTGCCCAGTTTTGCAACCAAGCTTAGTGCTATGGGCACCTACTAACTAGTAGTAGCAGTTTCAATAGAAATAAAAACAATAAACTAAATAAACAATACTTTTCATGGATCTAAGCAAGAATCTAAGCAAATAATGTAAACATTTCAAAATCAAGAACAAGAAACATAATAAATAATTTTTTGTATTGAAAAGTGGGGGGCAAGCAAGTGCTTGCGATATTACCTCCAATGGTGAAGGTTGATGTTGAGCAACTCCCAAGATGAGTAGCTCCAAACTCCAATAGGTCTCTTTCTCCAAGGTTGCTTCAATGGCTAAAAGTGCTCAGGGGAGATTTCAGCAGCATAAGGATGAGATAATGGAAGGATGTGAAATGAGGAGCCCCTACCACCTTTTTATAGGTTTTGGTGGTGAGGAATACCATTTGTGGTTTTGTGGAAACCAATGGTATTGACCAACATGGTTTAGGTAATTTTCCCTCCTTTTTCCTTTTTTGAATAAAAATAATATTTTAATTCCCTTTTTAATATTTTTGGGAATTTGGACCCTTTTTGAGGGTTTTTTATGATTTTCTTGGAAAAATAATCTTTTTAAATGGAAAAAGGGGTGTACCAAGGTCTTTTGGTGACCTTTTGTTGGTTTCAGAGGCTCAGATGGTGGAAAAGTGGACAAATGGGTCATGTGAGTAAGGGAATGAGCTAGTGAGCACTTTTTAGGTGTTAACACTACTAATATGCATATGATTGGTAAGTTGGACAAACATTCCATTGTTGCTTGTCTAGAATGAAACCTCTTTGGTGACATGTTGAGAGATGTGCACACTCTCGATAGTATATTTTGGTAGAGATGGAAGGCATCTAGATAGGCACTGTATGCATACAGGATATGGAAAAGTGTTGTGCCAAAGTATTGGTCAAGATAGTTGCACAACTATGTAAATGATATCTGTATGCATAATAGGTTATCATGTCAACATGATTTCATGATTATGAAGTATTACTAATCATGTACTTAATTTTGATTTGTAGGAAAGATCATGAAGAATGATGAACACCACACAAGTGATGGAAGTTCAACAAGAATATTTACAAATTAAACATAATATAGAAGGCTCGTGGCTAAAAGATTCTCTTAGAAAGAGGAAGAGAATCATGACGAGATGTTTGCTCTAAGTGACTAGATAAGACCATTCTCTTAATGATGTAATTAAAGAAGAAGTGTGAATCAGGTTCTGTATGGGTACCCAGGATCGATAGTAAATTGATGAGCTTAATGATCACCATGGGTGATTTGGATCTCAACCTTTGCTACAAGGTTGAATATGGTTTCTATACACAGATGACATGGATGCAAGAAGGAACTCACCACAGAGTTCGAATGATGTTGAGACTCATATCAGTAGACCCATCTGACAAGAGATGGCACAGATAGATGGCTGTAGAAATGAAAATGAAAGATCTCATATTGATGCATTACTTCGTAGGTCTGGAAGTATGGAAAGGCTCAGAAGGAATCTTTCTCAACCATGGAAAGTATGCCGAGAAATATTAAAAGGACTTGATTATTGGTTCATTGATGTATCTAACAAATACTAGGTCAGATATAAGCTTTGCTTTGAACTCCTTGAGTCAGTATCTAGTGGAAACTAGATGTGTTCACCTGATAGTTGCAAAGCATGTGATGAGGTACCTAAAGGATACGATAGACTTTGATCTATGCTATTTTGTAGATCATGACTTCAGATGGCTACAAAGATGTTGATTGACCAGAAAGTGTATCAGACAGGTAGAGCACATTGAGAGGATGTTATTGTCTGGGATCAACCATGATCTTGTGGTTTAGCAAGAAGCAGTCCAGTATGGCTCTCAGCACAAGCGGAATATATGGCTGCTTGCTCTGCTAGTTGTGAAGAAGTATGGCTTCAGGATTGTTTGACTTAGAAATAGACCCAACTGTGATCCTATGTGACAAACAGAGTTGTATCAAGATGACAGAGAATCCAGTGTTCCATGATAAGTCAAAGCACATAGAGATCTGACATTTCTATATACAAGATATGGCGCAGAAAGGAACTATAAAGTTCAAATTTGTAATAGGTTACCGATGTACTAACCAAACCTCTATCTCAAGTGAACAAGTTGCCGATGTACTCACCAAACCCCTACCTCAAGTAAAAGTTTGAATATTTTCAAGACAAGCTTGGTGTAGTTCAGAAGGACCCTCCTCGAAAGGGGGAGTGATGTGGTCACTTATGATGAGATTGCCTGCATCGACAGAAAGGTCGATGATGTGGATACATATATTGGTGATGACGATAGAGAGGTTGGTGGATGGTCCTTGGACAGGGTCTAAGTTGACAAGGGTATTGCATCATCCTTGAGCATATGTTCTAAAAGGATCCGTAGACAGATGTCTCCGAGAAAGAAGAGGGATTGCATCATCCTTGAACATTTGTTCTAAAAGGATCCATAGACAGATGTCTCCGAAAATAAAGCCCTGAATGAACAGGTAGGGGATTGGATCATCCTCAGACTTTGGTCCTTTGAATTGAGCCGTAGACAAGATGTCTCTGAAAATAAAGTCCTAAATGAATAGGTAGGGGATTGGATCATCCTCAGAATTCGGTCCTTTGAATTGAGCCGTAGACAAGATGTCTCCGAAAATAAAGTCCTGAATTAACAGGTAAGGGATTGGATCATCCTCGGAGTTTGGTCCTTTGAATTGAGCCGTAGACAAGATGTCTTCGAAAATAAAGTCCTGAATGAACAGGTAGGGGATTGGATCGTCCTCAGACTTTGGTCCTTTGAATTGATCCATAGACAAGATGTCTCCGAAAACAAAGTCTTGAATGAGTAGGTAGGGGATTGGATCATCCTCGGACTTCGGTCCCTTGAATTGAGCCGTAGACATGAGGTCTCCAAGAATTGAATGATAGGACTAGATCATCCATGGACCTCGGTTCAAAAGGTACATAGTAGGACTAGATCGTCCTTGGACCTCGATTCAAAAGGTACATGGTAGGACTGGATCGTCCTTGGACCTCGGTTCAAAAGGTACATGATAAGACTAGATTGTCCTTGGACCTTGGTTCAAAAGGTACATGATAGGACTGGATCATCCCTGGACCTTGGTTCAAAAGGTACATGGTAGGACTGGATCATCCTTGGACCTCAGTTCAAAAGTTACATGACAGGATTGCATCATCCATGGACCTATGTCCTAAAGAGAGCAGGATTGATCATCATGTAATATGATCGTGTGTGTTGCAGGGTATGCTACTATTTTGGATACTTGTATTGATGATGTAAATACTTGTATTGATGTGTATACTTGTATTGATGATGTGGATACTTGTATTAGTGAGGATACTTGTATTGGTGATGTGTATACTTGTATTGATGATGTGGATACTTGTATTAGTGAGGATACTTGTATTGATTATGTGTATACTTGTATTGGTGTGTATACTTGTATTGATGAGGATACTTGTATTGATTATGTGTATACTTGTATTGGTGTGGATACTAATATTGATGATCCAGATACTGTAGATGTGATGATGATGCTGATGATCATGTGATGACGATGCTGATGATCGTGTGATGATGATGCTGACGATCGTGAGGATTCAGATGTTGATGTTGCTGTAGATGTTTGAGTGCTGCAGAAGATAAAGACTCAGTATTGAAGATGTTGATGTTCCAGTATTGAAGATGTTCCAGTAACTGGTTGAGTTACTGATGATGTTGAGAAAGCTTCCAATGATTTATAGATGTATCATGTTGATGACTCCTTTCTCCTGTAGATGTTGTTATAATATCCTTCTCGTTAAGGGGGAGTGTTGAGATATTGTAACTTCTAAGAATATTATATTTGTACTTTATTATTCCATAGATGTTTCATTCCTTCGTGAAGATCTTATTGTATATCCGGAGATGTTTATTCCTCCGTCGGAATGTGGTAACTTGGGTTATTAGACTTCCCTAGTGGGGGTCAGCCCTGTATGTGTTATGTGGGTCAAAGGGTTGTTAGACCACCCTAGTGGGGTCGGCCCAGTCAGTTGTAGTGGGTGTTTAACCCAATGGTAAAGTTGGGGCCGACCTAGTTAATATAAAGTACAAGTCGAAGATGTGTATAAATAGAGGAGGTGTGTTCCTAATTATACACACACTTCCCTCACTCAGAATGTAGCGCACTTGTGGAGGAGAGGTATGCTATGGTGGAGGAGGAGATCATGTCTTTGGTTTGCATCTTTGTATATTGCTGGTCATCTATATTGAGGAAGCTTTGCTAGGTTTTCTACCCCATGAGGGTTTCCCAGGATAAATCTGTGTCTCGTGTGTTTATGCAGTGCTTGTTGTTTCTTCAGTGATCCTGTATATGCTATTATTATGAAATGGAATTGTTAACACCTAAAAAGTGCTCACTAGCTCATTCCCTTACTCACATGACCCATTTGTCCACTTTTCCACCATCTGAGCCTCTGAAACCAACAAAAGGTCACCAAAAGACCTTGGTACACCCCTTTTTCCATTAAAAAAGATTATTTTTCCAAGAAAATCATAAAAACCCTCAAAAAGGGTCCAAATTCCCAAAAATATTAAAAAGGGAATTAAAATATTATTTTTATTCAAAAAAGGAAAAAGGAGGGAAAATTACCTAAACCATGTTGGTCAATACCATTGGTTTCCACAAAACCACAAATGGTATTCCTCACCACCAAAACCTATAAAAAGGTGGTAGGGGCTCCTCATTTCAGATCCTTCCATTATCTCATCCTTATGCTGCTGAAATCTCCCATGAGCACTTTTAGCCATTGAAGCAACCTTGGAGAAAGAGACCTATTGGAGTTTGGAGCTACTCATCTTGGGAGTTGCTCAACATCAACCTTCACCATTGGAGGTAATATCGCAAGCACTTGCTTGCCCCCCACTTTTCAATACAAAAATTATTTCTTATGTTTCTTGTTCTTGATTTTTGAAATATTTAAATTATTTGCTTAGATTCTTGCTTAGATCCATGAAAAGTATTGTTTATTTAGTTTATTGTTTTTATTTCTATTGAAACTGCTACTACTAGTTAGTAGGTGCCCATAGCACTAAGCTTGGTTGCAAAACCGAGCCAACAGTTTTGGCGACTCCGCTTTGGTTTGAACTTTAGATCTCTAGCTTTGCCATTAAATCTTAGTTTTTATGAGTTTTTAACCATTGGATCCATAGATCTGCCATCTTAGACAGCAGATCCATTGCTGTTCTGAGATTTGGCCCCCAAAAACAGCCCTAAATTTTAAATTTTCGAGTTCGTTTCTCGTTTTCCGTGCACGGCTTCCGCCTCGCGGCTTTTTGCCAGACAGTCGCGCGGTCCATCGCGACTTTTCTGCATTTTTCCGCGCGGTCCATCGCGGCCTTTTTCCAGACAGTCGCGCGGTCCATCGCGACTGTTCTGTGTTTTTCCGCGCTGCACACCGCGGCTTCGCGGCCTTTATCCGCGCTGTCCATCGCGACTGTGCGCCCAAAACCTGCGCGGTCCATCGCGACTGTGCGCCCAAAACCTGCGCGGTCCATCGCGACTGTGCGCCCAAAACCTGCGCGGTCCATCGCGACTGTGCGTCCAAAACCCGCGCGGTCCATCGCGACTGTTCGGCCCAAAACCCGCGCGGCCCATCGCGGCTGTTCGTCCAAAACCCGCGCGGCTGGATTTTTTCATTCGGCCATCCCGATTTTGAAAAATATTTTTTACTGTACTTTCTGCCCATAGCACATTTTTTACAGTATCAAATTCTGCATATTTTCCAGATTTAGAAAAAAATTTTTTACTATTTAAAAGTGCATACATAGAAATCTTTTTAAAAATTTTCAAGAAAGTGAAAGAAAGATTCATTTTGCATTCTTTATCTAGATTCAGATTTTTTCTTGTTTACTTCTTTAGAATCTTGCCCTTAGCAAATTTTATTGAAACGAAGAAATCCATTTATTTCTTTTAGAAGTTTATTATTTGCTTTCAAAAATCCAAAAAATCCATTATTTTTTGAGTTATTTTTGAAAAAGCAATTTAATTTCTTTTAGTGAAAAAAGTCTTAAATATTTGCTTATTATTTTTCGAAAAGTCCTTTATTTTTTGAAAAATTTCCCTTAAAGCATTTAATTTTTTCAAGTTCAGTTTCCAACACCTCACGTGCACTCACACGATCACTTAATTGAACTAAGACTTAAAACTTACCCTAATTTGAACACACTCTTAACCCCACTTGGGGAACACAAAAAGAATTCTTGTAGCTAGGTAGTATTGGGGGGATAGGTGTTCCAATAACACCCCTCAGTTCATACATCTGAGACATAGAAGTTGTCCAATTAGGGAGCTAAAATCTCTTAGTACTTTTTGGCGCGGTCACAACCGGTTTGTGGGAAGGCCTCTCCCCTAGGAGGGTTGAAGTCGCGAGGATGGTTCCGGAAGCCTGAGTGGGATACCGAAACCCATTCAGTAACCGAAGGGCTACCATTCGCAGTTCTCGGGATATCCCTGTATTGGGATATTGCGATCAAAGGACCAAACGGCAGATTTACCTTTTCTCGACGCGTCATGAACGGAGTATCCTAGTAGCCTGTCTTTTTAGGATTGATTACCCGGTGTCCCTCCCGGTAGGGGGATATCTAGCCGTTGTCTCTACATTCATATTGTCTGACTTGGATTTCATCACCTTGCAGGGGATATCGTCTGTTTGAGTCACAATACTTTTAGATTAGGTGTTTGCATGATCTTTACCACCTTTTGAGTCTAGTTACACCTATTTTTTTCTAGGAGCCGTTTGCATGTTGGTATTCTGACCGGTTTTTGCATTCCTCCACTTATTGTAGCACAGCTGCTAGGATAAGTGCATTTTTTGAGGATTGATTTTTTGGCCTGTGAGCCTTCTTTTTTCACTCCCCTTCTTGCACCCTTGGTTGCATTAGGGTTTTGAGTCTTTTACATATATATCACCACCTGATACTTAAAACAACTTTTTAAACATAAAACAAAAAACATATTTCTCACCATTGAGAATTCCAGACGTTCTCGTCGTCTACAGGGCGAACTCCCAGAGTTTAGTCCACTTGGCTCTCCACGTCACGGACGCAGAGCATTATCCCTTGATTCGACACATCGTCGATCATTTAGACGGTCATCCGATTCTGACATACCCCACTTCACCTTTGATTTGGAGGTAGAATCCGAAAACCCCACAGAGTTACCACCTACCACAATTATGTCGGGAACACCAGAAGATCCACAATTTACATTAACCATAGGTCAGACATCCGCAGACCTTTCTGCGGGGATACCATCCATGACAACACCCACCCCCTTGGGTATGCCCAATATGGGTACCACTCCACATTTAGGAATGCCTAGTACAGGACCACAACCTGTCATGGGCATGCCCAACATGGGGGTCATACCCCCTTCGGTTTCCACAAACCCTATCCCAGGAATCCCTAGTACGATTCCTAACCCAAGTGTCACTCCTGTTGCACTTGGGAATGTTATCCCAGGAATCCCTAGTGCGATTCCTAACCCAAGTGTAACCCATGTTGCACTCGGTAGTACTATACCAGGAATCCCTAGTGCGATCCCTAACCCAAGTGTAACCCAGGTTGCACTTGGGAGTACTAACCCATATCAGGCCACACCTTTTGGAGGGCACATACCCTCCATACCTAGCATACCTATAGGAGCTACTGGACCCCTACACCATACCACAATGGCTAGGCAAATCCCGGTTCCGGTCACCACATCCGCTAGTCTACCATACATGGCAAGTCTCAACTTGCCAGATTTAGCTAGGCTTACGAATGACCCCATTAGGCATGATCCTGCTTGGCCCCATATGCCCACTAAGCTTCCCTCTGACATCCCTAAGTTTGAGGGAAAGGCCGGAGAAGACCCCCAGAACCACATCATGTCTTTCCACTTATGGTGTTCCTCCAACTCCATAGTGGACGACTCTATCCGCCTCCGTTTATTACAGCGCACCTTCACTGGCTCTGCAGCCAAATGGTATATCGAGCAACCCCATGGGACGCATTCCTCATTTACCTCCCTTGCCTCGACCTTCCTGCAGTTCTTTCAGCTACCGGTCCGCTATGATGCGGGCGTCGAGATCCTACTGTCTTGCAGACAGAACACAGCCACGCACATCACTGACCATATCCATGATTGGCGCCGGCGCCGAAGCCTATGCAAGATCAAATTAGACGACCGAATCTTTTTAGACTGGTTCCTTAAATCCCTCCTTCCTCTCATTGCGAAGGATGTAGCTTCTGAAAGACCCCAGTCTGAAGAAGAGGCCATCCTTAAGGCCCAACAGTTTGACCTTATTTATGCCCAGTCAGGATACCTATACACCATCATACCTGACGCCCCACGAGGCGACTCTGCACGCGATGACACACCGGGGGCATCACATGCCGCTGATGGCATTATTGGCCAAATTACACCGCAAGCAAAACCTTTCAGTATGGTGAGCACCATGCCCGCCCCAGACCTTTCTAGGGCTACATCCAGTTCCGGAGCGACAACTTCTTATGCTCCAATAAACCAGACCCATCATGTTCATGGACCCTCTTGTCCACAACATTGTTATGGCCAAGCGCCATCAGCATATGTACCTCCTACATACTATACTCAACCTACGGTACAAAACCCCATGCAGTTTCCACAACAGCCCATGCATTACCCACAACCGGTTGCACCGGCTAACCTCACACCTCCATCAGCGCAGGGGTACCAACAACCCCAACAGGCAACTGGACCACCTCCAGCCCCACCTGCATACTATCCACCGCAACCTGCTCCCGCACCTGCGGCTCCTCAGAATCCCCCCAATGCTCAAGGGCATGTGTACGCACAACAACAGCAGCCCCAATATCAAAATAACCAACGCAACCAGGGTGGACAACCCAACCGCGGAAGAGGACGCAACCGTGGAAACAATCAAAACCGCAACCAAGCTCCACAGCCTACCCAGCCCCCGCAAAACAATAACGCGGCGCCCGCTCATCAGAATCCTGATCGGCCAACTAAGCAACCTAAAAATGCTAATTTACGGACAAACCACCCTTGTTCCATTTGCGGTGTCTATGGCCACTATACCCACGCTTGCCCACATCTCGAGCGAGCTCGACAACTATGGACAAATGACGCCCATCGTCAAGGGCAGGCGGCTCCTCAGCCACCACCCAACCCCCCACCACCTCCACAACAACCTCTGGTTCTCCAAAACCCCTTTCCAACACAAGGAGTGGTAAACACCCAGCCGTTAGCCCCCCAACAGGGCAACGTGCAACCACAACAGATAACCTACACAGCTCCTGATCAACCCATGTTTGATTCAGGTACCCACCACTTATTGATGATGTCCACCGCTGACGTCAATGTCCAAACCCGTCGAAATCAATACGGACCGACTTCTGAAGCCCCCCCCGCCGAAAAGGATACCACTGCTAATCCCACTGATCAGACATTGCGTATACCTCAGGTTCCACTTGATGGCGCTTCTAAAGCACCTCGCTTCCCCCTTCGCCGAATCAACATCAACCCCAATGCACGAGCTGCATCCAATTACAACATCGTAGATGACTTAGCTCAATCTCCCGCAGCCATGTCTGCGTTAGAAGTCTTAAAAACCTGTCCTTCTCAGCGCAAGACTTTACTTTCCGCCATTGGGGCTATTGACCCAAATGATTCGAACTTGATGACCTTTGACTTAGACCAATCTGAACCACGGCTGCCTTCTACCATAGCAGTCCAAGTTTCCGTTTCTATTCGGAATCTTGTCATCCATCGATGTATCATCGACGAGGGTGCCTCCACATGCGTCATGTCCACTTTTGTTTGGCAAAAGTTGGGCTCCCCTGCTCTCCAGCAATCCACCACTGCATTGCGGGCCTACGACGGCCGGTCAGCTCAACCTCACGGTTTATTACCCAAGGTACCCGTCCAATTAGGTGGGAAGACCGTACTCATCGACATAGAGGTCATTAACGCCCAACTAGACTATAACCTTTTACTTGGCCGCAGTTACATGTATGCCATGAAAGCGGTCGCCTCCTCCGTCTTCCGCACCATGATGTTCCCCCATGAGGGCCGCGTGGTCAAAATTGACCAGCTCACCTACTATGACCCCAACGCCCCTGCAGCACCGGAGAATGTTCTCCCCATGATTGAACAACCCGCTTCTAGTGCTGTTACCTCCTTTGTGTCTTCTGTGGCACCCGGACTGTATTCGGATACACCAATGACCTCTACATTCCAGGCCATTCCACCACCGTCACCGGAGACCCAAGTCGCAAACCTTTGTACTGTTTCGCAGAATACGCAAACACCCGGCGGTCAACCACCATTGATCCCCAGTCACATTGGTGTTACACCCATCCACACCATCCCCTTCCTATTTCCTCCTTCGGGCGTAGTAAGCGCCCCGGTTATGGCTACCCTTAGCCTACCCGGGCTAACATTGGGATTACCCGTGTGGTATATTCCGCCTCCCGTTCGATTACCGACACCAGACGTCATCCTCCAACCGGTACAACCCATTGTTACCACAAATCAACCTCCCCCTGGCGTCGCGATCCCTTCGTCGGCAACGACACCTCCTCCTAACCTCAATATTCCTTCGTCGTCAATGAAACCTCCTCCGGGTCTCACGATTGCGTCGACGTCAAAGGATCCCCCTCTCCTTGCTAAGCCCACTGGGGGCAGAGGTCCACAACCCTACACTGCCATACCACCTCCTAAGGCAGCCAAACCCCCACCGGTGTTTCGAGCTCCCCTCAAATGTTCATTATGCGATGAAATTGGCCATCCAACTCATCAATGCCCACATTTACCGGCACTCCAAGAACATATGAATATGTTGGACGATGACATCGGCATCCCGGTAGTCAAATTAGAGCCACCTCTACAGCCTCGCGACAAATCACTGCGCACTAACCATCCTTGTGCTATATGCAGTGTCTACGGCCACTACTCACACCATTGCCCTGATCTACCAGACTATAGAGCAGCGCTGTACGAGTTAAACAATGCCGATTTAGAGATATCTCCTCCCCTCATCGAGGAGATTCACCCTCCACCATCATCCTCGTCAGAAGAAGTCAATACGATATATATGATTTCGACAACCTTCAAACCAGAACCCCTCGATTTATGGTCTGACTACTTCAATACTGACGAGCAGATTTTGGAAACACTCACTGCACCCGACTACCCTTGGGATGATATGCATCATCGCTCGTACTTCCTCCCGGAAGCATCTACCTCCACCGCATCCAACCAGCTATCAGTCGAGTCGAAAGACTTCATACCTGCTAAGGTCGATTGGTTAAAGGACCCCATCCCAGCACCGGATGCCTTTGAAGAAGGGAACATGTCCAACATTTCCCCCACCATACAGATAGACATTTCCATAACACCAGGGAAACCTGAGCTCATCTCGCTGGGCGCATCTTGCACTCAAGCAGAAACTCAGGCATACAAAAAACTCTTTCAAGAGTTCCGAGACGTCTTCGCCTGGTCCTATACCGAGATGCCTGGTCTCGACCCCGCCATCATTGAACACCATATCGATACATGGCCGGAAGTACCCCCTGTTCGTCAGAAACAGCGACCTATTCACCCTGCCAAGCTCCCCGCTGTCAAGGCTGAAGTCGAGAAACTTCGAACAGCAGGTTTCATCTACCCTATTCCGTACACCACATGGGTGTCGAACCCCGTCCCTGTCAACAAAAAGCAAGGCACCCTTAGAGTATGCACTGATTTCCGCGACCTAAACCACGCTTGTCCAAAAGACAATTTCCCCACGCCATTCATTGACCAACTCATTGATGAGTGTGCGGGCCATGAGGTCCTATCCTTCATGGACGGGTTTTCCGGATACAACCAGATTCACATCCGCAAGGAGGATCAGTACAAGACTGCCTTTACCACCCCATGGGGCACCTTTGCCTATCGAGTCATGCCCTTTGGCCTTAAAAATGCTGGTGCCACTTTCCAGCGAGCCATGACCTACTGCTTTCACGACTTGGTCCATATCCTGCGGGTCTATCTTGACGACCTCACAGCGCGTTCCCGAAAACGATCAGACCACCTTAGCGACCTCCGGCAAGTTTTCCTGCGTTGTCGGAAATATAAAATCCGCTTGAACCCACACAAGTGTGTCTTTTGCGTCCCGGCAGGCCGGTTGTTGGGTTTCATTGTTTCCCAGGACGGGATCACCGTTGATCCCCTGAAAGTCAAAGCCATCTTAGAACTTCCCCCTCCTCGCACGCTTCGCCAGCTTCAGAGCTTGCAAGGTCGGTCCAATTTTCTTAGGCGCTTTGTGCCTGATTACGCCACCAAAGTCCATGGATTCTTACGCTTACTTCGTACCCACATACCCTTTGTCTGGGACGAACAAGCAGACACGGCATTCGAAGCCCTCAAGAAGGCTCTCACACAAGCCCCCTTGATATCCCCACCGGATTTTTCCCAAGACTTCACCCTTTACGTCTCGGCATCCGAACATGCCGTATCCGGAGTTTTGGTCCAAGAAGATGCTTCCCACAAAGAGCATGTAATTTACTACGTCAGCCAGACCTTGTCTGGCCCACCTCTACGTTACCCATACGAGGAAAGATTAGCCCTAGCTGTAGTCTTTTCCGTACAGAAACTACGACACTACATTTTGCTTAGTCATACCACGGTCGTGGCCGACTCCAACCCCATGGTCTACCTCCTCACCAGGAGACTCCTTCAGGGTCGTGTCGCTAAATGGGTCATTATCCTCCAGGAATATGACCTTACTTTCAAGACTCCCAAAAGCACCAAAGCCCTCGCGCTTGCTCACTTAATTACAGATCTCCCGTCCTCTTCGACATCACCCGTTATCCATACGGACCTGATTGACGAGCAGATCTTCGTCATTTCGTCGGACGACCCTTGGTACGGAGACATTTTGACTTACCTCCGTACTCAAAAATTCCGACCACACATCGATCGTGATGGACGCCGTCGCATACGACACCACGCACCCCGATACCTACTTATTGGAGATGTACTTTACCGACGCGGCGTTGATACTATCTTACGCCGCTGCCTATCCCATAGTGAGGCAGAACAAGTCCTCAATGATTGTCATAGCGGTGCCTGTGGAGGCCATTTCTCCGGCATGGCTACCGCCCAGAAAATCATTCGGGCAGGTTATTTTTGGCCATCGTTGTTTACTGATTGCATCACCGCAGTCAAGCATTGCCAGAACTGCCAGCTCTTTGCCCCCAAGGCAAGAACCCCCCCTGCCCCCCTTCATCCAGTCATCACTGTTGGACCATTCTGCAAATGGGCCATAGACTTCCTCGACTGCAACCCCCCGTCAGCCGGCGGTCACAAACACATCATTGTGGCCGTAGATTATTTCACCAAGTGGGCAGAAGCCATGCCAACCTATAACTGCAAAGCCGACACCGCGGCGCGGTTTTTCTTCAACCACGTCATCGCTCGTTTCGGAGTGCCACAACAGCTAGTCTCTGACCACGGCTCTCACTTCGAAGATGCCGTCTGGAAAGAATTATCAACCATGTTGAAATTCGAACACCATTTCTCTTCCGCTTACTACCCCCAAGGAAACGGCCAAGTCGAAGCGATCAATAAAATCTTGAAGACCATTCTCCAACGCACTGTAGACAAGCACAAGTCCAATTGGCATCACATGCTTTTCCCAGCACTCTGGGCTTACCGCACATCAACCAAAACCGCCACCGGTTTTACCCCTTTCCATTTAGTTCACGGTGTCGAATCTGTCCTCCCTATTGAGTGCCAGATCCCAGCTTTACACATCGCCGTTGAGCTCCTACCAGATACTTCCCCGATCGAGCAACGTTTACTGCTCCTAGAGCAGGCCGATGAAGATCGGCGCACAGCCATTCAAAACATGGAAGCCGCTAAACAAAGATCGAAACTAAGTTACGACAAACGCGTCCACCCAAGAACCTTTTCGGAGGGAGACCTTGTCCTCGCTTACGATCAAGCTCATGATAAAACCGGAAAAGGGAAGTTCGTGTCTATGTGGCAAGGCCCCTACATCATACACACCTGCCTCGGGCAGGGGGCATACATTCTGACCGATTCAGAAGGCAACACCTTACGCAACCCACGCAACGGGTTGTACCTTAAAAGATTTTACCCATAGAAAATCTCATGGACACCATCGTCCATTTTTTAGTATAGGCATACGTTTTTCGTTCACAAAATTTTTTTTTCAAAAAAACCTAAATATTTGTTTTCCCTGCATGACCACAGATGGAGCCTCTTCCACTCTGCCATATCGGTTTCGCTGATGGTGCAAGCCGTTGGTCTCCCAATCTCGCCTCCGCAGCTTGGGTAATATACTCCCCTTCACATGAGTTAATTCACATCGATGGAGTATGTTTAGGTGCCGCCACCAATAATCAAGCTGAATACGATGCCGTGACCGGTCTCCTGGCCGCTGCTCTCCAGATGAGCATACGTCACCTCAACGTTTTCTTGGACTCACAGCTCCTAGTTTCCCAGCTCAACAATGATTACCAGGTACGCGATCCCTGTCTGTTCAGAAAATTCCTGCGCACTAAACAAATGGTTAGACAGTTTGAATCCATTACATTCACACATGTCCCAAGACACCTCAATAGTGTAGCAGATAATATGGCCAACAGTGTCCTCGACTGGCACACCAATCACATCATGTCATATCCATAAACAAACATGCACCCAGGTGCAAAACATGTGCCCCCACGGGCATATACAAAAAACCAATATTGCATCTACGTGCATAACATGTGCCTCCACGGGCATAAAACAAACCAAAATAATGCATCCATGTGCATAGCATGTGCCTCCACGGGCATATATAAATCTACAAACACACTGCATCCACGTGCATAACATGTGCCTCCATGAGCATATACAAAAGACAAAGTGCATCCACGTGCATACACATCAAAATATCCAAAATATATATCCACATATATATACGAACCAAAACGTCTACATGTCATAAGTGCCCTCAGCACTCGATATACACAAAATACATCTGTCATACAAAAATGCTTCCCCAGATACTCATGAGCATTTGGGGGCAAGTACAATGACGTCTAATCATCAGGATCCTCCGGATCCTCAGGATCCTCCTCCGGCTCCTCCTCCGACTCCACCTCCGCTGGCCCAGCCGGGTCATGACGACCCCGAACTCGCCGCTCGGCTGGCCCTGCTGGGTCGTCCCTCAGACGTATCCTCCCCGGTGCCGGCTCTGCCGGAGCATCTCCTCCACCACCCCCGTGTCTCGCAGCAAGCACCGCTGCCCTCAACAACAGTGACTGCCACTCGGGCGGTGCACCGAGACATCCCTGCAAAATGTCCCGATCAAGGTCCCTCCAGCCATCCTCTGGAAGTCTAGCTACGATCCGGGCCAAAGTCCGTCGAACACCATCTATAGCATCGTCCTGAGGGCCAACCCCTCGCCCACGGGCTCCAAATCCTCCACCACGAGGAGGACGTACAGGTACTGGAGGACGCGCAACCACTACCGCCCGCCCCTGCCGAGCCACATAGTCAGGTGGTGGTACCGGACCAATATCTGCACAAAGCAAGTAGAACCATCAGATACTATACAACAGACATCATCATGATCAAACATAATACATATGGTATAAACATCACATAGGACACAAAAACATACCGTCTAAGCTCCAGGCCTGTCCTGGGGCACGTGGCATCTCCGGGTCTCCCCGGTAGTCCATACCGGCGTATGGATAGTCCTCGATCACCAGTGGCATCTGCTCCCACTGCTGGAAAAAATCCTCTGTAAAGAAGCCACGGATACCACCGCCAGCACGAGGCATCATCTGCCCCCACCTCATCATACGAGGCTCGCTAGGTAGACCAGCACAAACCGGTACGTGTGGCCGTAGGGTCGGCACCCGCTCAAAGAAAAAACAACATAAAAATGAGGCGTAACAGAACTCACCTCCCTCTCTCACGGCCTTGTCCAGATCTCTCCGGACACCGGCCAAGAACATCTGAGCCCAAGCATAGTAAGTACCCCGTAGAACGGAGTCCACCATCACCGTCTGCCCCCCAGACATACGATGTGGTGCAGCAGCACCCAAAACCCTCAGAACGCAGGCACCAACGGCCCGCATATCCCACTCACGTAGGAACTTCAGACTGATAGAGCTGTTTACCAAAACAGCGTCATCCCCACAAAAGGTCTGTAAGAGGTCCTCCATATCCACGCCTGGAGGCAACCTCGGAGAGATATCACCCACCTCACCCAAGCGAGGCAAACCGGTCAAAAAATATACATCAGTGAGAGTAATCTCCAACCTCTCACCACCAATAATAAAGGCACCCTCTGCCGGCACCCACCACTGAACGAGCTTGTTCAGGAGTCTCCTCACTGAACGGATATAAGGTATCTGAGCGAACTTCAAGAGTCCGCTCATGGCTAAAGTCTGTCTCACCCCCCCATCATCCTCGATCCTCGCCACAATCTCGGCATCAATATCTCTCTCCCGCCATACGGACTGAGCCCTCCGCAACATCCTGCCAAGAAAACACAGAAAATTTTAGCCCCAGCATAAAAATTTTTGAAAAAAAAAAAAAAAAAAAAAAAAAAAAACCTCATCGCGACTTTTTCACAAAAAGCCGCGATGACCATCGCGGCTTTTCCACAAAAGCCGCGATGACCATCGCGGGTTCCATGAAAAAACCCGCGATGAACATCGCGAGTTTCGTCCAGACAGTCGCGATGAACATCGCGACTGTCACCCATGAACACGCGATGAACATCGCGGGTTCCGACCTCACAGTCGCGATGAACATCGCGACTGTGAGTCTAAAACCCGCGCGGTTCATCGCGGGTTCCGCCCCGAAACCCGCGCGGTTCCACGTTGGAGAGTCAACGTGGAGATTCGCGGCTTTCGGGGGCCCACCGCCAACTAAAAAAGACATAATTGACTAGGTTAAGGCGAATAGAGTTACCTGCAACTCGCTAAATCGAAAACCAACGGTGAAATCTCCCGGAAATCGAGAAATAGCTCTGACTGCTCTATCAAACTCGCACGTGACAATGACAAGTCATATTGGGCCCCACGTCCTATTTATAGAAATTCCACAAATTTCAAACAACCATTGCGGTGTCATACGAAGTCCATTTCTCAAACCGTTGGTACCGTTGGGATCAGCACAGCGAGAACTTCATAGAGGTTCCTTCCGTTTCCCGTTTTTTCCGGGGTCCATTTTTGACCATTTTTTAGGGCCTCTCGTGGCCTCGGTTTGCGTGCCACATCGGCCGTTCTCCGTTTTCGATGTGTCTTATATCGCCGGATTCAGTTTTCCGCGCTCGTGATGATGCTTGAGACCATTTCTCGCTCTCACCTTTAGATTTTCCGGGCATTTTTTCCCACGCCCCCTCGTCGCCTCGGTTTGCGTGCCACATCGGCCGTTCTCCGTTTTCGATGTGTCTTATATCGCCGGATTCAGTTTTCCGCGCCCTTGATGATGCTTGAGACCATTTCTCGCTCTCACCTTTAGATTTTCCGGGCAGTTTTTCCCACGCCCCCTCGTCGCCTCGGTTTGCGTGCCACATCGGCCGTTCTCCGTTTTCGATGTGTCTTATATCGCCGGATTCAGTTTTCCGCGCCCCTGATGATGCTTGAGACCATTTCTCGCTCTCACCTTTAGATTTTCCGGGCATTTTTTCCCACGCCCCCTCGTCGCCTCGGTTTGCGTGCCACATCGGCCGTTCTCCGTTTTCGATATATCTTATGTCGCCGGATCCAGTTTTCCGCACAGATGACGATGCTTGAGACATTTTCTCATCCTCGTCAATCCATTTTTGTTCGGTATGATTTTACCCCTTTTTCGGGCCGAGCAACCCCTTTTACGAAAAAGGCACTTAGGGAGTTTCTGTTAAGCTCTTTTCTGACTCCTAAAACAATGAAAAGATCGCCGAGCAATCTTGCTTCCTTTCATGCTCGATAAACGTATCTGAAAGGGCGTCTACCTGGTATAAGTTTACCCCTTTTCCGGACCTCGTAGACTAATTACGAAAAAGGTATACTCTAGTCACATCGGCTAGAAGAGTTCTCCATCCGCATCATTTTATCCTTTTTCGGGCCTTGGAGACTAAACTTACGAAAAAGAAACACCAACAGAGTCCACTTACCGTTTTCAGACTCTCTAAACATGAAAGCAACCATGAGCATGAGCCGTCTTGGGCTCACACAATCCACAGGACCGTACCATTTCAGAGCACACTTTTATCCCTTCTTGGAGCTCATTAAAACTACGAAGAAGGAATCAATGGTACCTCTTGGCGCCACGACAGATCATATCTACTCACATAGCAGCTTCCCCATTCTGGTCGCCTTTGTTCAGAGTATTCTGCAGTATGTCACCCGGAAACTCCCTCGACAGCTACCATCAGCTTCACCCCCCCAGAGTCAGTACATACCCTTCAGTCCCTAAAAGATGATCCCCACACCTACAAGTCAGTTCCCTACGCTGCCAGGTCAACCATGTCATCATGCTCTGAACAAAGGAAGTTTGAGTCTACCCATTTTTTGACCCAGTTATTTCCCATCCCCACAAGTATGTCAGTCCTACCAGCAGTACTACATCACTTCAGTTTACACCTCGCGCTCCCAGCAAGGAAACATCATTGCCTTGTTAGTTGCTGGTCTCCCTCTGTCGACGACAACCACATTGATTCCAGAGGATAGACCTAGAGGCCCCTGTGTCTTGGACTCATTACCATTTATGATGAGTGCCTACGAATCATTTCGAGAGAAATCCTCAGTACCTCTCCCAATGGTTGCTTCTCACATGCTCGACTTCAACACCTTGATCGCATCGTTGAGACTCGCACAGGGTATTGGTTCGTTCAGTTATTAGTCGAAGACCCCGGATACCACCTGACTCCTCCACATTTGAGAGTCTACCTATGGATACAACCAGTTACATTTTTTCTATACATATCCGGGTTGCGTATGGCGACAGTATTCAGTGTACCCCAGTTTTCTACTCCCTCCAGTATACAGATACAAATACTTCTCAGAGATGGCTCACAGTCTTTGAGTCCCTACAGATGTTGGACACCTTCAGTTTCAGCAGTTCCACAGTTGATCCAGTGTATCAGTTATTGCGATCATTCATGATCATGAGTATATCCCACCATCATGTCCCCTCTGGACCATTATGATGTACCAGTATATTTCTTCACGTATTAGATCCCCCTTCTTGGGACTAATTGTTTTGTATATGCCTTGATACGAGCATGGGAATGCCCGCCTCGTCCTTTATCAGAGATTATACCTCATTCATATTGAGGCCATGTAATATTTTTTGTTTTTGCAGCTTCCAAGGGCCGTGGCTCCAGTCTCCAAACGGTCTCTTCTCTCCCCTAAAACCCAGAAAAAGGACAAAAGAACTATGATGTCTATCGGCCATACGATGAGCTCCTGCCCTCACACATCAGGGGGCAATCTGTTAACACCTAAAAAGTGCTCACTAGCTCATTCCCTTACTCACATGACCCATTTGTCCACTTTTCCACCATCTGAGCCTCTGAAACCAACAAAAGGTCACCAAAAGACCTTGGTACACCCCTTTTTCCATTAAAAAAGATTATTTTTCCAAGAAAATCATAAAAACCCTCAAAAAGGGTCCAAATTCCCAAAAATATTAAAAAGGGAATTAAAATATTATTTTTATTCAAAAAAGGAAAAAGGAGGGAAAATTACCTAAACCATGTTGGTCAATACCATTGGTTTCCACAAAACCACAAATGGTATTCCTCACCACCAAAACCTATAAAAAGGTGGTAGGGGCTCCTCATTTCAGATCCTTCCATTATCTCATCCTTATGCTGCTGAAATCTCCCATGAGCACTTTTAGCCATTGAAGCAACCTTGGAGAAAGAGACCTATTGGAGTTTGGAGCTACTCATCTTGGGAGTTGCTCAACATCAACCTTCACCATTGGAGGTAATATCGCAAGCACTTGCTTGCCCCCCACTTTTCAATACAAAAATTATTTCTTATGTTTCTTGTTCTTGATTTTTGAAATATTTAAATTATTTGCTTAGATTCTTGCTTAGATCCATGAAAAGTATTGTTTATTTAGTTTATTGTTTTTATTTCTATTGAAACTGCTACTACTAGTTAGTAGGTGCCCATAGCACTAAGCTTGGTTGCAAAACCGAGCCAACAGGAATGTAATGCTGCTATTTTCTGTCTTAGCATATTAAATCTTAACAGTATATTCTAAAAAATAGAACTAAAGTCATAGTGCCTCATCTCACTGTCAGATTTCTTTTTGTCCAGAAATAATTAGGAGAATGGAGAGGAAACTGGGTCACTACTCTTCAAGAGTATGACTTAGAATTCAAACCAGTCACCATCATAAAGGGTCAAGGTTTTTTCAAATTGCTCACTGAAAATCTAGATGATGAAGAGCTAGATTAGATAAATGAAGCTGAGCTAAATATGATTGAGGTTTGTCCTATTTTCACATCCCCTGAGTCGTGGTATAGGGACCTAGTGCATTATTTATAGTCAGGTTATTTTCCTTAGCACTGCGGTTCGAAGCAAACAAGAGCACTCCGGCTGAAATTAGTAGCATACCAAATCATTGATGGAATTATCTTTAGGAGGAATTATGATGGCATTTTTATCAGATGTTTGGAGAAAGAAGATGCGGGCAAAATGGTCAAAGAAATACATGATGGTCTTGCTGGGGGACATTATTCTGGAGATACTACAGCTCAAAAAATTATCAGGGCTGGGTATTATTGGCCCACTCTTTTCAAGGATTCTCACGCCTATGCAAGGAATTGTGATGTATGCCAAAGAAGTGCCGGAAAGTTACCAAAAGCGGTAGGACCTTTGCAGCCAGTTATCATCTCTGAACAATTCGAGCGATGGGGCATAGATGTTATTAGTGAGATAAACCCAAAATCTTCGTTGCATCATCGGTACATTCTAACAACCATAGATTATTTTACAAGATGGGTCGAAGTTGACCTGCTGTGCAAATTTAATGAAGATGTAGTTATCAAGTTCCTAGAAGAAAACATCATAACTAGGTTTGGGGTTCCAATTACCCTAGTCTTTGATAATGTAACTTATTTTTCATCTATAAATATTAATGAATTTGTGTATGAGAAAGGAATTAAATTCCATTATTCATCCAATTACTATCCCCAAGGAAATGGTTTAGCTGAGTCTACCAACAAAAATCTCATCTGAATCCTTAAGAAAACTATGATTGAAAATCAGAGAAGTTGGCACATAGCCCTCCCGAATGCTCTATGGGCAGATAGGGTCACTCCCAAGAATTCCTTATGAATTTCCCCATTCACCCTGGTCTATGGCAAGGAAGCCATTCTCCCTCTGAACATTTTACTCCCATCCTTGCAGCTATCTCAAGCCTCCTGAGGTTCTAGTAGTTAGGTCCTCCAATCAAGAATTGATACCTTGCTAAAAATTGAAGAGTCACGACAAAAGGCAAAAGACCAATTCCATCATCACCAAGACATAGTCAAAAGATGGTTTGAAAAGAAGAAGTCTGGCAAGAGAAGTTTCGAAGTAGGTGACTTAGTTTTGAAGTGGGATCACCAGCATGATGGTAAGGGAATGCATACAAAGTTTCAACACTTATGGATTGGCCCTTACCAAATTTATGAAAATCTTGGCCCATCGATATATAAATTGAAAGACCTGCAAGGGGAGGAAGTATGTCTCCCTCTCAACGGCCTCACTTTGAAGCAATACTTCCAATAAGTCTAAGGTGGACTTTTGTACATAAATAAACAGTTTTTATTTTCTTTTCTTGGTCGTTCCCTTTGTTTCTTTTTGGATTTTTTGCGCTCACCTTTTAATATTGCTAGTTAGCTTGGTCTGTTTCCGTTGTTTGTCTTTGCCTTATTTTTTGTTTAAATAAAACTCATCTCAATTTTTGGTGTAGCTGAAAGGTTAGATTCGAAGCAAAAATCAAGAGCTGGTAAAGTAGAAATTTACTTGTAGAAGAAATGTATATCTGTGATTTTTCTGTCACTATTTGGTTTCCTGGAATGCAGAAATCCCCTTTCTCTTGGTCAAAATAACCCTTGTTAAATAACTAAGATTTAGCATTTCTTTCTGACTATCTTAGGGCCCCATTCACTCTAAACATTAATGCCTATCTCAAGAAGTTCACTATGATGAACCCATGGAAAGGAAGCATGTCTCACAGATGTATGGTATTTAAAATGATCCCATACTATAAGAAAAAGCCAAAAGGCTTATATCAAAGAGTCTGTTTTCCAGAAATTCTCGCCTCAATTAAAGCATGGTAGAGAGAAGCAAAAGCTTTCAACTAAAAGAAGTTGTTCAAATAAATCATCCCAGTAAGCTTCTTCTTCATCCGTGAAGCTTGATCATCAAGAAAATCTCTCGCTCACACAAAAGGACATTATGGATTGAAGAACCTAAACAAATAAATTTTGAAAGTTGAAGAAATCTATTTCTGGAAGGCTCAAAACGGCAAAAGTCGTCATTTAAAAGAAACATCCAAATGGATGCAAAAAGGCATGGCAATGAGGAACAAACGAATATGTCTATGAGATATTGTTAAGATCCTGTGGAGTATTATATTAGCAGACTTCTGAAGGACAGATTTTTAAAATGAACCTCACATTTTGGCCCTTAGAGAGTTGTAAGGAAGTCTGAGTCAAAGTTGTCGTTTCCCTAATGACCATCATGATAAGAGTGATCACTGCATTTTCTAGAAGATAAACTATGAAGGTATCTTATCACGCATGTAACCAACACTTTGTAAGTTTTCTGACCATAAGATGTTTTTTTGTCTCAGAGATTTGTGTTTTCCAGCGAATTTCCATTGTTGTTGCTGCAACATCCCCCCCAATTTTTTTGTAATAATGGGGCCCCTCCTTTAGTTTGTCAGAAAAGTTTGCTTAGAAGTCAAGCCTCATCAAAAGGGCCCTCTTTTTCTTACTTAGTTTTCTAAAAGAACAAAGTCCTTTGAGTTTGCTTTGTTTTTTTTGCTTAATTCAATCTCAGTTTTCTTGGCCGAAATGGGGGAATGACTCGCCGAGTCGAGCTGCAACGGCCGACCCCTTTTTGTTAATTTTTTTGAGCTGTCCCGTTTCAGAAGAACTCACAAAGTTTCGCCGCAATTGGAGGGCATTTTTTTGTTAAAATTGCAAAGTATTTCCGTATCAGACAAACTCGCCCAGTCTCGTCGCAATGCCACTTGAACTCGCCTAAGTCATCCGTGGAGTGGCCTCGAGCCTTGTCTCTCCTAAGTTTTTATTGAGGAAAACCTCGTCATTTTGCGCAGATAAAGTGAGACAAAACTTCATCGTCTCATTTTGGATAAATTCAGCTAGTTCTGCCACAATTTTTCGCTCCAAACTCGCCAATTTCCGTCAGCCTATTGCGCATGGAGTCGGCCAGTTCCACCGCAACCGTCGGGTGAACTCGTCAAGTCTGTCCGATTTTGACGATCATCCATTAATGCCAAAAGTGTCGAAAAGAACCCTGGTCAAATATCCATAACAACATTTTTAATGCCCTCACCCGCCGAATTGAATGCTCGAACGTGTCAAGCTATTATATATAGGATTTGGGCATTTTAGAGTTTTCATTGGTAAATATTTTTGGTGCGAAACTCCGTTAAACCTGCATGCTTGGATGTTTCCCAGCCATATTCGCTTGTCGCCTCTCTTATGCGTTCCTGGCTTGTTATCTCATTCCTGAAGTCCACAACATCGTATGTTTTAAAGCCAGTTTTGTCTGTCATTTTAGAGGAGAGAGTCATGTTATTTTGTTGGCAGGCGGTTTGGTAGAGTGCTATCACAGCATCTCAGATGTTGCGACAAGGCAAAAGATGGCGCGAGTGGCAAGAAGATGGTGCAAATGGCGATGAGCAGAAGATTAGTTATGTATTTTAGGTCAATTGTACTGCGGAATGCGAGTTTTGGGTCGTTTCGACCACATATTATGTAATGTTGAGTCAGTTATATTGCAGAATGTGGGTTTTTGGTTGATTTTGTACTAAGTTAGTTAGATGTTGGGTCACTTGTCCAAATGTCGGTTAGGAATTTGTTAGTAAGTGCACAATCATTGTAATGGCGGAAGCTTATATATAGATAAGAGCCGTAGGTATTGAAGAGAGTTAAGGTGAAGAAAAGCGCATGTTTGGGTTGTTTCTACGCATCTGTGAGATATTGCCGAGACCTGATCTTTGAGGAGATATTGTATCTAAGGTTTTGCAGTGACAATATGATATGATGAAACTGTTTTGGTGCAATTCTTGGGTTCTTTCTATTTTTTTTATGGTAATGCAATGTCCCACTTCATGAATAATGCTATGTTTCCTTGATGCAATGTTGCTTTACTGTTACTACTGTTGTGATAATGAATGCTACGATCGAATAATGTGTTATGAATACATGTCAAATGTTTGAGATCCCTATTTAGTATTGCAATAGAGTTAGTTCATATAGCCGCAACCCTCCTCCTTCCTCGACGGAAACATGGTTATGTCTGCTCTTCCTGGACGCCTCGGGTGAGACCTCATATGCTCTGCAGGTGTTGCTGGGCGGGATAAAACCTGCCCGGGCTAGTGCCCAAGGAGACTGCAGCATGTGTCGACAGTGAAGTGGAACCCCTGTCGACTGAAGTCGTGTTGGTCAACAAATGGTTCCGTTGTTGGGACCATGTGAAGAGTGAAAGGAGGACATGTTGTGGCACCCGACGAAGACAGAGATACAGAGCTGGTTTGATCAGAAGTTGCAGGAGTTTGCTAAAGAAGAAAGCCGGAACACACGACTGACAGTAGATCACTAGGTGGAAAAGTATATTCACGATGGTCCGCACAAATGGTTTTTCTATGAATTCCCAGTCATTTTGTATGAGTGGTTGTCAAAGATGACCTTCCACACTAGTAGATTTGAACCCAAAATCCGACGAGCAAATCCGACGACCTCCGACGAAATGGACTGTGTCGTCGTATTTTTCTTTGAAAATTACTTTTTTTTGTTTTTTTTATAAATTTTGAGAGGTTCCCATCGGATATCCGACATACTTTTGAATATCCAACGAGGCTGGCTCGCTATCCGACGACTCTGTTAATATCTGATGCCTATTCAGATATCCGACACTTTGGATGTCGGATAACCGACTTCATTTTGAACCTGAAGAGGTTAGATATTCGACTGATTTTTTCCCAACGGTCACTAGATTAGTGTCGTCGGATATCCGACGTAGGTTTGACTTTTTAACTTTTTCAATTTATAAATATGAAACCATTCTGACATGTTTTCCATACTAGCGACGGTTTGCGGATGTTTTTTTTGTTCGACGGACTTTTTTTCGTTGTTTTTGTTATTCAAGTGAGCAAAGTACTCTAGAGCTTCATTTTCTTAGATCGATAATCTTCATTTAAGCTCTTTACGAGAAAATGTCAACTACGAATATTCCTGATCCAGACGAACAAAATCGACAATTGCTTGCTAGATTGTGGGAAGGAGTTGAAAGAAGGGGTGATGGTAAATGCTATTGTCCATGTAATCAATGCAGAGGCTTTACGAGGAGAAGAATTGTGATCACAACAGCCACAAAACATTGTAGGGAACATGGGCATGCTGAGGGGGGACATGAATACCATCCATTTGTAAGTTTGCATTATATATGTTTTTATTTTGATTGCTTTTGTAAATTTATGTATTATTATAATATTTCTTATTTTTGACCAACAGTACAATTGGTTGTTGTTCTTTTCATCCCAACAGTACAAAATTTGTTAAATTTTTAATGTATCACATAAATTTTTACATTTTGCATTTGAAATTTTTACATTTTGCGTTTGCATTTCTTATATTAAATTTTATCTATTGATTGTTTCATGTAATTATAAAGGAAAGTCATCCTACGGCATATCGTCTGGATCAGCAAGTGCTTCCAGAACAAGTACAGGAGGAACATGGAGCTATGAATATTAATGGAGAACAATTTAATGATCACATTGAAGAAAATGATCCTACTGATAACATAGTTGAAGATGATGTTACAAATTCTTTGATCCATGATTCATTTAATGTTGGAATAAATGATGATGATGATCATGAAAATGATGAACATTTTGATGATATTCATGATATACCTCTTCTTGACAAGGCATACGAACCCCTTTATGATGGCTCCAAGACAAATCTTCTCTCTGCTATATTGTTGGTAATGAAGTTGAAGGTTATGAATGGTCTTTCAAACATATCAGTTACACGGATGTTAAGGTATGTAATATATTCCATCACAAAATATATATGATTGTCATGTATTTTATTGTTAATTCATATATAAGTCAAATTACTACGGATGAAATTTGTTTCATTAATATTATTTCTATATTATATTAACTAGATTTTTATTTTAATTTGTTGTAGCATGATAGGTGAATATTTGTTACCACCTTCAAATATTTTACCTCGCACATATCGAGATTTATATGCCATCATGAAAGAAATTGGAATGCAGTATGAAGCAATTCATGCATGCCCCAATGATCATGTTCTTTATTACAACCATCATGAATTTGCAACAGAATGTCCTGAATGTCATATTAGTAGATATCGCATAGATCAAGTAACTAAAAAGGTGCCTCGCAAGGTTCTACGTTATATTCCCATTATTCCCCATTTGCAACGACTGTTCAGGTCCAAAAACATAGCGTGGTTTATGGATTACCATGCATGGAACAAAAGTCAATATGACATTATTCGGATGCCTGCAGATGGGTCTACATTTAGAGATATGGACGAAAAATGGCCTCACTTTAAAGACGAACCTCGTAATCTTAGGATTTCTTTGGCAGCAGATGGTGTCAATCTTTTTGCAGAGATGAGATCTTTTTTTTTTTCCAAGAAAAAAAAGCGTAATTTTATTTCAAGCCGAAGCGATACAAAATTACATTCTGTAGGTGCATAAGCCCCTCTGAGTCAAGACCATAGGTCTACAAAAAAATAAAATAAAAAAAATAACAACAGTATTGTTACATAAGTTTCTAGGAAATAGGGATTTTATAATAATCCTCTAATTTCCCTTTCTTCTCTCTCTTCTTTGATTTCACTTCTGTCCATCCCCCCTGCTGGGGTACAACTACAATCATCTCTTTACTCGCCTGCTCCACTGATAGCTGAACAGAAGTTTTTTCTTTATCAGAATCTGAATTTTCTGATTCATGTGCACGCTTTGACCCGGTTAAGGAAGTAGCCATTAGTTGCATGTTTTCCGTGAGTGTTTCCTTACCGGCATTTTTAAAATCTGAATGATGTGTCTCCACTGTTTCAGCTTTATGCACTATGTCCTCATTGACCTCCTCCTCTTGTTTTTCTTCTGGTTCACTTTCCTCACCCTCTGAATCCTCAACAGTAGGGGGAGCATAATTTGCCTGCCATGTTTTCCCTTTTGTCTTCATCCCCTGGTTCTTTTTGGGATGTCGTTTTGCAAGAGGGCACGAATCTTGTAAATGTCCTGTTAGATGACAAAATCTGCATCTAAAAGTAATGTTTTCATAGTCCAGTTCCTGGATCCATTTGTGCTTTTCATATATCAGCTTGATTCTATCAGGTAGACCTTTGCTAAGGTCGATCTCCACACAGATTCGTGCATAAGTAAAAATTCCCTGTTCATGCCGGTCTGTATCCCTTTTAATGTACTTCCCAAGCAGATTGCCAATGTCTTCCAGGACTAAATGATGCCAGAAAGGAAGGGGCAGGTTTGGCAGCCTCACCCATACTGGCATTTTGGTTACCACCATAGTGTTGACATCAAATTCAGGAAACCAGGGAGTTAAGAAAAGCCCTGCTCTCCCCCAAAACCAAGGACCCTGCTCAATGATCTTCTCATATTCTCCCTTTGATTCAAACTGTACAACAAAGAATCCTTTGGAGCATAAAAGAATTTGACAATTTGTTGTCCAATTTGTGTAGATCCAGTTATGAAGATCATAAGATCTGGGCCAGAAACCATTAAAACGACAAATGAGAGCATGTGTTTGTAGAGTACTGAAGAGTTGTGTTACCTCTGTATTCTTGACCTCCAAAGATGGGATATCATCTAGTTTCTCCACGATATACGGCTTGGGTTGTGAAGAATGTGGAGCTGATGACGACTGTGGCCCCTTTGCTCGAGCTGCATCTTTGTATGATGAGGGGCCTGCTGTGCCTCTATTCCCAATCGATCCTCCCCGCAAACGAGACATCACATGCAAAGTGGAGTTCTTGGAGATCTGGCAGTCCTTCAGCCTATCACCCTCATTCAATACTATACCTCCGTACATAATGTAAAAGGATATTCGAGAGTAACCCTCTCTCTGCGCTATCTTAGTTTTTAGAGTGTCCCCTGTATCATTAACATAAACCCACACCAAAACTGTTTTCCTTGAAAGCGTTTTTATAAAAATCTAGAATTTTTCCTCCTCTACCCCAAAACCAAAATCAGGAAATCGATCTTGTGATTCATACCGTTTTTCACCATTTGGATGGACCGATGGTGGCCTTCCAGAGCGCATGCAGTCTGATCTCCAGGCTGTTTCTCCTTTTTTTCTTTAGTATCAGGACATGCAGCAATAGAACTTCTCGCATGCAGAGAGCAATAAGAAAAAATTAACTTCACGTCCTGTATATTCGCCCAAGACGTTTCTGTAGCCGCTCCACATCTATAGTAAACCATAAAAGACCCCGCGCCAACACACCAGGTAGCCGAAATAATGAAAGAGTGATTCAAGAAGTCCGATCCAGACAGGTATAATACCGTCTCTGCCATTTGACGCTGGAGATAAAACAGTTGCCCTCTGCCTCTACAGGACTCCACGCTCCCATTTCTTCCATTATATAAAAAAAACAGAGATGATTTGCCTCTTCTGCCTGGCCATAGGCTACGGCAGTCCTTCTCAATAGCTCCCAGAAGAGCCATCCCTGAAGACTCCCGGCGGCCATGAGCACCGGCGGCAGCTAGGGCACGGGTTAGGTATTTTGCAGAGCACATCTCGACTTTCTCCAGGATTTATCACTAGATATGCCAATGCAAAGTTTTTTTTTTGTTATCAAATTTCAAAATATTCTCAAAAAGTTGCAGAGATGAGATTTGTTTACTCGGTGTGGCCTATTTTTTTTATCAACAACAACATTCCTCCATGGTTGACAATAAAGAGGGAGCACATAATGTTGTCGATGATTATTCTAGGTACGAACACTGCAGTTTTTTTTTATTGCAGTGGTATATTCTCATTTGTTGTTTTTTGTCTCATAATGTTATATATATATATTTAAAGTTTTTCTATTGTGAAATATGGTTTATATATCTAAACGGTACGTCTCATAATCAGAATATTTAATTTATATGTTCAAATCAGTCAGGTAAGTACCAAGTCAAAGATATGAATGTATATATCGAACCTCTTATTGACAAGCTACTGAAGTTATGGAATGGAATCACTATGTATGACTTATCTAGACCAATACGACAAAGGAAATTCCAATTCCATGCAATGCTTTTATGGACAATACATGATGCGCCAGGGTTAACCCATTTATGTGGTATGTAATTATAAGTTCCACTTTAGTTGCATTTAATTTTACGAACTACTAGTTAATATAATACGCATGCATGTTTTTCTAAATAATCCAGTCATTTTTTTTATAATTATAATAGACATTAATATTGATATTCCATGTTTTTATTTAGGTCTTCACACAAAGGGGAAACTTACATGTCTAGTTTGTGGTCCTAAGATCAAATCTCGTCGTTCAAAAAGCTTAGGAAAGGAGGTGTTTGATGAGTATAGGCACTTCCTCTCCAAGAATCACAGGTATCGAACTACCGAAAAACATCTTTTCAATGGCAAGCAAGAGACTGCATTAAAACCAAAGAGAATGAAACCTTAGCTATGGAAGTTGCAATATAATAGAAATCGTCAAGGTATGTATAATCAATCATTGTATATGATCATATTGTATTTTAGTATATTGTGTGTTGTTTAGTGTAATTGACATTGATTTAATACTTAATTTCATCATTGTCGTTCATGTGATCGTCATGAAGGCATTAATGGGCTTCCACAAGGAATGAAAAGTTATCCTAGACAATTTAGTAGGTTGCCCTATTATGAGCACCTACAAATTGCTCATGTATTTGATACAATGCATATCGGAAAGAATGTGACTGAAACATTATGGCGAATATTGGATGAAGGAGTGACAAAGAAAAAGTTGTCAAAATTTGCAAAGACATTCAAGATAACAACCATGCAATGAAAGACATCATTCAATTTCATAGCAACAGAGAGCAAATTAATATAAACTCACTTCCATGAATGTTAACGGACTAGTGAAGTAATGTTGTAAAAGAAGTCATTCGAAAAATTAAATTTCCCACCGGATTTTGTGCGAACATGAAGAATATCATAACAAAGAAAGGTGATTTCGCGGGGGGTGAAAACACACGATTGGCATGTCTTCATGAAGGTAATAATTAATATGGTATGCATTTAATAATTTTCTTTTTCTTTTTCTAGTACTCTTTTTCGATATACTGAAACTATTTGTATATTATTGTTACAGTATGTTCTACCTCTCTCTATCCCGGACAACTTTGACAACAATGTCAAGCAAATAATATATAGTCTCGGGAAATACATGAGGTAAGTGGTGATTTTTCCATGTGCTTACTGTTTGTTTAATTCAACATAGAACTTATTCTTAATTTGATTTTCATTCTCTACTTCATGTTACGTAATATAATGACTTTTTTCTTTAATCTCTTGATTGGCCGGTTGTCATGTCACTTGTAGATGGTTGTCATCTAAAGAATTCCATAAAGAAGACATAAAGTATTGGAGGAGAGAAATTCATCGTCTCATGTGTGAAATGCAGAAGCATCTACCTTCAACATTTTTCAATGCACAAGAACACTACCTCATACACCAAGTTGAGGAGATTGAACTGTGTGGACCTGCGCACTCAAGGTCCATGTGGATGGTTGAGAGGCACTTGAAATTTATGAAGAGTTTGGTCAGACAATGAGCATATGCTGAGGGTTCTATGATGGAGGGATAAATGTTGTACCAAAACATGTTGTACATTAGTGAATATCTTCCTATATTGGCGTCAAAGCTCAATTTATGTCGCATTTGTGATCCAGACTCCAAAAACGATTTTGAAGGGGAGTACCCAAAGGGGAAAGGTAGATCGAGGAAGGTGAAAGGTAATATAACACATTTCACTAGTGATTTTTATGTTTATATATCATACATATATATTCTATTTTTTTTATTTAGTATTTTGCATCATTTTATATTGTAATTATATACTTTTTTAAGTGACTAATATACATTTTCACTGAATTTTAATTTTATTGTCATCAAACAGTTGGTCGAGAGTGGAGTGCGATTCATTTATACATCGCAAACAATCTTGACTGGATGAAGGCATGGATCGAAAAATGTGAACAATCTGGTCATGGAATATCATGGGAAGGTGTGGCTTCATTGGTTAAAGTTGCACATCACAATGGAGACACCAATGTAACACAAAGGGAAATCGATTTAGCAAGAGGTTTAAAATATAAGCAAGTAAGCATATTAATCAACGACACTATTTATTTATTTTTTAAATATTGTCATTGTACATCACGCTAGTTATTTTCCTTTTATGGCATTATAATAAACATGCACTACTTTATCATAAATATGGTGTGATCATTATGTAATCTTTTCCTGTATGGCTTGTTGTACTAGGTAAAACACCATAAGGCTATGTGGTGCAATGGATGTAGATATCGCATCAAAAAGTTGGATGAAACAAAGAAAACATCTGATTGTGGGATATCTGCAGTCTTTGAGGTGACCAATGTTTCTTCTAGAAGTGACAGACATCCAGAACTATCTGAAAATCGATACTATGGGTATCTGGAAGACATTCGTCAGTGTGACTTTAACTCCTTCAAGGTATTTTTGTTCGTTGTCAAATGGTACAGGTGTCGATTGAATCAACGTGATCCCGATAGAACAATTATTGAACATGATAATGGTTTTACCATGGTAAATACAAGGTTGTTTGAGCCAGGAACGGAGCCCTATGTTCTTCCAACCCAATGTGAACAGGTATTTTACTCTGAGGTTCCAGGTAGAGCGGGTTGGTCATTTGCTGTGAGACACTATCCAAGGGGAAGGCCGGTAAAGTATAATGTTGATGAAGGTAATGAAGACGTTCTTGAAGAAGAAGATGCCGCAGAAGATGATCATGATCAACATGAGTTAGATGATCATGGTCCAGAAGAAGATTTTGAAGAACTTATTGAATCATATGGTGTACTATTAGACAATTTCCATGAAGATGATATCGACGATGATATGTTGATCATAACTGACATCGATGATGAGGATGATATGGCCAATCCTTACAATGTTGAATATGGATTATCGGATGATAGTACAGACGATGACCCAGATGAAGAAGATGATGAAGACCATTGAAGTTTACAAGGTATGTAGTAATAATAAATTAATTGTTTCATAGTGAGTTTCCATTTTCCAATATGATATAATTAGAAACATTGCTTGTTTTAGAGTATGTTAAAAAACACATTTAAAGTTTCTAGTGTACATAGATATTTTTGTCGGGTTATGGGGAATTGAGAGTGATGTGAGGGGGGGTAGGGGCCATAAGAGCTTCCACCTTCATGTGGTTGGCCCTGTTTAGTAGAGAATATTAAATTATTCTGGAAATAGAGAGAAGCTTAGTAAGGAAATGCACAATTATCAAGACTCAAACATCATCATCATCATCGTTGTCGTCATCGTGATCATCTTCATCATCATCATCTTTTTCTTCTTGATCATCAGCTTGATCATGATCTTCATCATTCTCATCATCATCATCATCAGTAGCATCATGTTTATCAACATCATCGTCACAGCCACCATCATCATCATCATCATTGTGATCAGCATCATTGTCATCATCCTCACCATCATCATCATCATCATCTTCCTCATCATCAACAGCAATATCTTCATCATCGTCATCATCGATCGTCTTCATTGTCATCATCGTCATCATCGATCGTCATCATCATCATCATCGTCATCATCGATTGTCTTAATCATCATCGTCATCATCGATCGTCTTCATCATCATCGTCATCTTCATCATCGTCATCATCATCATGATCTTCATCATTCTCATCATCATCAGCAGCAGTAGCATCATGTTTATCGTCATCGTCATGGCCACCATCATCATCATCATCATTGTGATCAACATCATCGTCATCATCCTCACCATCATCATCATCATCATCTTCCTCATCATCATCAGCAATATCTTCATCATCGTCATCATCATCGATCGTCTTCATCATCATCATCGTCGTCATCATCGATCGTCTTCATCATCATCATCGATCGTCATCATCATCATCATCGTTGTCATCATCATCATCATCATTGATCATCTTCATCATCATCGTAATCATCATCATCATCATCATCGATCGTCTTCATCATCATCGGCATCTTCATCATCATCATCATCATCATGATCTTCATCATGATCATCATCGTTATATGATATCTGACATAGCTATTACCTAGAAAAACCAACGGTGTTTGTCGTCGATGATTTAGCGATCTCGTCAGATTCTTTTGAAGTCAGAAGTCTGATATTAGACGCATGCATTGATGGTGTGGGAGGGTTTCAAGACTCGAATGAATGACACTCACCATTGCAGCATCAAAAACCATACCTATAAATTAAATAATGTGATACATGGGGCCAACGTTGAAATTTTTTAAATATGTGTGGGCTTGGACTGAAATTTGGCATGGTTAGACTAGATGCGTGCATTTACGGTGTGGGAGGGTTTCTAGACTCAAAAATGATTGACACCAACCATTAATGGAGCATTAAAAACCATGTAATGATACTCAACAAGGAGTAATTTGATCATCATGGTTTCACTTTGAAATAAATTATTTTTTCATGGACTCGCTAGTACCATTGCTTATGGACCCTCACAAGGAAATCCTCTTAGGTCGTTAATTGTGTTGGGATAAATCATCACTAACTTGTTTGATGGACCTAATGGTCCCATGATAAACACTCATAACATGTAAACTATAGAGGACATACAAAAAATGGTTGATTCTATCACCCAATTAGTTAGCAAAATGGAAACCAAGAATCACTTCTCATTTTCTGACCCTTCCAATAGTATGACGTCTCATTTTTCTGAAATAATTCTAAACATGTTTGGTGGGTCAGATCCGATTGGTTGGTTCGATCAATCAAATGAAGCACTAACTTTCCCTTAATGTAATATTTTATTACCTAATGAAATTCATTATAGGAGTCATCAAAGTTCATTTTTTTTTTCATAAAAATTAATTGATTATTTTTTAAGCAATTCCTTATTACTAGTCTTAAAGAGGAAATTAAATCCCACTTAGAGGTGAACCACCCTACTACTTGGTTGGAGGACAATAATACTTATTGTCATTCCTGTGTTATATCCTATGCTCAGTCCAAAATCCCCAACTTTATTTCATTTCCTTTCCCCAACTATGGTGGCTCTTCAACATCCTCTTCCACCTTTCAAGGTCCATAAGTTGGCATAGGACAAAATGGAGGAACATAATAGTGGTTTTTTAATTTGTTATTAATTATATATAACAATGGTTTTTTAATTTGTTTTTAATTAAATATATATATAACATTATATATAACAATTAAATTTTAATTCTTATATATAATGTTATATATATATATTTAATTAAAAACAAATTAAAAAAAAACAAAAAACAAACATTACATAACATATATATTGAACAAATGGAAAAGTCGACGGCCATATGCATTTGACAAACCTATGATTTGCAATTTGGAGTGACCTCGACTGACCTCGATTTGGAGTGACCTACGATTTGGAGTGACCTCGATTTGGAGTGACCCTCGATTTGGACCTTCGCCTCTGCGATTTGGACCTGCTATCGATTTGGATTGGACTGTTTGATTGTGGGAGAGGCGGTTTGTGATTGTGGTAGGGGAGAGGGAGTGACCCAATGACGAAGCAGTGGGAGTGACCCATTAACGAGCAAGCACTGGGAGAGGCGGTTTGGAGTCCAAGCAAATAAACTATAAGAGGAGCCGGAAATGCCTCCCACGTCCGTGAGTACCAATCCCTAAATTGTTTTGATTTGACAAATTTAAAAATTTGGTAGCAAATCACTGTGGTTTTATTGCTAATTCGATCTTCTAAGAGGGTTTCATTGCTAATTCAATCTACATTGGGGTATTTTTATCTCATTGCATCTACTGTTTTTTTTAGTTTGATGGGTGAACCCTCACGTCTTTGTAGTGAACTGAAAATGACGGCCTTAATATCTCATAGCAAAAAGAATGTAGTGACTTTTGGTTATTGCCTTGCATTTTGATTCTGGAAGGGCCTTCATCAGAATGAGAATACTGTGGTTGACGAACATAGGCTTGTTGTCCTCGGGCAGAGGAATCAATGTTCAACCTTCGTTGAAGCCAAGCACTGTGACCAATATAATGAAATAGATGTATTAGATAAAAAATTTGAGGTTCTTGCAATGGACTCCCTTATTTTATCATGAATGGGGGGGTGGGGGCTATTACTAATGACCCATATAAAGCAGAGTTACCAAGCTCTCACTGTGACTGAGTACTTGTATTAACACAAGCTCGAGTTAAGGTTTCCATTATTGCATTAAAGCACCAATCCGAGCTAACAACAAATAATAATAGGTCGGGCAGAAACTTGCACTCATTCCTCTTTTCATAGGGGGTAGGTAGGAGAGGGAACACCTATTCGTATTGACTGAATCTAAACCTCCATAGGAAGCTATGGCTAGACTAGAAATAACTACTTTTAATAAGCTGCCCATAGACCTATATCGTGTTTTTTAAAGGCCCCCTACGAATGAAGCAGCAATTGGGTCAAATTATTATATTTAAAATGCGCAACATTCCAAACAGATGATTTCCTATGTTGATTCAAAATAAGATCCACAGAGTGTCCAACAGAAGTTGGCAAGTGATCATCAATTTCATTTGCATGCGCATCCAAATCAGTTGTGACACTGCTGGAAACATTGCCATCATCTTTCTTTAGCAGCGCCTTTGAATCCTCAGTAAGTGAAACTTGCCATAGTATTTCTTGATGTATCATCCCAATATCAAGAAGCACATCCTTGCTATCATTTCCAAACTCTATCGTTAATGCTACCAACCATCGATTCTCTTTAGTATCATCAGCTAGAAAGACAAAAAATTGTACCACAAACAAGCATCAAAATACTTTCCTATTCAGTCCATATTTTGCAGCTAATAAATTAGTCCCTGCAACATGATCCAAAACATTTAATGTAGTCTTGAGATGTTCCTTCAGATGAGCACAAAATACCTTGCAAGGGCAACTGAGTGTTGTTGTGTGAATGCTTTGCAAACTGCAACCATGTGCATAGCTACAGACATCCCTTTTGAAAATAGCGGAATACCTGGAACAGTCAAGAACCTCATAAGGGCTTCAATGCCCTTTTTCTCAACAAATATTCTGCAAGTTTCAGGATTTTCCATTTCCAGATGCACAAACACCATGGCATGTGAAATGCTTAATTTTAGAAAGTGTTCATTACTCATATTTTCAAGAGACAATCCACTAGTTCCAACCCCGTCATTATGCTTATCTTCAGAATCAATATCCATAGGAACAGGACTATCCAAACTGTCTTTGGCCTCTACTCTGAACCTATGGGCCTTGCTAGGGCATACGTTGTTGATCCCTGGTGGCTGTCAGCTATTGCAGAAAGGGTTTATTGAAAAATATATCTGATTATAAGGAAGGTCTAAACCAGCATTACTGATGCTAGTTGTTAGTTCTGTTTAACTTGTTCATTACTTTATTGATGCTGTTGTTATTTATTGTCCTTTTCTACTTCAACTTTAACACAAGGAACTTTTGGAGTGTTAAAGTTGAAAGAGATGAAAATTATGTTTAAATTTATATTACCTTGTCACAACTGTACTATTTTGTTTCTAGCATTGATTTAGGAATTTATTTATGCATTAAAGTAAAAATATTTTAATTTTCTGCTCCAAACCCTAACCTAACGCAATTTTCAACTCATATAACAAGCTATAGCCTCTCCTGAGCAGACCTCGGTCCCAAAACAGTCCCGAAGTAGTAATTTTTGTAAACTAAAATCACCATACTTTGAACTTTCCTCAAGTCTCGGCATGGAAGCATCCTCCATCTCCGATTTTGAAATGAATGCCTCAACCTCCACCAAATTAAATGAATGCCACAAAAATTTGTTGTGAATTGGAGGGATGTTAAGCTAACCAACCAAACCGTGAATGCAAAAATCAAGACTTAAGGCCACCCACATTGTAGTTTTGAAGGTTCCCTATGTTATTAGTGAAGTAGCAGTGAATCCAGATATGACTTGGAGTTTTTTTCATGGGGCCTGTCAAGGCTCCATAGAGTAGTGCAAGATCAAGTTTTATCTATATATCTCCGATAGCCATTTCTTCATAGATAAATCCTAATTGGGGGCTAGGAAAAACAATATGGGTGAGTTCAATTCGCTCTTCTATCTTTTGAAATTTGTTGCAGAATTGGGTCTCACCCAGATTCAAGTCATACGGTCTGCGTGTTAAATAAATTAGCAACAAATTAAAGATCAATCTGGTATGGATGTTAACCAAATCATCATCCTCTTTAAATTGTCTTGTCTCTATAAATTAGATTGCCCTGATATGCGAAGGATTAGGTTGATAACTATACTACGGCTAAAAATTGCCTTGTCTATAAATTAAATTGCCCTGTCTATAAATTGACATATCCTTCCATGTAGATTATAAAAATTGCAATTAGGTCAAGTTCTCCTTACATGGTTTGGATAAAATTGAAAGCTTCAATTTTCATACAATTGAAAAGTTTGGGCAGTGTAGAATGTGAGGAATGAGAATGTATCAATCATTGCCACCATATGAGTTTTGAAAGTAAGATTAATTGGTCCCATCCCATTATGAAGTAGAACCATGTGAGATAGATCATATAACACCATTAGCATCATCATATAAGCAAAATCGAAGTTCCGTTTTCCGTCGAGGCTACTTGAAGATGATAATTTCCAGAAAGTGGCCCCAGGGTACAAAGTAACGAAACATTTGACGGATTGGAAATGTATATATATAAAAGGAACATAATTATATAGGCCTAAACTTGCGGTTGGTGCCATTGCGGTCAAATTTAAATCAATTTGTAAGCCACCTCGATGGAAAACGGAACTTCGATTTTGCTTACCCATTTTTGTTGTTCTGGTTTAGGAAGTATTTCAGGCTATTATGGTTTGTTTTAAAGTCTTCATCTTCTAAAAATTGGATTTCATTGTATCATTCACTAGGGTTAGTAAATTCATAAAAGGTAAGCATGCATCATCATACTTCAGACTTCAATCAAACCATCATGACTTGGATTGTGGCAATTTTAGTCTTCGACTAGGGTAGTACTATAGCAGCTTTAACACTTAGAATATAGTAGCTTGGGGGAATTCATGTCAAGGTACTCAATGCAAGTTAAAGGGGAAATGATTAGTATTGCTCATGATGTAAAAGTAAAGGATGTATTGCTCATGATTAGGATACTCTTGTATTTATAGTCATAAGAAAACAAGTTGTGGTATATCTTCCCCAGTTGTGGTTACTATTTTTTTATTAAGCTCATGAAGATTTATATGCAGTTTATTGTTTCTACTAACCCTGTGTTTTTGTGAAGAATGATTGATGAATGTTATAAGAGTTCCTAGAGAATTATGAACATGGATATGTACAATTCCTTATATTTATTATCACTTTGTTTTATGTGATGAATTCATTTGCATGACTTGAGTATATCTGAAGCTCTCCTTGGAGTCCCATGAATGAACTTGAACACTTGTTGCATTCATTTAATTTGAAAGAGTAGTTATAGTTTGAAAGAACTCTCTCCTTACCTTAGCTATCATTCATTGAAAGGAAAGGCTTATTTTATTCATATGCATTTGCATGGTTTGAGTCAGTCATCACACCACGAGTTTCACTTCCATCACCCGATTGAGTAATACAACCACTAAAATTTACATCCCCTAACTAAACACACCATAACCTCACTTGAGGAAATCAAAAGAATTTGGTAGTTAGGTAGGACACCGGGGATAGGAATCCAAATAATTCCCCCTTGTCATTATCATCTGAGACATAGTTGTTGTCCTCTAGGGAACCAAAATCCTCTAGTATTTGTTGACATGGTCATACAACAATTTGTGGAGGGGCCTCCTGTTGTTTCAGGGGTTAAACCACCACGAGATTAAGAACTGGACGGACTATGTGGAATGCCGCACTCCACTTAGCCCTAAGGAAACATCGATCATTGTCTTCCTTGTATTCTTCGACCACCATACTGGTGATACAAGGGTGATAAGGCAGAAGTGCCGAAAACCTTTTCCGACGTGTCATGAACGAGGTAGCTTAGTGACTTTTCTACTAGGGATCTTTTACCCAGGATCCCTTTCGGTAGAGGGATATCCTTCAAATTCGGTCTCTCACTTCGTATTGTTCGAATTGGATTTCATCACCTTGCGAAGGATACGATTTGTCGAGGTCTCCAGCTCCTAGTTAGGAAGTTTGCTTGCATTTTCACCTTTTTAGAGAGTCTTTTTCTTTTTAGTGCTACTTGTTGGCATTCTAGCCACTTTTGTTTCAGCTCGCTTACTATGACATCGGTCCTAGTATAGTTTTTTGAGCTTGTTTTTTTGGCCTGCGAGCCTTGTCTTTTCATAGCTCCCCTTCTGCACGCTCGGTTGCTTTAGAGTTTTTTAGTTCATACACGGTAGTTACCAATACTTATTTGATGATGTGTGATGTCCTCTTCTCCTAGGTCTTTGAGATGGTTGAATTAGATGGTCTTCTGAAGGGACTGAACACCCCTTCATGGAGCCACTAACGCTTGACTGTAGGAGTAGTCTAGAGGACCATGTGATCACATCACCCATGTGGACTTTTTCGTTTACTGTGATGACGGTCTTTCAATTTATATGGAACAATGGTACATTTGAGAGAGATATGAATGGTTGTACCCCACCTTGGTCGATTGTCCTATGGTCCTTTCATTTTGTCGATAATATTTTTGTGGTACCTTGCCTTTTACCTTTTGGGTGTTTTATTGATATTGGGATATCATGTGATTTGTACCACCTTTTATGTTTTAGGTCTTGTGGGTACTATAATAGTTTGTCCACATTTGAGGTACACCCACTTTCTCCAAATTGTTATGTGTCTTTATACCCACTTCGTACCACCCTCCTGACCTTAGTTTGGAAGATTGCATGCTATCATACCTTTTGGTGGTACTATTTGAGTTTCAAGAGGTAGCTACAAGGAGCTATTGCATATATGAGGTAGTTACAAGGAGATATTGCATATATGAGGTAGTTACAAGGAGATATTGCATATATGTGGCAGTTACGAGATATTGCATATATTGATTTGGACCGCCTTTTATGTTTTTGGTCTTGTGGTTATAACTATGGTAGTTTGTCCACGTTTGAGGTAGTGTACACCCCCTTAGTCCCAAGGGTTGTGGTCTTTATACCCATTCTTTTTTTTTTACCTGTACCTTACTGGTTGGTCTTTGTACTGAGCCTTTTTACTATCACTGAATTTCTTTGATTGACCGTACCATATCCCAGTCATCTCTCTCTCTCTGGTTTGTACTAGCCCTATCATAGGGTCACTTGGTTCCTAGAGTTGACTGGCCTCTAAGAGACACAGTCATTTCTGAAAGTAACTCTTCTGAGTATACTACAGGAAACATCTACAGTAAGGTAATCAAATATGTGGTAAATAGTTTTCATTAAGTAGCCAGGACTTGTAGCATTAGAGGAGATCCTGAAACGTGTATGTGTAGTGTTTCATGTGTGCTACATGTGTGTTACATGTGTTATGTATCGTTAAATCAAATAGTAAAAAACAACTCATAAATATTGCATGACTTTCTAATCTTAAGAAAGATAAATTGGTCATCTTCCAATCATCACTTCAATGCCTACATGTTGACAAAGGGAATGAGGATCAAGTAAAATTATAAAAGGCGATACACGTCAACTTTTAAGAGGCGCTATGCCTTGCAGTCGAATCTAAACGTTTTTCCAATGGTGCAGGTAGAACCAAACAAGTATTTGTCTGATTTGTCTTCCTCGAGCAAGGGGAGTTGAGGAAGGCTAGAGGAAAGTGAGACATCCAGTAGGTCTAGAAGAATTGTTTCAACTAGATGTCAAAAAACCAAAAGAAGATTCCATAGACGCAATGAATTTTTTCACGGTCAAGGGGGGGCATGTTCCTATGGTGATGAGACAAAAGACAACAAAGAGGTGCCCTTGAGGTATAGACATTTAGTGAAACAATGGGTACCAAAGGATCTTCCTCCACCAAACACTGATTTTTGTGTGAACGAGAGGAGATATCGAATTGCACCGTCGTCGATACATGGCTTTGGGTTGTTTTCCATGGATTGCATCTTGGTTAGTTACGGGACATGTACATAATTGATGGAGTATGTTGGACCCATATACAACTAAAACGATTGGATGCGCCTTGTCCGATATACAAAAAGTATGCGTAGCTATGGATTGTCAACAAACTATTTACAATTGAAAGACAAAAATCAAAATAAAGGAGGAATGTTGTACATGGACGGAAGGCCAAAGGCCACAGGGAATATTGCGGGGTTTATAAACAGTACACAACCAGGGTCTACAATTAAGCAACCAAACTGCGAATTTGAGGGGCGTGAAGGAAACCGTGTTTTTGTAGTTGTTATTAAAACAATATTTGCAGGGGACGAGTTGCTTATTAATTACCCTGTCAACTGAGTAGATACAAACAAGGTTACTATATAACATTTTACCCAACCTTTTAGTAATAAATTAAACATCATAAGGATTTTTTGTTAGTTTATTTCGTTTAAATTTACCATATTTACTTTGCAGGCCAGTGATCGGGATAAATCCCTACCAACAAATGGTCGGAGGAGAACTTCTTCCTCGACGGAGCAGGTATACATCTTTCTAATAGTACAAATATAATAAGAGAAAAGAGTTTTTACTTTCTTTGTTTTTCCATTATTAATAACTTGGTTTGTTTTATATAATGAAATTTATATTTGATGCAAAACGTTGATCAGGAAATACTCTGCTGCTAATACAATGGGAAGAGCATAATGGGGTTCTCAATTATATATATATGTAATTATTCTACATATTTCCACAATAGAGATAGAATATATTGATTTCCTGTACTATGAAAAATTTTATTTCAAAAATGTTATTTAAAAAAAAAAAAATGTATTGGGTAGTCAGTTAACCGACGACCTAATAACGACGACCGTAGGGTAATATCCAATGGTGTTGCAATACTTCCAACGGCTCGAAACGTCGGATCCATTTTTTTTTGCTATGTTGTCCACGTCGCTTAACCGACGACCTATCCGATGATTGCATGGTGATATCCTACGCTTGTGTTATACTTCCGATGGCTCGGAACGTCGGAACAGTCTTTTTTTTTATGGAAAACACGTCGCTTAACCGATGAATTTGCCAACGCATAATCGACGGGGAAAGGATGGCATCCGACAAATATTGCAAGTTAACACTATTGCTTATCCGACTTCCTATGAAGTTGGAGGAAGTCGGTTAACCGATGAGGTATGGTAGTCGAATATTTGACGTCTTGAACTATGTCGGATTTTAGCCGATATCCCACTAACGATAAAAAAAGACTGGAATTGTCGGATAGTCAACCAGAGGTTGTAGCAAATTCGACTTTTTCGCCATCGAATTTTGGGTCAAAAAAACTTAGTGCCAGAAGAGGAATTTCAAGGGTGGTGAGCCGACGGCTTGGACCCCAGAACTGATTCAGGAGCTGCAGGAAGTCGATAATAAGGCATCGCAGGCTGTCGAAGTTTGGCTTGATAGCATCTTAGAGGGATATATCACAAAATTTGCAGTTGACACACAAAAATCCTATAGTGAAGCTGAAAGATATTTCTTCCGCAGACCAAGGGGAAGGTTTCTGTTGTCACTCCAAATGTCGATTAAGATGCTAATCTACGAAAAGGGTATATTGAAGATGCATCTTGATCAATAGACATCCTGGTGGGCGGAGGCTGTGGGTACCGCGACTCTTGGGGAATGGTACATGGAATGGTAAGGGGTAGATGGGTGCAAACCATGAGGAGACTGTGAACGAAGCCGAGGAAGAAAGTGGTCTTACAAGAGGAGGAGCAAGGTTTTGATAGGATAAGAGGTAGAGGATAGGAGAAGGTCTTGCTGCGATTGAACCGCAAAACCACAAAGGAAGACCACATGGGGCGAAGCGACCTCACAGTCTTGACAGGGATGGCCAGGATACACCCAGGATAGAAGCAGCACCAAACCCCCGCACCAACATACCCACACCTTCGCTCACTATCTCACAAATAGTAACGAATACCACTTCGACAACCCCGAGTTCATTAATTCGACAAAAGTTACTTTCTAGTAGTTTAGCAACTAGAGGAAGGAAGCCCAGGATGGCAGGCAATGATACTAAGTGACCATTGTTCCATGGTAGTGGAACTGACAACCCTGAACAGTATTGGTTTTTATGTGAGGCTGTATGGACAGTAAAACAGGTCACTGATGATAATGAGAAGAAAGGGCAACTAGAGACAACTCTTCGGTGGTTGTTGTAACTCGTGGAGGAAAAACGAATGGGGAAGATAGCTCATGACCATTGATTCGGTTGGCAGGACAGAAGATGGTACCATTTGACATCGATGCTAAACGGGACACATTCCTTCAAGCGCGTCGCACCTTGGAGAAATACCGTGGTAAGGCTGTTGTTTGCGATATGCCACCTGTCTTTGACACTACATCGGAGGGCGGTCCATCGACACCATCGGGAACATTGCAAAGGTTTCTTGAGAGTTGTCTGTTATTGGCCTGGGATCCGGCCACCCTGGTTGAGATTGAGGGATGGTTGCAGTGATTTCCGAAAGGATGGCAGGAGTCGACAGTAAACTCTCTACAGTGATGGAAGACTAGCAAGGAGATGAGAATGAACATCCAGATTGGTGACTATGATGTCGATTCAATTATTCTTGATCTTGGTTCAGATGTTAACATCTTAACCAAGAAGGCATGGCAGAAAATGGGGAGTCCCCCATTGAGTTGGTCTCCTGTGCATCTCCAGTTGGCTAACCATGCGAAAGTAACACCCATTGGGTGAGTTCCGTGGCTAACAGTCGATATTGAGGGCATGAAGACTTATGTTGACTTTGATGTCATTGAAGTGGTTGAGGGAGTAAGCTTCTACCCTGAGTTATTGGGGATTGGATGGGCTAATGATAGTGGAGCAGTAATCAACTTCAATAGGTGCATGATGACCTTTGAGAGTTGCGATCTCAAAGTCATAGCCCTGTTGGATTTGGCTGAAGGACGTCGATACGTTGAGCCTATAAAAGATGACGATCCCACTGGATGGGACCATGCATTCAATATTTATGAAGACTATATTCATCCTACTACCAACGGTGAGATGGGATGGCGCAGTGAGAGCTCTGTGTCTTCCGACTCTGATGATGCATTAGAACATTGGCAAAACCGCTTGCACGAAGTGTCGCTCTGGAAATGTGGCTTAATTACGCAATCTTTATGTCGTGTTGCAACAGAAACGTTCACATTGCCAGTCTATGAGGGGTTTCCTGGCTTGATCAACTTTTTGATGGAATTTGAAGAACGAGTCTCAGAACCACAACGATTGCTAGCATTGGAGAAAGCACTGAAGGTTGCTCCAGCACGCTGGTGGGCGACACACAAGAAATCCATTCATGGTTGGTCACAGTGTTGAAGGTTGATGATGGTTTGGTTCGGAAATACTGAGGTTTATCACACTGGCAAGTATGATGGCTGGAATAATCCCAGTGATCATGTGATGGAATGCCAACGATTATGGGTAGCGTGACCAAGAGATGAGTGGGTCCATGCTTTTATCCATACCTTAGATGAGATGCCACGCTCATGGTACAATGTAGCCGAGTTGTGCAGAGAAATTACAATATGGGGGGAGATGACAGTCTGTTTCACTCATACGTTCACTTTTACGGATGCCAACCATGACGTCAATAACATCTTACAGCTCATCCATGATGTGGTACTTCAGGTTGTTCCAGCGGCCTACCCTGTCGATCTGCACACATACTGTCAGATGTAGTCTCTCATGGAGTGCTTCAACATCATCGGTGGGAAAGAGGATGAGGACGATCCCCAGAATGTCAACATTCCTGAATCTGAAGGAAGTCACGATGTGGTACCACCTGCTGTGCCAAGTAATCCATTCAGTTAACCATTGAAGCTTCGTAAGCTCAATATCGGCACAGAGGCCACTCCCAAGTTTGCAAATGTTGGGGACTATTGGGATGATGAGACGATGAGTAAGGTCACTGATTTACTCCATGAGTTTCAAGACTTGTTTCCTAGGAAGTTTTCTGATATGAAGGGGATCCTGGGTGATTTAGGGAAGATGAGGATTCCTTTAAAACCAGATGCTAAGCCAGTCCGACACCGACCTTATCGACTGAATCCATGACATAAGGAAATGGTCAAGGCAGAACTTGATCGCATGTTGGATGCTGGTATTATTGAACCGGTGGAAGAGTTCTAATGGATCAGTCCTATGGTGGTGCAAGACAAGAAAACCGGTGAGGTGCGCATTTGTGTTGACTTGTGGAAGTTAAAGGATGCCTACTTGCACGACCCTTTTTCGACCTCATTTACTGACGAAGTACTTGAAGGGGTGGGCAGCCAGGAGATGTAATCATTCACCGATGGGTTCTCTGGCTACCATTAGATTCGCATTGCTAAAGAAGATCTCCATGAGAAAACTTTCATTACTGGATGGGGCTACTTTCAGTACACTGTAATGCCGTTTGGTTTGAAGAATGCACCTGCGATATTATCCCGGGTCGTTGTTGCTGCATTTAAAGACTTCATCCAAAAGTTTTTACAAGTATACATGCATGATTGGATAGTGTATGGGTTGATCCGTGATCATCTGGCCAATCTGCGGTTAATGCTTGAGCGTTGCCAACAGCACCAGATATCGCTGAACTTGAAGAAATGTATTTTTTGTGCACCATTTGGGATATTGTTAGGTCATATTGTGTGGAAGCAAGGGTTGTTGGTCGATCCGGCTAAGATTGCACTCATTTTGAGTTTGCAACCACCGACCACTATTAAGCATTTACGAGTGACTCTGGGGCATATGAGGTATTATCGCAAGTTTATCAAGGGATATGTAGTGATTACCACCCCTATTGAGAAATTGCCGAAGAAAGATGCGTTATTTCAATGGACTCCGGAATGTCAAGACAGTTTTGACACACTGAAGACGAAGATGGCTTCGGCACCAATACTGGTATTTCCGGATTGGAGTAAGGAGTTCCATGTACATGTGGATGCCTCATCAATCGCATTGGGAGTAGTATTGGCTCAGCGCGGCAAAAGAGATCTTGATCACCCAATTGCTTTTGCTAGTCGGAAGTTGTCTTCCACTGAACGCAACTACACCACCACTGAGCAGGAGGGTCTGGAAATGGTCTACGTGCTGCAAAAGTTCATGCACTATTTATTGGGTGGGAACTTTAAAATGTTCACTGACCATTCCGCGTTGAAATACCTAGTCAATAAGCCTGTGTTGGGGGGGAAGATATGCCGCTGGCTACTTCTTTTTCAGGAGTTTGATTTTGAAGTCATTGTGAAGCCAGGCCGGTTGAATGTCGGTCCTGATCATCTATCGTGGATTGATATAGGGAGGAACCAACCAATATTGAAGATGGGATGTTGGATGCACAACTATTTAAGGTTGGTGTTGCTGATGACTATTTTGATGACATCCTCCAGTTTCTAACAATGGGTACTGCACCAGACAAGTTCACCACCAGTCAGAAGAAGCAATTGGTAGTCAAGGTTGTAGACTTATAGCTAATCACAGGAGAGTTGTATAAAATGGGCGTTGATGAGATATTGAGCAGATGTGACTTGCCGCATGAGCAAGAACCGATACTGGCTGAAGCATATGGAGGAGTAGCAGGAGGACACTATGGAGGTCGAGCGACGGCTAGGAAGGTGTTGCGTGTGGGTCTGTGGTGGGATACACTGCATAATGATGTGATAGACTATGCGCGGTCCTGCGATGTTTGTCAGCAAACTGGCAAACCATCCAGACGCGATGAGATGTCGTTGATGCCTCAAATAACATTGCAACCGTTCGACAAATGGGCTGTGGATTTTGTAGGACCAATCAATCCACCAGGGAAACGCATGGGTGCATGGTATATCATCATAGCGATAGAGTATTTGACCCAATGGGCCGAGGTGGCACCTGTAGTTGATTGTTCTATGGCTACGGCGGTGCAATTTTTGTTTGATAACATTATCACTCACTTCGTCTGCCCCAAGATATTGCTGAGTGATCAAGGCAGCCACTTTCTTAATCGCACCATTAGCCCATTGACAGAGGAATTGTAGATAGAGCATAAGAAGAGTACACCCTATCATCCACAGGCGAATGGCACGGTGGAGGCTTATAACAAGGTATTGGAGCATGCGCTAACAAAGGTGTGCAATGCAAACCACGACGACTGGGATCTCAAAATCCCAGCAGTGTTGTGGGCCTATCGCACCACGTGTAAACGATTGACAAGACAGACACCATTTAAGTTGGTGTACGGACAAGAAGGGATTATGCCAATGGAGTATCTTGTTCTGAGTCTACGAATTGCAGCTGTCATGGGCATGGATGATGTCGCAGCATTAAATGACCATTTGGCGCAATTGGTGTAGTTGGAAGAAGATCGTTTCATCACTAGGTTCCACCAGGGGGTCGAGACGGATCGACAGAAGGCATGGCATGATCGCCACATAAAAAAAAAACAGTTTCAGCAAGGTGACTTGGTGCTATTGTATGACAGCAAGTTTATGAAACATCCAGGGAAGTTGCAGATGCATTGGCTTGGTCCCTATTGCATCGGTAGTATTACTTCCGGAGGATCGGTTTAGTTGCAGCAGTTGGACGGGGTGATGCTCCCCAAGATGGTAAATGGTCATAGGTTGAAGCCCTGTCATGCGGGCTTGGAACACCACGATAGCTGAGTCGCATCGGAAAAAAAAATGATGATTGGTGGATGTCAGACCACCATGGATGACATGCAGAATCAGGGAGGCTTCTGCCGCAAGTTGGGAATGGTCGGAGACACATGGCAACGTAGCAACTGGGTCAAATATGTAATAAATGCCAAAAGTTCAGACAATTAATTAATGGTGCTATTCAAATGATGGGCATTAATGGCAGATCTAGCCGATCGATGGACCAGATCAACAGCGGATTTGTGTCATTAATATAGGATTTTGGTTGATTTAATGCTTGATTTTGTGATGATTACAACGGCTTTGGTTGGATACTATAAAAACGGATTGGAGCTGGTCGGAAGGCACCGAGAATTGAGTTGTTTTTCTAAGATTGTGGCATGCTCCAGAGTATTGTTGCTGGTTTGTGAGTGTTGTTGTGCATTGGGAGAGGTTGTTGGCATTGTAGAGTGCTGTTGTCGAGTATAGTGAGGTATTCCAGGTGAGATAGAGACTGTTGAGATCAATAGTGAATTCGATTCCCTCTTCATCCTGGTGATTGTTCAAGAAGAAACTGTTCCAGCCATCAACCTTGAGGCCGAGGTAGCAACTATGCTGGTGGGAGAATCCGTAATTGATAAGAAGCGTCAGGGAGGTCAACATTCGGAGTCCCCGCAGAGTAAGAGGGTGCTTCGGTCCTCCATTGCGATGGCAGGCAAAGCTCCGGAATAGGTGGGGCAGTCCAGTCACCCCATTCATGAGTCTGCCACATGGGTGGGACTCTCCGCTGGTGACATCCTTGGGTATATCCCTCCAGTTCAGTTGGATGCCACCCCATGCAAGATAAACCCAAAACAGAAGTATGGTGTGAAGATGCCAGTGCTCCTGGTTGGAATGGAGTGCTCTGTGGATATTGCACCGGTGTTGATGCGCTTGCGTTATGACGATCATGATATGGTGGGCTACCCTGACATTGCATCTGCCCCTTATGTGCCGTAGACGTGCCTTTCCCCAACACCGACTGTACAAGGCTGGGCACGAGGATTGTAGCAGTCCAACTTGTTAGGGCTTATTAATATCCCACATTTCAGACGGCTGGCGGAAGTGAAAGCGTGCATAAAGCAACTCCTAGCGTGTTTTCATGGTGGGTCATTATGGCTGGATAGAGAAGTCCCGGTCACCGTCAACTTAATTTCATCCATAACCAGCTTGCCTAAGAATGGAGTTGATCCAGGGGAAGGCCAATGACAAGAAGTGAGCACTGCAGTTGGCACAGAAATATGGCCTAGAAACGGATGGACGTGGGTATCGCACCAGTAGCTGCAATGATCACGCGGTGCTCATGGGCATTAAGATCCTGTCCTGCAAGGTGGTTAGGGGTGGTTGACCTAACCAATGCAAATCGGGCATTGTTGCATGCACTGAGAAATGTGCAGAAGGGGTCCAAATGAATTGGTCCCTGTACCTCTTGAATCAATTAATGGAGGATGTTGCGGTGGTCCAATCAGGAAAGGGTGCCTTTACATACAGTTGGTTGTTGCTGTTGATCACTTTCGTCACATGGAAAGAGCCCAGCACGTACCAGGGCATGGACTGTCCGGCTACAGCAGAATGCCAAGGGGCGCGATATCAAAATCTATGGTATGTACGGGAGCTCGAGAGACTCCAGGATTGCCAATTGCATTTTTGGTTGTATTGGGAGATGCTTTGTGCTGCTGCAACACAGGTCTCGTGAATATCTGAAGCAACTGTCGCATTGTTCAAACCTATTATGGCATTTGCAATTCGGCCGCATACCATACATATCCAAGCCCGCTATGATCCTGAGCGGAAATGGTTGCAGACCTCATATAAGGTGATGTTTGAAGATTTGGAGGGTGCTGTGAATGAGTGGCCGGAGGCATGGCGACAAACCTTTAGTCCAGTCGAGATAGAAGCCGGTGGCCCACCGTTGGGCCTAGATGATCGGGTATCGGTGCAGGACGAGCAGAGTCACCATGAATCAGGGCACCAATCGACCAAAACAATATCAGATGATATCACCCGAGAGCTTGAAGAGAACCATTCAAATCGGTATCAGGAGAAGGAAACGATCAACGGATTGCCTTTCCCCGCCGAGGTACAATTAGGCTGCCTGATCATAGTGATCAATACTACATCCTCTGCTACAGTAGATAAGATGGCAAGGAAGATAGATGAAGGAGTCCATGTAGTCATCGCCCAGTTAGAATCATTGTATGACCTAGTTTTTGGAAAGGCACTAGAGGAAGCAGTAGCATCAACCTTTGACACAATCCGCACTGAGTCGTGGGTCAGGAATGTGTAGATTCCCCCGACTACGATTGTGATCGAAGATGCGGCACTAACCATGTTACTGTAGCAGCTGCACATAGTGACCATTAATGTGAATGCCTTTCCTGCGAAAGGATTGACTACTCTATAGGCTACTACCAGCACGGAAACGACATATTGACTGCAACATATCAGCGGTATGTGTGCCCACATCCAGGTAAGTGAGGCCGATGCACAGCACACCATTGAAGAATTGACTGCCAGGGATTTTTTTGCACAGAAGGCAGTGGATGACCTTGAGGTACACATTAAGGAAGAATGGGTAGAGAAAGCCCGCGAAATTGAAGGCCTAAAAAAGGACCATGATTTCCTTATTGTGGAAAAGGCTCGCATGTGGGACGACAGTGTTCGGGTTTACCGGGCGATCATAGAAGCTTATCAACATGTCTCGGAGCCCACTGAAGAGGTAGATGTGCTCCACCGAGGGCAGCAACTGGGGGCTTCTATTATTCAGTTGTGACAAGAGAATCACGAGTTGAAGGCCCAGCTGAAACCGGGTACGCCTCAGGCTGAAGTGGATGAACGAAGAAGGGAAATTGAGGAAGTTGCCACTCAGATGGAGGAGATGGAAACACAGGAAACTAGGCTCACGGCTAAAATGGTACAATTCTGGGGCCACATTGTTCAATATGAGCAAGTTGAACAGCTGACGAAATACTAGCAAGAAGCAAAGGGACAGTTGGCCACATTAAAAGCCGCAATGTGCTCAATGCCACCACTGGAGCAAGTTACTAAGTCTCAAGAGCTGAAAGACTTACAACACTGTGTCGCCAAGGTGGATGAGCGACAGAGGATACGCGCGGCCCAGTTAGAAGAGTTCCAAGACACAGGTGTTAAATTTATGATGCAGGCTAGTGAAGCTCTATAGGAAAGGCAGAAGCATCGACAGTAGGTCATGGAAAAGCTTACGGATCACCCATTCGCAAGCGCCGTGGTGAACAATCAAGAAGTGGCTACGGAAGCCAAGGAGCTGGTGCAGACAGTTTAACAGTTGTATGAGGACTTCAAAGTAAAAACGACGGCGTGTACTATGTCCAGCAGTTGACGTGGCTCGAGGGAGAGCCACAAGATTGTGTTGGGGGCCTGTTGGCAGGCGGTTTGGTAGAGTGCTATCGCAGCATCTCCGATGCTACAACAAGGCAAAAGATGGCACGAGTGGAAAGAAGATGGCATGAATGGTGATGAGAGGAAGATTAGTTATGTATTTTGGGTCAATTGTACCATGGAATGCGGGTTTTGGGTCATTTGGACCACATAATATGTAATGTTGAGTCAGTTATATGGCAGAATGCAGGTTTTTGGTCGATTTTGTACTAAGTTAGTTAGATGTTGGGTCACTTGTCCAAATGTCGGTTAGAAAGTTGTTAGTAAGTGGACAAGCATTGTAATGGCGGAAGCCTATATATAGATAAGAGTCACAGGTATTGAAGAGAGTTAAGGTGAAGAAAAGCGCATGTTTGGGTTGTTTCTGCGCATCTATGAGATATTGCTGAGACCTGATCTTTGAGGAGATATTGTATCTAAGGTTTTGCAGTGGCAATATGATATGATGAAACTGTTCTGGTGCAATTATTGGGTTCTTTCTGTTCGTTTATGGCAATGCAATGTCTCACTTCATGAATAATGCTATGTTTCCTTGATGCAATGTTGCTTTACTGTTACTACTGTTGTGATAATGAATGTTGCAATCGAATAATGCATTATGAATACATGTCAAATGTTTGAGATCCCTATTTAGTATTGCAATAGAGATAGTTCATATAGCCGCAACCCTCCTCCTTCCTCAGCGGAAACATGGTTATGTCTTCTCTGCCTGGATGCTTCGGGTGAGACCTCATCTACTCTACAGGTGTTGTTGGGAGGGATAAAACCTGCCCGGGCCGTTGCCCAGAGAGACTCCGGCATGTGTCGGAAGTGAAGTGGAACCCTTGTTGACTGAAGTTGCGTTGGTCAACATATTTTCATTGCAAACTTTCAACTTCACACACTGTTATTTTCTTCAAGGAATTTTTCCAGTTCTTATCTCTGAAATTTACTTATGCTGCGCTTGTGGTGTTCATAATTTTAGTTCAAAGATTTATTGTGAATTCTAAGTTGATCATATATCTACTCATGCGTAGTTGTTGAATAGGTTTAAGACACAATATCGAAAGGTGGCAAGAGGAAATCAAATATGTATGAGCCCGAGTCGTGTGGTGAGGCTTTCCTAGAGGAACGAATTGAGACAATATACGAAGACATCGAGCCAGTCACCGGCGTTGCCCCTGAAGCCAAAGGGGGAGATGTTTACCACATGGTAAGGGACCAAGATATCCTTGGATCACTCCTAGAGGAAGGTTATCTATACCAAAACATCAGAAGCTCTGGTATATCTAAGGCATGCATGCACCCAGAGCTATTCCCCTGCTCAGAAGTGATCAGGTGGATTCTAGAGCATGCAAATGTCGAATCAAGAGTTTTATCTGATAATAAGGGAGAAGCTTTTGCCTTATTTCATCCATCCTATATTGCGGGAGCTTACAAGTTGCCTCGTCCTCAGTAGTAGCTGAACAATGATTGGTTAGAGTAGCTCAAGATGGATAACTTGGAGATGGCTAGAAAATTGTTAATCTCAGGCAAGCAACTTAGGTGGAAGGAGAGTGATGAGTATGAAGTCCAAAACCTTAGGCCCCCTTTTAGGATGATTGCTCTTATTCTAAGTAGGATCTTTGGCAGGGATGATGGAACTATTTATAGGCTCCATTGGGTCCCTATAATTCATTATGTGGCATTCAAGGGAATGGTTTTTAATTGGGTAGACATCCTCTCGGATAGTCTATCATCAGCCATAACCACTGCGAAAGAAGGGCTAATCCTAAAGAAGTCGGAATTTTATATGTCATCTTACCTGATTGATTGTATCTTGGCAAAGATCCCTTTCCCAAAGTTAGGATGCATTTGGAGTTAGGCCGACACCCCAGTGTACACTTCCTATAAAATGATTTGGGCCCAGAATTACAAGAAGAGCTACAAGCTCATTTGCGAAGAATTCATCATACCCTTGTATGAGCTAATATTAAATGAAGAACCTAATTGCTTATCTGAGAATGCCATGGAAGTCATGGAAAACTACGATGATTTCTATTTTTCAGAGGAGGGTACCTATATAAGAATGTATGGAATTTCTAAACCACCATATCTCCTGCCCATGTACACTACTGATTTCATAGTCCATAAGGAAGCAGTGAGGTAGGTTTTTCTAAATGGAGTTGGCAGTTTCTTGCACAGACTAAAGAAAGCCTCTTTCCCCCTTTTGCCTTTCTATGTCGGAGCATATAAGTTCCCAAAGGTTTCATCAGCTGAAGATTTTTTTCAGGAGTTAAGAGACTTTCACTTTGGGGAAATGACCTTCCAAAGGAATGACAGGCATAACAAGGCTACAGAACATTGCAGAGAGATCCATGCTCACTTTGAGTATGCTCATTAGTATGATAAAGATGAGGAGGTGTATAGATGGATCAGTAACATGATCAAGCTCCAAATTTGTCATCACCTCAAGAGTGGAGCCATTTCTAGCTCCACTACTTCCCAAGATGCCCAAGAAGCTGAACTGCGGAAGGAAAGAGAAGCAGGAGAAGCTCTGTCCAGCAAAGGCTTAAAGAGGGAGCTGAGAGGTTCCAAAGGGAAGGTACTGAAAAAGCACAGAAGGCAAAGGAAGAAAATATTTAAGAAGTGGAAGCTCAAAGAATCCAAGAAGAAGAGGTGGAAAGAATCTGATTGGAGGAAGCTACCAGGCTAGAAGCAGTTGAAAGGCAGCTGAAAGCTGAGGCTGATGAAAGTTAGAGAAAAGCCAAAAAAGAGGAAGCCCGAAGGAAAGCTGAAAAGGAAGATAAATACAAAGAAGATGCCGAAGCAAAAAGCCCGAGCATGCAAGACATGGATATAAACCTCCCCATAGGAGAGCTCCCACTCATTCCTTTTACCCCTTCGAAGAGCCACACTATGTCCCAATGGGACAAGTTTGTTTATAATAAGAAAAGAAAATCCATTGTCAGAGAAATAGAGGCAAGGGTCAAAAGACCCTTCCAGCCGGACATTGTCACCAGAAATGAAACCACTATTATGTAAGGCACTTAGAATGTTCCCAAGTTTATGGAATCCGCCATTGTGGCTACTGCTAAGGCAAGAGCAGACAATGTCCGCAAGCTGGTGGTTGAAGTGGAGATGGGTAAAAAGAAGGCCCTCCATTTGCAGCTTACCCTGGTCAAGGAGCAGGCCTATAGAGATTTGATGGTTAAAAAATGTGATACCGTTGTGTCAAAGCAAAGGGAGTTATTGGGAAGGTTTCGGCACCTAGAAGCAGAAAAGGAAGCTTTGCAGGTGCAAATGATAATCCTAGAAGGAGAAATGAATGATCTTGAAGCTAGGACCCTTTGGTTAGAATCAGAGAAATTCGATACCACTCCGTAGATTGAATATTTAAGAGACAATGTTGAAAATTTGGACGAAGTAAAAGAATTGTTGGAGCAGCAGTTAGAGCTCACAGCCAGTAGGGTTGGTGATTTGAGTCCCTTTCATGAGCAGTCCTATGAGACACTAAAGATGATCCACGAAACACATGAGCTCATCACAGAAGAAGTCTGCAAAGTGAAGTCAATAGTGGCCAGGGTCAAGGAGATTAATTCCAAAGCCACTAAACTTAGAAAGAAATATGCGCGCATCAGGGAGGATATCGGGAAACATATTGAGTGGAGAGAAGGGAAGTTAGGATTCCCCGCCAACCTCACTCTCAAGTCCATGGCAGAGTTCAACGCAGATATGCGCCTTCTGGAATTCTGCAAGAATTGTGGTGTGAAGTTGAACTCCATGATCCAGATCACCATTGAGCAATGCAGCGATATGTATCTTAAAATACGGACCACTCAGGAGAGATATCAAATGGTGATACCCCAAACTATAGAAGAATTTCCAAACAAGGCCCAACACTTGTCTAAGCTGAGATATGGGCTAAGCGCAGAGATGGATTATATAAAGAATATGGATGTGTTGACAGCAAAAGATCTTCACCATTGCATCAGGAAGGTCGTCGTTCATGCACATCTTCTAGAGGAAGTCTTCCAAGTATCAGTAGCAGAGGTAATTAATCTTGAAGAAGAGCTAGCTAAACACGAGGTATCCCTGAAGTTCATGCTCCCTGTTCCCACAAATGCCATCATAGGAGAAACCAATGCTTGGGTGAATTACATAGATAAAGTGAGAAGAGCAGCAGAAGTAGAAGCACCAGCAGAGGGCTAATGTGGCATTTCTTATTTTCTGATTAAAAGCTGGAGCATTTTTGCCTCTATTATTTTAAATGTTAAAGACAGCTGGAGTTTTACTCCATTTTTCCTTTTGTAAAACTTTTGAGGATTTATTCCACTTTTATAAAATGGGAACTAAAAGACAAATTAAAGATTCCTAGGATTAGGGTACACTTGGAAGCTCTGGGAGCATTTTGTAAAGCTATATATAGATGAATAGAAGATAGTGAAAGGACTTTTGGCAGGTGAAAGGACTTTCTGTCTTGTATGTGAACTAATTTGATATGGATATTAGAAGCTCCATTTTGCCTAAAGGAAGCCTGGGACCGCGTTTTTTCCTGAAGTGTTGATGTATTTGTAACTTCAGAAGATATTCACTTGTATATTGTATTTGTACTTTATTGTATCCCCAACGGAGATGTATTATTCCTCCGATTGGAAGTGTTGTCAGTTGTACTTGCAAGTGGCACAAGTTATATTGTAAGTGTAGTAACTTATACTTTATGGGTTATTAGACGACCTTGATGGGGTTGGCCCTATATGAGTCATGTAGTTCAAAGAGTTATTAGACCATCCTAGAGGGGTCATCCTAGTCAACATTCTGTTAAGTGGTTATGTTGAGGCCGACCTAAGTTGAGTAAAGGTCAAGTGAAAGTTAAATAGAGAGTGTGTCTCTCTCATTTTACACATTATCTCATTCACTCAGTTCGCATTAGTTAGAGAGAGGAGGAGTGCGCACAAGTGGAGGAGGAGCATGCTGTTGAAGATATCTATTTCTTGGGTTTGATCATGGTGATCCCTATATTGATGCTTATTCTATCTCTGAGGAATTTGTGGGGTTTTTCACCTTCTTGGTTTTCCCCGGTGAAATGTTTTGTGTCTCTTGTCTCTTGTCTCTTATGCTTAATATGTTGTACATGTTATTATTTTAGTTAAGATCCTAGATCTATTGAATTAAATGCTAAAAAATAGCATGGTATCATAGCTAGCCTGAAGGAAGGCATGGTATGGCATTTATGAGACTTGTTGCACTTGCAACAAATTGGAGGCTAGGGCTTGATATAGAAAAAACCAGTCATCATGGAACTTTCGCTATAAATTCATTTTGGCAAAGGTTCAAGCTCTGAAACCCTTACAGGTCGTAGATGACATCCTCATGTACCTTCTGTCTGAAGAACAACATCTGGTTCATTGTACCTCGTGATTTATGATTTGTACAATCTAGGGTTTTTGCCTCTTCCAGATCTCAGTCATAAATAGGTGACCTAGGAAAAAAGGTCACACCTTGGGCTTGGAGGTTCCAAATGAAATTTAGTAAAGAGTGAAAGGTAGGGCACGGACTGTAGTTTCTCAGGTAAGTTTTTCAAAGGCCAAAATTGAACAAGTGACACGTGGCATTCTGTACAAGTTCGCTATACTGTTTTATCCCATAAACAGGTCACGTTGCAACACTTGGCATAAATCTCTCTCAGAGAATCCAATTGAGGTCAGACCTATCAGGTTGGAAATATGACAGGTCAGGATACCACAAGATGAAGTTTCAGACCCTGTGGATTCGTGCTTTCGGAGATGCACCAGAAACAATTAGGTGCATATTTCTGTCAAAACAAAATTGGATTCTGAGCACCTTCATTGTTGGCTTGTCACTACTGCAGGAATTTAGGGCTTCGGAGAAAGTTGAAATTTTGGAATCGGAGTCCATGGTTGAATGCTCCTCATCAAAATCGAAATTTAGAGACCAAGATCAGAATTTTTTGTTCGATAGAAGACTGGGCTTTATCAAACCCTAGTTTGGGATCCTCTCCAAAAGATCCGAAAGTTTCAAAGGCAATTTTGAGGGGTCAAATTTTGGAGATTTAAAAATTGAAGTATACTAGCTTGATCAGCTTAGCACGGCGCATATTTTCATCTAATCAGAAGTTTGGAATTCAAAGTTTGAATTTTTAGGGTTTCTCTGACAAACCCTAATCGAGCTCCAGATCCAGTTTCAGCAAATCAAATTGGATTGGGTTAATCCTAGAAGATGATGAATTGGACACCTACATAAGTGAAAATATTCTAGTTCCAGAGGGAGATGAGGCTAAGGCCTTACACAAGAAGTATACAAGCAATCCCAACAGGTATGAATTGAAGAGATACAGGTATGTTTGTGAAATCTGTTCATGATTAAGTTTATGATATGTTTGTCTTCATATTATTAATACAATCTTGATTAATCTTAGACTTGTCTTATCACCTTAGTAAAAGTATGAATGCTTGTAGGCATTCATTGATTAGGGTTATGACACTTATGATTGTACTAATGCACCATGAAGTCGTATGAGGTTGATGTTGTACGCTAACATGAAAGGTACATCAAGAAAGACAGATCAAGTTCTAGATCAAGAACATATGACCATGGTGACATGAAGACAAAGACTCATCCATAGCCATTATAGAAGCTCTACTTACGAGGTATGTATAATTTGGTTCTACAATGGTTAACTTATGAGTTATGCAGGTTACTAAGCACAAGTCATTGAAGAGAACAAAAAGAAATTGTTTGGGTATGTTATACATAACTAGATAACATGATATTCCAGGTATTTTTTTACTATATCAAGTTAGAATCCTACCTTATGTTAGGATCTTATACTTTTGTATGAATGATTATTCTTGACGTTAGAAGTCTAAGTAATCAACAGTTTATACATATTATGTTTCTTACTTTGATTAATGATATGACTAACGAGAAGAGTCCTATGGTCAATAAGAATATGCATGAGTAATAGAAGTCCTCCCTGAAACCTTGAATACTAATGCTTGTGATAAATTACCTGTGTGTGAAATGATCATGACCATACATATTTAAGATTATTTAGAATCATAATGTTTTGATAGTATTGAGATTATACTAATGAATGTATGATTATGTATGAAATCTTGAGGATGACACAATCATGACACTAATGCACACTTAAGCATGCATAGTGGTCCAGGATGAATATAAGTTCAAGGATAGGTAATCTAGGAAGCAAATATCAAGAGGGAGCAGACTCCAAAAGTTCCTGCAAGGAAGCAAAGATCAAGAGGGAGCACTTCAGGAAGTAAAGATCAAGAGGGAGTCCACCCAACAACTAAACAAATATAAGTATTTGAATTGTTATTTATTATATATATGATTACTTAAATGATGTTGTTCAGTCATGTACATACTTATGTTCCTAGATTTAGGATATGTATTATGCATATTAGAAAAGTTGCATCAATGAACAAGATACTACTAATATGTAAGTAATGGGTAAGTGGCCTATGGTACTGTACAACATTCTATTGCTACTTATCTAGAATGAAACCTCCTTGCTAACATGTTGGGAGTTGTGCACACTCTTAACAATGTTCTGGTAGAGATGGAAGGCATCTAGAAGGTTACAGGATATGGATAAATTTTGTATTGAAGCATTGGCTAAGATAATTGCATGACTGTATGACATATGTACTTATGTGTAAGATTTTGTTTTTTGTAAACTATGAGATGTTTCTAATCATGCAATTGAACTTGACTTGTAGGAAATATCGTGTACAGTCACCTACAAAAGAAGGACTACAACATTTGTTCCAGCAATGAAGTTTAAGATCAAGTGGATCTATAAGATCAAGAATGTTGCAGATGGTAGCATAGAGAAATACAAAGCAAGTGATGAAGTGGAAGATACCAGATGGATATGGTGTAGTTGAAGAGGAAGTGTATGTGGAGCAGCCACTTGGTTTTGAGACACATGAAAGGCATTTATACGTGTGCAAATTGAAGAAATACTTGTATGGTTTGAAACAGGAACCTAGGACCTGGTACGGTAGGATAGATAGCTTCCTATCCAGTTTGGGATTTACTAAGAGTAAAGCGGACTCCAACCTTTACTACAAGGTTGAGGAAGGAAATCCAGTGATACTACTTATGTATGTGGATGACCTGTTTGTTACAGGTGAGGATAGATTGATTGTCGATACGAAGAGGAAGCTTGCTGCTGATTTTGAGATGAAGGACTTGGGTATGATGCACTACTTTATAGGTATGGAGGTGTGGCAGAGCATAGATGGAATCTTCCTTGGACAAGGGAAGTATGCAGTAGAGATCCTGAAGAGGTTCGGGATGATGGAATGCAAGACCATGGCCACACCTATGGCATCGAACTTGAAGCTTCTATGCGATGCTTCATCTGAGCTGGTTGATGCCACAATGTATCGTCAGATGATTGGGTCCTTGATGTACCTCACGAATACGAGACCAGATATCTACTTTGTAGTGAACACCATGAGCGAGTACTTGATAGATCCGAGATATGTTCAGCTGATAGCTGCAAATCATATTCTGAGGTACCTAAAGGGTACAGTTGATTATGGGCTCAAGTACGATGTGAATCAAAAGTTTAACCTAGAGGGTTATGTTGATTCGGATTGGGCAGGCAGTGCCATTGATCGAAAGAGAACTTCGGGGTGTTGCTTCAGTATGGGATCCGGTATGATCTCTTGGTTTAGCAGGAAGCAGTCCTGTGTGGAACTGAGTACAGTCGAAGCAGAGTATGTCGCAGCTTGTTCGGCTAGTTTTGAGGCAATATGGCTTAGGAAGCTACTGTCTGATTTGTTTGATCTCCAGCTGAGTGCTACTTGTATATATTGCGACAACCAGAGTTGTGTCAAGTTGTCAGAGAACCCAGTGTTCCATGACAAGTCGAAGCACATTGAGATCAAGTTCCACTATATCAGGGATATGGTGCAAAGAGGAGAAGTGAAGCTTCTGTATGTTGCAACGGATGAGAAGATAGCCGATGTGTTGACCAAGCCACTAGCTAGAGTGAAGTTTGAGTACTTCAAAGAGAGGCTTGGTGTACTTCAGATCGAAATTCCTTCCAAGGGGAAGTGATGAGTCTGGAGACACAGATGCACATGAGCCATTCTCACATGGTGGTCGTTCTGTCCTCCCATGGTGCAGATATAAGGGATGGGGCCATTTCGACATCGTTGAAGTGTGTCTTCCCATGGTCGTTGATGTAAGAGCTATGCCATTCGAGCATGGTTGAAGTGTGTCTTCCCATGGCTGCGATATAAGTGATGTGCCATTCCTAGAATGGTTGAAGTGTGTCTTCCCATGGCTATGGATATAAGTGTGATGCCATTCTCGCATGGTTGAAGTGTGTCTTCCCATGGCATAGATATAAGTGTTGAGCCTTTCATGGATGGTTGAGGTGTGTCTTCCCATGTTGGTGAGTGTAAGTGTTGTGTGATGTGCATCTAGGTTTTGCTCCGTGGACTATGAGGTGATCTTAAGATGATGATGTGACAGTAGGGTACACAGGTTTTGCAGAGGCATGTAATCAGTCCTGAGATGCTCTTGTAGGTTTTACAGAGGCAGTGTAATTAGTCCGGGGAGATCTTGCAGGTTTTACAGAGGTAGTGTAATCAGTCCTAAGGTGTACTTACTTGATGGCTTGCTCGCAGAGATGATGAAGAGCTACATGGAGGCTAGGCCTACATCTGGCATGAAAAAGGGTTGGCTCTATAGAACTTCCTATGACGAGAATCATTCAGATATAACCCAGTGATCGAGATAACGGGTACAACAGTAGTGATGATGATGATGCTCTATGATCCAGTGATGATGATCCAACTCCAGAATTGAAGACTTGTGCCTATATGTATTGATGACTTGTGTCAAGAGAATACCTGCCTAGTTATGAGGGAGTGTTGACGTATTTGTAACTTTGGAAGATATTCACTTGTATATTGTATTTGTACTTTATTGTATCCCCAACGGAGATGTATTGTTCCTCCGATTGGAAGGGTCGTCAGTTGTACTTGCAAGTGTCAAAAGTTATATTATAAGTGTCGTAACTTATACTTGATGGGTTATTAGACCATTGTTACAACATAATCTTCCTCCCTGTGAGCATCAGCATTCTTTGGCCTGTAGGACCCATTTCATTGACTCACATCCACTTATATCCTCCAGACATATTTTTCCTCATTTTTCCTCTGACCCGCATGTTGCATCACTATAGCATGCATACCCGTGAGTTGCATCACTGTAGCCCACGGGTATCAAGTAAAATAGTAAAAATCACTAGTTTATTACTTTTTACTCCCAAAAAGTGGTCATTGGGTGACCTTTGGCTCTCCATCTGCCCAAGTAATGTCTCGATGTGTCATTTCACTTACCTTTGATAGGACTATATATTGAGCGCATATAGCTTATTGACGGGAGGAAAAAGAAGAGCAAGAGAACTCTAGTGGATTTTTTCCCTATCTTGAGTCTACACTCATTGATCCTTGTAGTTTTGAACCCTTTATGTTCACCTTCCAAACTCCTATCTAGTTTGAGTTTTCCTTTCATGGAGGATTGAAGTGGTGGAGGCACAAGTGGATTCATCCAGATCTTGGTTCAGATTGGTTGTCGGCTGTAGTGTCCCCTCTATCATACCAGCGTGATAGAGAGGATCACAGTGCTCAATCCGGGCAATTAGCCCCAATACGTTTGAATTAAAAACATTGATGCAAAGAACTGTATCTGTGCATGCTATGGAAAAACGATGGTAATCAAATAAATGTTGTTGATCTCTAACACACATTCAAGATTCTGTGACAAGATCATATGGAAATGCCTAAACTTTTAAAAACACAGCAGAGGCAAATTCGTTTAATACATCCACATACATTCATAACATTCATCAAATGATAATTGCCAATTTACACAAGAGAATACTTATCTCAAATAAGGCAGTCCCAAGCAACTGGCTATGCAACTGCAACGTTCCACCCAACCATAGGCCAGTGTGCTCCTCAATCTCTCAGCACCACTGCCACCCCCGAGCTGGGCATGATCTCTACAAGGAACCAGGGAACAGCAGACTCACGCATAGCCAAGCATACACCAAGATGAGCCAAGCCAATCTACAATTGGGTTTATCAGGCTACTAGGAGATGGAAAGGAAGAGTTGCTAAGCTAGTGAGCTCCAGCACCGAGCCAGGGATAACCTTGCAAGATCTATCTAGCTTGGCACCCACAATACCTACACACCCAGCACAAGGAAGTATTCTTTTCACTGTTGTGCAGTCCCTCAAGCCATACCTTCCCTATCCAGTGCTCTCAGGGTATGCATAGAAGAGTAACCAAAGCCCTCTTGATCTTTTTGAGAGGTTGTCTCCCCCACTAGGTTTATCAAGCCACTTCTATCCACTACCACTCCAACACTTCAGCTCACAGGCTCAAACCAAGAACAAGGATGCACATAACAGCAGGACCCCACTTGCTGGGCATGAGGAAAACGTTTTCCACAGTGGAATGCATGAGTTGGGGTTTCAACTAACCCAGAAAAACGTGGGAACCCACAAAAACGAAATGGGAAGTTGGTGAACAACCCAGGAAGCCAAATCCGTTTTTAGAAAAACGTCCTTGGACATTCAAGGGCAAAAACGACCTCCCTACAGTCCTCCAAACGTGGCCCTCCCTCCCAACTGTTATATACTGCAAAAAAGACCCCCAGGCATGGAAAAAATGCAGTATTTAGATGAAAAACGTAAATGGAAAGAGCCCAGCTAACTCCCACTGCGTGAATGATCAAGGCTGCTTGTACAGAATGGCTTTGGGCACCATTTCGTGGGTGGTTTCTTGCCCAAGGAAACAAAACACGTTTTTCCAAGTTGATGGCTTGCCCATGCACGAAAATGGCTTGCCCATACTCTTTCATTCCCAAGGCATTAACTGCCTTAACCAATTTCTTGAAAAAAAATTAAATGATTGGGTACATGAGACAAAATGGGTAGTTGGTGGTTTATGGGTTTCCCCATTGACACATGGATTAATACCATTGGCTCAAGGTTTGAATAATTTCCCTCCCTTTTCCTTGTAGAGTCATGCCCCATCTCTTTTGTTGCATTGCATAGCCGGTTGTGGGTTTTTCCATTAAAATTCGTATTTACATGGTGTCTTATTTACATTGTGCCCATCTCGCACAAGAACCATGGGCATCTATTTTTAATTGCCGATTCATGAAACGCTGAATCAATGGTGGGGCCTTGGCCTTGAGCTCCTCACCATGATTAAATTACAATATTTACATCATTTACGGTTTAATACAAAGGGGGTCAAAATGGGGACATTACATCGGCAATAGGTAATATCACTTTGTACTTATTCTTGTTTATTAATAGAAATACTCATATTCTCGTCCATTAATGTTGTAAATGTTGTTTATCTTACATTGGGTTACATTTACTTGTTATATCATGGGCCATTGCTATTGATGATGTTAATGTCATTTATATATTATATGTACTTGTTGTATATTGGCTGTCAAGACTAATTTGCAGATTCAAGTGCACGGATTGAAAAGCTCCAATGGGGATCTACATCAAACATTTGGATCGAGGTTGGTTATCTTCTTCATTATCTTAGCATTGCCATTTATATAGCATAGTTCTGAGAATTGAGTTGATTTCTGGTATTCATCTGTCTGTTGTGGTATACCCCAAGCCATAGTGAGTTTTCTCCAACACAGAAATGGTGACTCCACTGGGGAAAAATTCCGTCCTGGGGATTTTTGAGCATTAGTCCATAATTAGAGTTGTTGTTTGTCGAAACTCTGTGTCACTTATCCATCGTTGAGATACAATATAGAAAACTTGCTTTTTCTAAGCCATTGGACTCTCTGTTTTCCATTTTACCTTTCCTCGCCCGCGGGCTAGCTTAGCTCTGCCCGCGTACACCCGCCTTTGTTTACTCTACTACTCGTGGGTACCCGCGGGTATTCCATCAATAGTAGCGTACAACTCCGGCTTTTGTTGGTTTATGACCTTTGGTTGTTGTTGGGTTGGTTTTGGTTGATCTTGAGTCTTTGTTGGCCTGTTTCTTGATTGTTCCATGCCTTGGTTGTGACCAGAACTCTTTGTTTCTCTTGGTTGAGTCTTGTTGGTTTTTTACCCATCTTTGGATTTAGCCTCCTTGGTTTTTTCCTTTTGAGCTCATTCCTTTGGCTGAGTCTTACTGTTTGGTATCTTTTTGGTTGTCTTAGTGATCTCCTTGGCATATCAGTGACTAGATAGTAGGATTTTGCTTGCATTTTTCATTTCCATATATTGAAAAATACAAAAAAAAATATACATAGTTTTTGCATTTTCCTTTCGTTTATAAGAGAAAATACAAAAAAAAATAAAAATTGTTTTTATGTATTGCATCTTGCATTGAGTGCTTTCTGCCTTCATTTAGATTCTGATTGTGCATTGAAAGAAATATAAAAAGATTGCTTATTTATTTTGAAATCATTGGTTTGATTGTGCATATTAGGGGCATTGTTTTCATTGGATAGATGAGTCTAGGATTTGAGATTTTGCATACCATTGAGTCTTACACATCACTAGTTTCACGATCATATCCCTTGAGTAACCACAACCATTAAAATTAATGCTTAGTCTTAAAATTGATCAGACCGATTTTATTTATAGGGTACACCAACTAGCATAGGTTTAGAGTCTTGGAATAGATCATTGTGAGTTAACAATGCAAGACTACTAGATGAAACATTAGGTGTCTGACCAGGGAGTGGAGGAATCCATGGTATAGATCGGTGTTCTCAGGAAGCTCTACCCAAGCCATAGTGAGTTTTCTCCAAACGTGATGGAAGGTTCAACGGTGCTATGACTAGGCATACCAAAAGAGAGTGATGTCGGATTGATCGTAGGGCCAGTGTCGTCATGTAACTCTGGCATCCCGTGTCTATAACTGCATGGAAACAAATGAATGAACGTGTCGTCCTGCTCTTTGTCATCGGGTAAGGTTGGCATTCCGTAAAGATAATTATCTGGATTCGAAGCATCGAACGGATCTCGTTCAAGTGGATTAGGTCAAATAGAACCAGGTTGAGTCTCAGGTGGATCACCTCCCCACTCCTCACGAGTAGTATGGGGATCGGAAGTGTGGTCAACTATATTCGATGGATTCGAAGGTTTTTCCTCAGTATCGGAATGTGTAGCAGTCATGACATCTTGGACGTAAGCCTCGTAAGAATCTGAAGATTCATAGGGAGCCCTCTGGCGTCCTCTAGCAATACGGCATGTAACCTCGGACGGCTTTAAACCAACCAACCGACGGGACTGGCAGAGAGTAGGGATCCACGCCACGATATCTTTGCAGAGAATATATAATCAAAACGTCCCCTAAAGGCCAACTATCAATAAAAATCAGTAAATCAAAAGCACACACCTAGAGAAACTACAGCCAAGAGCAGACAAACAGAGTGGCTAATTGAGCTCCCAACACTAGAGCCAGTATGTCTCACCTAGGATAGGTTTGAGACTCCCAAACTATAGCCAGAGGTAACAGAATTAGTTATAGAGACACCCAGGCTTCACTGCGTGTACAGGGTCAAGTCCACTGCATGAACACAACTGTGTTGTCCAATCCCTATCTGACTCATGACACAAACAGAATAACCATTGCAAGTACCCTATGTGATACCTAGGTAAGGCAACTATGGTCACTGCAATATAACCAATTCTCAGGGGGACAGTCGCAGGTGGGATCCGTCGTATGGGCAGGGTAGCTGAGCCTGAAACTCAATGAGGGTCAAATCCCCTAAGAGTCCCCAGATACGAACAAATCCTAGAAATATCTCCCACGTTCAGCTGGTATCAGAGGGATATCCCTTCAACCAACCTCCCATGACCTCGTGCTTAACTCTGGAACTAGTCATGGTGTTAGCCATACTATACCCATTGGGTGCACTACCCTCACTAGGAGCACTACGTTGTCCACCCACACACATAGTATGAGGACTGGTCATGTTCCTCCTAACAATGCTAATGTTGGAAGATGACCATCTCTTAGGATTTCCCAACCTAATAGGAATGTTGTTTGAAACATGACTCGCCATCCACCACCTAATACACATGCCACTACTCGTCAACCCAGGACTACTTTTACGGATGTTAATGCTCCTCCCAACCATGGAAGTGGACATATACCGCATACTTTCGCATCCACTTCCGCCACTAGTAATGCTAATGTAGGGGGTGGGAATATCTCCTATCCACATGGACATCACGCCACCATCTTGCTACTAGTCTCACCAATATTGGGGCTGGGAACATATCTCATGCTTCTGGTCACCACACGATTGCTCGCTAATCCTAATGTTGGGGGTGGCAACATAGCATACCATTATGGTCATTACAACACGGTTCCCGCTATGAATAGTACATATATGCCCCATACTCATGGTGGCAACCCTTACTACAACACAGTCGGTGCTAGACACCAGTATAACCCACCACCCCAATATGGTTCCCAAAACACGCACATACCTGCTTACTCTCTAATGGGTCAGGCAGGAGGAGGTTATCAATCCTATGGCCATGGGAAAGCTTATGGTCCATTAGGTCCTCATTATCAATAGTTTAATCCTCATGGTCAAGCTTTTGGTCCATCTTATAACACAGTTCTGTTTAACCAACCTTTTATGGGGGCTTATAATAAATCTTTCCAACCTCAGCTCCCATTCCTTGCACGCTTGAATCTTTCAGATCTTTCGAAGCTCATGAATGATCCGGTGTGTCATGACCCTACTTGGCCCTCGGTCCCTACCAAGCTCCCTTCGGGCATTCCTAAGTTTGAGGGGAAAGGTGGTGAGGACCCGGGAGATCATGTCACGACATTTCACCTTTGGTGCTCCTCCAACTCATTGAATCACGATTCCGTTAGATTGCTACTATTTCAACGCACCCTCTCGGGGGCAGCCGCGAAGTGGTACATCGAGTTGCCTGGAAACACCTATAGGGGTTTTAACAAGATCGCTTTGGTTTTCTTAGATCATTTCCAATTACCGGTTCGCTATGATACTGGTACTGAACTTTTATCTACCTTCCGTCAGAACAAGGCCACACATATTTCTGACCACGTTCAAGAGTGGCACCGGCGGAAGAGGTTAGTGAAAGCCAACATTCCTCCAGAGTTCCTGTTGGAATGGTTCCTCAAGTCTCTACTCCCATACATTGCTAAGGATGTTTCGATGTCCGGCATTGTGACTGAGGAACAAGCTATCTTGAAAGTCCAGCAGTTAGACTTATTATACTCTCAGTCTAGCATTCTGTATGACATCATCCCTGACACACCGCGTACCCGTCATGCGCCTACGTCAGTTCCTGGAGTGCATGCTAATGGAATCATTGGATCTACAAGCACTTGCCCCATAGATTTGGTAGCTAATCAAATGCAGAATTTGTTGTTAAACCAGTCTACTCCCGGACAGGTTCACACCTTGTCCACTTCCACTCCATCGTCCTATGTACACAATGTGCAAACGACGAACCAATCAAGTAACCAGCAACCTGGTGGTAAGAAAAAGGGGATAAATAATCTTAAGGGTGGAAACAATGGGAATAACAATAGCAATCACAATACCCCCAATAAGGATAATTCCAACCCTCCTCGGGAAGGTGGAAATGCTAGTGAGGACCGTAAACCTAGGCGTAAGGTGAAGTTTCCTTGCAAGATCTGTGGGGAAGACCATCTTACTCACTTATGTCCTCGTATTGAAGAAGCATTGAAGCACTTGGCATAGAGCCCAGCTGTGTTGACGGATCCCCTACCTCATCACCAAAACATGGCTTCGCATGCTCCCACCACCATTTATGGACCTACTGAGATGGCAATGTCTTCTTCCAATACTAGTGGTTATGGGTGTGTGAACATGGTTCAGTCAGAGGTTAGTGTTTCCACCCTTCAGCGCGATTATGATGCACCACAACCCAATTTGGGGAATGAGCCTCCCCCTCCTCCTGACAATTCCTTGCATATCGAGAAGCCCTCTATTATGCCGCGGATACCGAAAGGTGTTCTTAAGCGCTCTACGCATAATCCTAATGCTCGAGCCGCCCACAACAACTCCATTGTAGAATATTTGGACCAAACTCCGTGTGCCATGTCGGCTCTTGAAGTTTTGCAACCCTGTCCTTCTCAGAAGCATGCTCTTTTGAGTGCGTTAGGAGTTCAGGATGGGGGGAGTCCCACTATTATCAAGTTCGATACTACTAATGTTCAACCTCGCTTACCCTACCACGTGGATTTTCAAATCCAGGTGGTGTGCCTTCAGAGTTTTGTCAAACGTACTATGGTTGACAAAGGTGCCTCTGCGTCAGTAATGTCGTTAGCTTGTTGGAAAGCTCTTGGCTCTCCTTCCCTACTCGTGTCTAGAACCATGCTCACTGCATTCGACAATCATTCATTTAAGCCGCATGGAAATATCCCTTCCCTTGTTGTCTCCTTGGGAGGTAAGTCTATGCCTATTGAATTCGAGGTGGTTGATGCGCCCATCGACTACAACCTTTTACTAGGTCGAAATTGGATGTATTCCATGAAAGCTATCGTGTCCACTGTATTCAAAGTTATCTGCTTTCCTCACGAAGGCAAGATTGTGACCATCGATTAGCTGGATTATGTAAACTCCTCTTCCACAGCATCCACGAGATCCATATTCCCGCAGGTTACTCATTCTCAAATAGAAACTGGGAACATGGGTGTTGGAATGTATCCTTCATTGATCGGATCTTTCGACCTCCCTGCACCAATATCCTTCATAGGAACCATCTCCGATGATGCTCCTTCCTCATTGAATCATGTACTTTTCTGGACATCATACTTTAGTGATCAGTGGGATCCACCTTCCACGAGTTCCCTGTCTGGAGACGTTTCACACATTGGGATGGATATGCCCTTGTATGTAGTTAAGATAGCTCATCATGTTCAACCAGCCATTGCAAATTCGGATCTCTCTTCTTCATGGACAGTAGAGGAAGATCCTGTTATGCTTCCCATATGTGCAATCAACCTATCTTGTTCACATGGTTTCCTCGACGTTATTTTACCTTCAGATGAAGTTTTTTTTAAGGCCATGAGTGGTGATGACAAGCCGTGAGGGATCTTTATCATAGATCACGTTCCCCTCCTACCCTTGATCTTATTGAACAAGATGAGTCTAGAATACAGTCTTCCATACATTTTGATCTAGCCATAGTTTTCTCTATCCCCGGTTTGACATTAAAGTCTGATCTCCCTAGTGATGAGTCTGTAGACTCTCCTATAGATCCCCGAATCGGTGATCCTGATGAGTTTGATTCTACTTATAGAATTTCCAACTCCCATGATGATGAATTTGCCACTGCAGATTCCTCCACGTCCTTCAACTTTGCTCTTCATTCTGAAGTTGATCATTTTGGTCCCTCGGGTGTTGGTATTATGGCACCTTCAGTGGTTAGTTATCCCTGCAATATGTCTGAGGGTGATAATAGTGAAGTTGAAAATGTTTCTACTATAGTGACTTGTATCAGATTTTTCTTTACGTACGTTTTAGAGATGATCTTGAAATGTATGTTTCTTGGAGACAGGATTTTTAGCTGGACTTATACTTTTTTACTGGTCCTTTTTGACATTTGCTTCGTTCATGGAAGGCATATTCGGAACCTTGCATATAGGTTTAGGCCTCCCCATTGTTATGATGCTTTTGAACCTTGTGCCATCTGAATTCGCAGGCACCCCCTGAGTGTCCTTATCTTGCTCATGTTCCTTGCATTATGCATAGCTTTGTTCCATGCACTTGGAACTAGTCTCGCATGCCCTTGACACTCGTCTGCTTCCATTACAAGCATTCTTCCATATCTCCGTTGAGCTCATTAAAAATAGTAAGGAGGTCACGAGTTTACTTTTTCGGGCTCGTTAAACCTTTACGGAAAAGATTTTTATAAATTCTTTTTTAATCCCTTGTTAGACTTTTTAAAATCAAACAAGATTGTCGAGTATACTTGTCATTTCAGACTCGTTAAAGGATTTGAAGCGACATTCACGTAGGTATAATTTTACCCCTTTTCCGGACCTTTGTGGATTAATTACGAAAAAGGTATACTCTATTCATATGTGACTAGAAGAGTTCTTCTCTCATTGTTTTACACTGTTTCGAGTGAGGAGACTAACTTTACGAAAAAGGACTCCCCTTTTATGTCGAGTTGTGATTGCATTGCATTATCCTACTTGTCACTTGATCCTTGTGCTAGCTCCCGCTTACTCACTTATTAGCCATGTGCCTGAGCACTTTACCTTCCGATCCAAGCATAGCCTTAATTTATCTTTCGTAGCTTGATGACCCTTTACCCTTAGGGAACATTCCCCCAAGTGTCCACATCCTGCACGCGCTTTCTTGCATTGATCATAGGTATGTTCCACTGCTTGGGACTAGTCTTCTCACCATTTGACACTCGTTCCCTCACTTGTTGTACTATAAGCAATTTTATTCTTTTTCAAGCTTTCCCCAAATATGAAAAAGACCAAAAAAATCAAATATTCAAAAAATCCGGATGGAATTATGGTTACTACTTCTTGTTGGCAGCTGTTATGCCTCCTTTGAACAGAGCATTCATTCCACTCCGTACATTATGAGTCGGGACTATAGTTGGACCTTAGGAGTTGTACTTGTTTCTCAGTTGTCTCCACCGATTGGTTAAGCTTCCAGTCACTATGGATCCCTTTGTAATGCCTCCTGCATTGCACAATTTATGTCAAGTTTATGCTGCATGAGTCTATCCATTTGCTCATGCTCTTGTTCAAAGGAAGTCCTGAAACAAGTGTCGGCCACTCCTAAGATCTCTTGACTATTGCATGTCGGCCATCCTTATTGAATCAGTCCGTTTCACCTGAGTCCTTCCAAATCTTTCAGCATAGCTGGTACCTCATGCTGGTTGATGGGGGATGCCTTAATGCCCCCCTTCCAGCGAGTCTCGTTCCGTCGACTTCAACTCATTTATTTCAGGACTTGAAGCTTAGAGTTCGGTTGAGTACCTTGAGGCTTGCTGTCATTAGTGGTAGGTTCTCTCACCATCGATAGTTTTGGGAATACATCAATGTCCCCTGATGGATGGATTCATCCTAGTGTCGTAACGTATACTTGATGGGTTATTAGACCACTGTTACAACATAATCTTTCACCCTATGAGCATCATCATTCTTTGGCCTGTAGGATCCATTTCATTGACTCAGATCCACTTGTATCCTTCAGACATATTTTTCCTCATTTTTCCTCTGACTCACATGTTGCATCACTATAGCATGCGTACCCACGAGTTGCATCACTGTAGCCCACAGGTATCAAGTAAAATGGTAAAATTCACTAGTTTATTACTTTTTACTCCCAAAAAGCGGTCATTGGGTGACCTTTGGCTATCCATCTTCCCAAGTAACGTCTCGATGTGTCCTTTCACTTACCTTTGAGAGGACTATATATTGAGCGCATATGGCATATGGACACGAGGAAAAAGAAGAGCAAGAGAACTCTAGTGGATTTTTGCCCTATCTTGAGTCTACACTCATTGATCCTTGTAGTTTTGAACCCTTTATGTTCACCTTCCAAACTCCTATCTAGTTTGAGTTTGCCTTTCATGGAGGATTAAAGTGGTGGAGGCACAAGTGGATTGATCCAGATCTTGGTTTAGATTGGTTGCCGACAAGAGGTCGTATCACTTTGTACTTTTTCTTGTTTATTAATAGAAATACTCATATTCTCGTCCATTAATGTTGTAAATGTTGTTTATCTTACATTGGGTTGCATTTACTTGTTATATCATGGGCCATTGCTATTGATGATGTTAATGTCATTTATATATTATATGTACTTGTTGTATATTGGCTGCCAAGACTAATTTGCAGATTCAAGTGCACGGATTGAAAAGATCCAACGGGGATCTACATCAAACGTTTGGATCAAGGTTGGTTATCATCTTCATTATATTAGCATTATCATTTATATAGCATAGTTATGAGAATTGAGTTGATTTCTGGTAGTAATCTGTATGTTGTGGTATACCCCAAGGCATAGTGAGGTTTCTCCAACACAACCACCTTGATGGGGTTGGCCCTGTATGAGTCATGTGTGTCAAAGGGTTATTAGACCACCCCAGAGGGGTCGGCCCAGTCATCATTATGTTAAGTGGTTAAGTTGAGGATGACCTAAGTTGAGTAAAGGTCAAGTGAAATTTAGTGTATAAATAGAGAGTGTGTCTCTCTCATTTTACACATTGTCTCATTTACTCACTTCGCATTAGTGAGAGAGAGGAGGAGTGCGCACAAGTGGAGGAGGAGCATGTTGTTGAAGATATATATTTCTTGGGTTTGATCATGGTGATCCTGGTATTGATGCTTATTCTATCTGTGAGGAAGTTGCGGGGTTTTTCACCTTCTTGGTTTTCCCCGGTGAAATGTTTTGTGTCTCTTGTCTCTTGTTTCTTATGCTTAATATGTTGTACATGTTATTCTTTCAGTTAAGATCCTAGATCTATTGAATTAAATGCTCAAAAACTAACATGAATATGTGTTGAATGTTATGTTGAATTATTTCTACATCATCTACATATTATTGTGAGATCATTCCTTGTTGCCATGAATTGTTTCTATGTGATGAATGTTCCCATGATTTTCTGTGCAAATATGTGTATCTCAATTGAGCAATGAAATTTTTTAATTATATCAAATCTATCTCTGATATCCTTTATCTTCTGGTGGAAATACATCTTTATGATTAAATAGCTATCTGTGAGATCTTTAGATGTGTCTTTCGGTTTATTTCTCATACTTTCAGTTTGCTCCTTGCAAGGATAGATTAAATTTGCTTAAATCAGTTTTAGATTAGATTTGTTTTAATTGCATGCACTTAGATTAACGCACTTGCATATCATCTTTAAAATTAAAATATATAAACGGTGGATCGGGCTGCAACTGGTGAAAATTAAACAAGTCTTTAAAGCCTTACACGGTAGCCAGACTGTTAACCGGATGGATTCCCCACACCAAATGGTGAGCAATCTAATTGGGCTTGCTTATCAGGGAGAATCCCTTGTTGATTGGTGCTACGATTCTTGAGGCATCAACAATTTTTGGCGCTAGAAGGAGGGCCACCAATGCATGGTTGGAAGAGGAGATTCTTCCATTAGAAGAAATCCCACTGAAGACCCACTTGAAATAGTTATCCCAAACGATTTTGATATGGAATCAAGAAATCAAGAAAATCTCAATTCTGAAGCAGAACAGCAAGAAATGTTGTACACTGTCCCTTTTGAGGAAGTAACCGTTTTAGAAGACATAATCGCTCTTACGCTAGGATCCTTGGAGGATTAACTGCTATTCCTTTGCTGCCCAAAATTAGAGCTCCTAGGAGGGGAATGCAATACACAAGAGATTTTCTTCTAGTTCAGAGTTCAGAAGAATTGTTAGATTTATCTTTAGGAGAAATCACTGAATCTTTTAACAAACTCAACCCCGAAACTCCTCCAAATCAACAAGAACCACATACCCCACAGCATACTCCTCGTAATTCTCCACTACATACACCACCACATTATCCACCAAGAGCCATGGCTGTTCCTACATGGAGAGCGAGAGGGGCACTGAATCTAGTTGGGCCATTCCATGATTTGTCCAAAAACCCAGAAAAGGTTTTGCCTAAATACGACCCCAGGAAAGGAATTTCTGTTGAAGATCATCTTACAAGTTTTTATTTAGCTTTGAATATTCTTAATGTAGAACATGAAGATGTAGTCTGCCACCTTTTTTCTTATACTTTTGAACCTAAAGTATCTTCCTAGTACTTCAGCCTGCAAGGTAGCTCAATAGTAAGTTGGGAAGATTTTGAAAAATGTTTTTTAAAGAAGTATGGAAATCAAAAGACACTAGCTACTCTTATGAAAGAATTGTTATCCATGAGAATGGAAAAGAAAGACAAATTTCAAGAGTTTAATCAAAGATTTACAACATTGCTAAATAAATTTAGTGATGCAATGAAGCCCGTTGAAGAATGTTTAGTGGAATATTATACAACAGCTCTTGACCCCCCTTTAGCAATGTTCGTCAAAAGAACGAAGAAAACTACCTTGATATAAAACTTTGAAGAAGCCAACAAGGTAGAAGAGGAAGTGGATAGCATTGCTAAACATTCTCTTGATTTAGAAGCAAATCCAGCAGCTGCTAAGAAGTCTCTTTTGTTAGCTAGAAATAAAGAAGAACCAACAGCTGATTTAGAAAATGTGGTAAAAGTGATGCAAAAAATTTCTAATAAAATTGTAGATCTAGAGAAAGACAAGGCATCTATCTCTTCTAGGAAACCATTCAATCCTTTCTACAAGAAGAGGGATGAGGGTGGACAACCAATTCCTCCAGTAAATAATTCTATTGTGCTAAATTTAAATGAGGTAGGAATGGACCATTTTTGTACCTTCCATCAAGAACAACACTCAGAAAAGAGTTGTCCACAGTGGATTAATTCAATGAGTTTGGTAATGAATCAAATGTTAGATGCACAAATTTCGGATCAGAAAGATCCACAGGAAGAACAGATTCCTAAGATGGAGGAACCCGCTCCCGATACCATGATGATCATGTGGGATTGGACCCCTTCTCGAGAACCGTCTTTTGAAGATCTCGCTGACGAAGTTCAAGTGGCATCTATTAATGTCACCACTAGGAGTAAAGGTCCATTGCTTAATCAAACCTTATATGTTCTCTAAAGCTAAGTTTACCAAAGAAATCCCTAAACGGCACATAACTGTCATTCCTCCCCACCCTAAGACAAATGTGGTAGTAACAAAAGAACCAAACACGAAACCTACCAAACAGCCAAAAGTGCCTTTGAACAAAGAAAAAATCAGCCCAAAGTTTCAAAAGAATGTGATATGGGTTATGACATAATTGAAGACATTAAGAAAGAGAAAGCAAATGTCTCCATATTCGATATGTGCAGTCTACCCCAACAGAGAAAGAAACTACTGGAAGCCTTTGATCCGCAATCTAGCACTCCATTAGGTAACACTAAGGAAAATCCTGAAATAAACGAAGCTAGCATTGGCGGAAAATCCAGATTGCAGACTCTCCCGTTTCTCTTGAGTTTTGAAATTTCTAATCATAATGTGCATAATTATTTGGTGGACTCCGGTGCTAGTTTGAATGTCATGCCTTGGTCTATTTCCAAAAAGATTAATGGGAAGCCAATCCCATCACCATCCCAAATCATACAGCTAGATAGAACTGCGGTTAAAGTCATTAGTGAATTGAAAGACGTACTTATTAGATTGCCAGCTGATTCTAGGGTGTGTCAATTCATTGACATAATGGTGGTTGATACTCCTGAGGCTTATGGTTTAATTTTGAGTAGGGATTGGTCTACGAAACTAAATGGTTACTTTGCAACAGATTGGTCTCATTTGTGGTTACCTTACCAGAATAGGAAAAATCAAATCAAAATACAGAGAGAACCCCACATGAAACAAAATGTCACTCAGTTAGAGGAAAAGAATGAATTTGTAGCTTTCTCATCTTCAGTTTTGGGAAATTATTTCTGAGAAATTGAACCAAGAAATTATAAATTAGAAGATGTTAGCCATGATTTAGACAAATAGTCTGATGTCCTTCATTTCTCACGGACTGATGATATTGATTGTAACATAGTAGAATTAGTTACTGACTTAGGTGGTTACGACACTAACTTAGTTAAAGAGGAAAATGTTTTTTGGACCCTGTACTTCGATGGCTCCAAAAATCAAGAAGGATCAGGAGTCGGTTGTGTTTTGATTGACCTAGAAAGAAACAAGCATTTTTTATCTTGTAGATTAGAATTTGAATGTATGAATAATACTACTGAGTATGAAGCTCTGATCCATGGGTTAAAGAAAGATATTGGTTTAAATTTCAAATATTTGAATGTCTTTAGTGATTCAGAAATAATTGTCAGGCAAGTAAGAGACACAATTCACTGCCTTTCGCCACACTTAAAGGGTTATCAATTTGAGGTTTGGAATTTAATTTCATGTTTTGATGCTTTCAATATAAATTCAATTCCTAGGTTGCAGAATGCGGCAGCTGATTTTTTAGCAACCCTTGCTTCCATATCAGTGCCTACTAATAAAAAATGCTTTATTGAATTGGTTTTCAGGCCATCTGTTCCGGATAACATTACAAATCTCAGAGTATTTGATGATGATAGTTAGATCATCAGCTTCTTAACAAATGAAGGTGTCTTCCAAGAAGCCATAATAGATGAGGAACAACACGATTCATATTTGCAAACTAAAGATGTTGTTAAGGGAAATTTCATGCCCAAAGCAGTGAGAACTCTTGAAGCATTGTTTGATCTATAGAGCAAGTTAAGGAGGCCAATAAATGCTAAAACCCACAATTCTTCCATGCAGCATGAATTGATAAACCTCGGTACAAAGGCTGAGCCAAAATATGTCAATATCGACAAATGTTGCTCGCCAAACGAAAGGGATAAGTTCATCAAGAATTTTAAACAGTATAAAGATGTTTTTGCATGGAATTACGATGATCTGAAAACATATGATACCCGCATTATTCAGCACATAATACCGATGAAGGAAGGTGTTAATCCTTTTCAGCAGCAGCTAAGAAGAATGCATCTGACTCTTGAGCCTTTAATTCAAAAAGAGTTGAAGAAATTGCTAGATGCCAAGATTATTTTTAAAGTCAGTCATTCCGAATGGGTAACTAATTTAGTCCCCGTCGAGAAGAAATCAGGAGAAATCAGATTATGTGTGGATTTTCGGAACTTGAACAAAGATTCTGATAAAGACAACTATCCTATGCCTCCAATGGAGAAAATCTTGCAGATGGTGTCACGATCAGAGTTTTTCTCTTTGCTAGTGGTTCTTCTTGGTACAATCAAGTGCCAGTAGCAGAGGAAGACCGCCTTAAAACCACTTTTCGTACAAAGTGGGGAACCTTTGTGTATCGAAGGATGCCATCTGGCTTGATAAACGTAGGAGCTACTTTTCAACGAGCTATGGACATTGCTTTTCGAGGATTGGGCAGTCAGTCTGTAGTAGTTTACTTAGATGATGTGACAGTTTTCTCAAAGAAAAGGGAAGACCATGTGTTCCACTTGAAGCAGATTTTTGATCGTTACAGAAAGTATGGAATCTCCTTAAACCCCCAAAAAAGTGTTTTCATTGTTCTTGAAGGAAAACTTTTGGGTCATATCATTTCGAAGAAGGGAATCTCGATAGATCAAGAGAGAGTTCAAGATATCAGCAAGATTCCCATGCCCCATAACAAAAATTCTATGCAATCATTCATGGACGCCATTAATTTTGTTCAAAGGTTTGTACCCGACTTCACTCAGATCATTAAACCTTTGCAACAAATGGTTAAGCAGAGTGTATAATTCAAGTGGACAGACTTAGAGAAAGTTTCGTTTAAAGAAATCAAGAATTCCATAGCTAATGTGCCTTCTTTAAGGAGTCCAGACTTGGATAAATATTTAATTATGTACACCTTTGCTTCTGATAACTCTCTCGCAGCCATGCTCACTCAAAAGGTATAATCAGAAGATGAATACCCGATTTCTTTTATGGGCACTGGTCTGCAGGGCGCTGAATTGAATTATCTGGTTGTGGATAAGCAAGCATATGTAGTATTCGATGTAGTAAAGCAGTTCAGGCCATATATTCTAAAAAATAGAACTAAAGTCATAGTGCCTCATCCCGCTGTCAGATCTCTTTTTGTCTAGAAAGAATTAGGAGAAAGGAGAGGAAACTAGGTAACTGCTCTTCAAGAGTATGACTTAGAATTCAAACTAGCCACCATCATAAGGGGTCAAGGTTTATGCAAATTGCTCACTGAAAATCCAGATGATGAAGAGCTATATTGGAGAAATGAAGTCGCGATAAATAGGATTGAGGTTTGTCCTATTTTCATAGGCCCTAAGTCGTGGTATAGGGACCTAGTGCATTATTTACAGTTAGGTTATTTGTCGAAGCACTGGGGTTCTAAACAAAGAAGAGCACTCCGCCTGAAATCAGCAGCATACCAAATCATTGATGGAATTCTCTTTAGGAGGAATTATAATGGAATTTTTCTCAGATGTTTAGAGAAAGAAGATGCGGGCAAAGTGGTCAAAGAATTACACGATGGCCCTATTGGGGGACATTATTCTGGAGATACTACAACTCACAAAATTCTTAGGGCTGGGTATTATTGGCCCACTCTTTTTAAGGATGCTCACGCCTATGCAAGGAATTCTGATGTATGCCAAAGAAGTGCTGAAAAATTACTGAAAGCGGCAGGACCTTTGCATCCAGTTATCATCTCTGAACCATTCGAGCAATGGGGCATAGATGTTATTGGTGAGATAAACCCAAAATCTTCGCTGCAACATCGGTACATTCTAACAACCATAGATTATTTTACAAGATGGGCCGAAGTTTCCCCGCTGTGCAAAGTTAATGAAGATGTAGTTATCAAATTCCTAGAAGAAAACATCATAACCAGGTTTGGGGTTCCAATTTCCCTAGTCTTTGATAATGCAACTTATTTTTCATCTATAAATATTAATGAATTCGTGTATGAGAAAGGAATTAAATTGCATTATTAAGCCAATTACTATCCCCAAGGAAATGGTTTAGCTGAGTCTACCAACAAAAATCTCATTTGAATCCTTAAGAAAACTATGATTGAAAATCAGAGAAGTTGGCACATAGCCCTCCTGAATGCTCTATGGGAAGATCGGGCCACTCCCAAGAATGCCTTAGGCGTTTCCCCATTCACCCTTGTATATGGTAAGGAATCCATTCTCCCTCCGGACATTTTACTCCCATCCTTACAGCTATCTCAAGCCTCCTGAGATTCTTGTAGTCAGGTTCTCCAATCAAGAATTGATACCTTGCTAAAACTTGAAGAGTCGCAACAAAAGGCCAAATACCAATTCCATCATCACCAAGACATAGTCAAAAGATGGTTTGATAAGAAGAAGTCTGGCAAGAGAAGTTTCGAAGTAGGTGACTTAGTTCTAAAGTGGGATCACCGGCATGATGGTAAGGGAATGCATACAAAGTTTCAACACTTATGGATTGGCCCTTACCAAATTTCTGAAAAGATTGGCCCATCGACATATAAATTGAAAGACCTGCAAGGGGAGGAAGCATGTCTCCTTCTCAACGGCCTCGCTTTGAAGCAATACTTCGCATAAGTCTGAGGTGGAATTTTGTACATAAATAAACAGTTTTTATTTTCTTTTCTTGGTTGTTCCCTTTGTTTATTTATGGAGTTTTTGTGGTCACCTTTTAAGATTGCTAGTTAGCTTGGTCTATTTCTATTGTTTTTCTTTACCTTATTCTTTGTTTAAATCCTTTGTTTAAATAAATCTTAGCTCAATTTTTGGCGTAGCTGAAAGGTTAGACTCCAAGCAAAAATCAAGAGCTGGTAAAGCAGAAACTTACTTGTAGAAGAAATGTATATCTGTGATTTTTCTGTCACTATTTGGTTTCCTGGAATGCAGAAATCCCCTTTCTCTTGGTTAAAATAACTCTTGTTAAATAACTAAGATTTAGCATTTCTTTCTGACTATCTTAGGGCCCCATTCACTCTAAACATTAATGTCTGTCTCGGGAAGTTCACTATGATGAACCCATGGAAAGGAAGCATGTCTCACAGATATATGGTATTTAAAATGAACCCATGCTACAAGCAAAATCCAAAAGGATTATATCAAAGAGTTTGTTTTCCAGAAATTCTTTCCTCAATTAAAGCATGGCAGAGAGAAGCAAAATATTTCAACTAAAAGAAGTTGTTCAAATAAATCAACCCAGCAAGGTTCTTCTCCATCCGTGAAGCTTGATCATCAAGAAAATCTCTCACTCACACAAAAGGACATTATGGATTGAAGAACCTAAATAAATAAATTTTGAAAGTTGAAGAAAACTATTTTTGGAAGGCTCAAAGCGACAAAAGTCGTCATTTAAAAGAAACATCCAAAAAGATGCAAAAAGGAAAGGGAATCAGGAACAAACAAATATGTCTGTGAGATATTGTTACAATCCTGTGGAGTCTTATATTAGCAGACTTCTGAAGGACATATTTTTAAAATGAACCTCACATTCTGGCCCTTAGAGAGTTGTAAGGAAGTTTGAGTCAAAGTTGTCGTTTCCCTAATGACCATTATGATAAGAGTGATCACTGCATTTTCTAGAATCTAAACTATGAAGGTATCTTATCACGCATGTAACTAGCACTTTGTAATTTTTCTGACCATAAGATGTTTTTTTGTCTCAGAGATCTGTGTTCGCCAGTGAATCGCCATTGTTGTTGCTGCAACATCCCCCCCAATTTTTTTGTAAATATTGGGGCCCCTCCTTTAGTTTGTCAGAAAATTTTGCTTAGAATTCAAGCCTCATCAAAAGGGCCCTCTTTTTCTTACTTAGTTTTCTAAAAGAACAAAGTCCTTTGAGTTCATTTTTTTTTTTTGCTTATGTCAAACTCAGTTTTCCTGGCAGAAATGGTGGAACGACTCGTCGAGTTGATCCGCAACGGCCGGCCCCTTTTTCTTAATTTTTTTGAGATTTCCCGTTTCAAAAGAACTCACCAAGTTTCTCCACAACGGGCTGTCGGTTTTTTGTTAAAGTCGCAAAGTCTTTCTGTATCGGATGAACTCGCCCGATCTTGCCGCAACGACGCTTAAAGTCGCCTAAGTCATCCACGATGTGGTCTCCAACCTTGTCTCTCTAAGTTTTCCTTGCTGAAAACCTTGTCATTTTGCACCGATAAAGTTAGCCAAAACTTCGTCGTCTCATTTCGAATAAACTCAGCTAGTTCTACCACAATATTTTGCTCCAAACTCACCAGTTTCTACCGGCCTATTGTGCGTGGATTCAGCCAATTTCGCCGCAATCGTCGGGTGAACTCGTCAATTTTGTCCAATTTTGACGGCCATCCTTTAATGCCAAAAGTGTCGAAAAGATCCCTGGTCAAATCACCATAACAACGTTTTTAATTCCCTCACCCGCTGAATTGAATGCTCGAACGTGTCAAGCTATTATATATAGGATTTGGGCATTTTAGAATTTTTATTGGTAAATCGTTTTGGTGCGAAACTCCGTTCGAAACTGTTTTAAGCCACTCCAGTTGATCCAGCTCTGCAGCACCATCACTACTTCAAAACCAGTCACTTCTTCCAAGTAGCTGGTTTTCTAACCTTGTATCATTTTGTTCAATAGCTAGTTTTGTTTTTAAGATTTTTGTCTCAGCAAGCTATGCCGCAGCCATGTTAAAAAAATTTGGGACTCGTCGGGTCATCCCCAAACACATCAGAGCTGGTAGCTGATGGTTTCCCCATCATGTCGATCTACCCAACCTATTTCCATCCCACCTGAACCTGTGTGCTCGGACGTCACCCGACCATATTCGTTTGTCGCCTCTCTTATGCATTCCGGGCCTGTTATCTCATTTCTGAAGTACGCAGCGTCGTATATTTTAAAGCCAATTTTTCCGTCATTTTAGAGGAGAGCGTCATGTTATTTTCATTGCAAACTTTCAAATTCACACACTGTTTCTTTCTTCAAGGAATTTTGCCAGTTCTTATCTCTGAAATTTACTTATGCTGCGCTTGTGGTGTTCATAATTTTAGTTCAAATATTTATTGTGCATTCTAAATTGATCATATATCCACTCATGCGTAGTTGTTGAACAAGTTTAAGACACAATGCCGAAAGGTGGCAATAGGAAATCAAATATGTATGAGCCCGAGTCATGTGGTGAGGCTTTCCTAGAGGCAAGAATTGAGACAATATATGAAGACACTAAGCTAGTCACCGACGTCGCCCCTGAAGCCAAATGGGGAGATGTTTACCACATGGTAAGGGACCAAGATATCCCTGGAGCACTCATAAAGGAAGGTTGTGTATACGAAAACATCAGAATCTCTAGTATATCTAAGGCATGCACACGCTCAGAGCTATTCCCCTGCTCAGAAGTGATCGGGTGGATTCTGGATCATGCAAATGCCGAATCAAGAGTTTTATCTGATAGCAAGGGAGAAGATGTTGCCTCATTTAATCTAGCCTATATTGCGGGAGCTTACAATTTTCCTCATCCTCAGGAGCAGCTGAACGACGAGTGGTTAGAGCAGGTCAAGATGGATAACTTGGAGATGGCTAGAAAATTTTTAATCTCAGGAAAGCAGCTTAGGGGGAAGGAGAGTGATGAGTATGAAGTCCAAAACCTAAGGCCCCCTTTCAGGATGATTTCCCTTATGCTAAGTAGGATCTTTGGCAAGGCTAATGGAACTGTTTATAGGCTCCACTGGGTCCCTATAATTCATTACGTGGCATTCAAGGGAATGGTTTTTAATTGGGAAGACATCCTCTTGGATAGTCTATCATCAGCCATAACCACTGCGAAAGAAGGGCTAATCCTAAAGAAGTAATAATTTTATATGTCATCTTACCTGATTGATTGTACCTTGGAAAAGCTCCCTTTCCCAAAGTTAGGATGTATTTGGAGTCAGGACGACACCCCAGTGTACACCACCTATAAAATGCTTTGGGCCCATAATTACAAGAAGAGCTACAATATCATTTGTGAATAATTCATCATACCCTTGTATGAGCTAATGTTCAATGAAGAGCCCAATTGCTTATCTGAGAATTCCATGGAAGTCATGTAAAACTATGGTGATTTCTATTTTTCATAGGAGGGTACCTATATAAGAATGTATGGAGGTTCCAAACCATCATATCTCCTACCCAGTTACACTACTGATTTCATAGTCCATAAGGAAGCAGCGAGGCAGGTTTTTCTAGATGGAGTTGGCGGTTTCTTGCACAGACTATAGAAAGCCTCTTTTCCCCCTTTTCCTTTCTATGTCGGAGCATATAATTTCTCAAAGGTTTCATTAGCTGAAGATTTTGTTCAGGAGTTAAGAGACTTTCACTTCGGGGAAATGACCTTCCAAAGGAATGATAGGCAGAACAAGGCTGCAGAACATTACAGAGAGATCCATGATCACTTTGAGTATGCTCATTACTATGATGAAGATGAGGAGGTGTATAGATGGATCAGTAACATGAACTAGCTCCAAATTTGTCGTCACCTCAAGAGTGGAGCTAGTTCTAGCTCCACTGCTGCTTAAGAATCTGAACTGCGGAAGGAAGGAGAAGCAGCCAAAGCTCTGTCCAATGAAGAGCAAAGGCTTAAAGAGGGAGATGAGACGTTCCAAAGCAAAGCTGCTGAAAAAGCACAGAATGAAAGGAAGACAAGCTTCGACAAGTGGAAGCTCAAATAATCCAAGAAGAAGAGGTGGAAAGAATCCGATTGGAGGAAGCTGCCAGGCTAGAACAGCTGAAAGGTAGCTGAAAGATGAGGCCCATGAAAGTTAGATAAAAGTCGAAGAAGAGGAAGACCAAAGGAAAGCTGAAAAGGAAGATAAATCCAAAGAAGATGTTGAAGCAAAAATCCCTAGCATGCAAGACATGGATATAAACCTCCCCATATGAGAGCTCTCGCTCATTCCTTTTACCCCATCGAAGAGCCACACTGTGTCCCAATGGGACAAGTTTGTTTATAATAAGAAAATAAAATCCATTGTCAGAGAAACAGAGGCAAGGGTGAAAAGACCCTTCCGGCTGGACATTGTCACCAAGCATGAAACCACTGTTATGCAAGGCACTCATAACGTTCCCGAGTTTATGCCATCCGCCACTGTGGCTGTTGCTAAGGAAAGCACAGACAATGTTCGCAAGCTAGTGGCTAAAGTGGAGACGGGTAAAAAGAAGGCCCGCCATTTGCAGCTTACCCTAGTCAAGGAGTAGGCCTATAGACATTTGATGGTTACAAAATGTGATACCCTTGTGTCAGAGCAAATGGAGTTATTGGGAAGGTTTTGACACCTAGAAGCAGAAAAGGAAGCTTTGGAGGTGCAAATGATGATCCTAGAAGGAGAAAAGAATGATCTTGAAGCTAGGACCCTTCGGTTAGAATCAGAGAAATTCGATACCACTCAACAGATTAAATATTTAAGATACAATGTTGAAAATTTGGAGGAAGGAAAAGAATTGTTGGAGCAACAGTTAGAGCTCACAGCTAGCAACGCTGGTGATTTGAGTCACTTTCACGATCAGTCCTGTGAGACACTAAAGAAGATCCATGAAACACAGGAGTTCATCATAGAAGAAGTCTACAAAGTGAAGGAAATAGTGGCCATGTTCAAGGAAATTAATTCCAAAGCCACTACACTCAGAAAGAAATATGTGTGCATCAGGGAGGACATCAGGAAACATATTGAGTGGAGAGAAGGCAATTCGGGGTTCCCCGCCAACCTCTCTCTCAAGTTTGTGGCAAAGTTCAAGGAAGATATGCGCCTTCTGGAATTCTGCAAGAATTGTGGTGTGAAGTTGAACTCCGTGATCCAGATCACCATTGAGCAATGCAACGATCTGTATCTGAAAATTGGGACCACTCAGGAGAGATGTCAAATGGTGATACCCCAAACTATAGAAGACTTTCTAGACAAGGCCCAACGCTTGTCTGAGCTGAGAGATGGGCTAAGCGCAGAGCTAGATTATATAAATAAGATGGATGTGTTGATAGCAAAAGATCTTCACCATTGCATTGGGTAGGATTCTGTTCATGCACATCTTCTAGACAAAGTCCTCTTAGTCTCAGCAGCGTAGGTAATCGATCTTGAAGAAGAGCTAGTTAAACACGAGGTATCCCTGAAGTTCATGCTACCTGTTCCCACAAATTCCATCATAAGAGAAACCAATGCTTGGGTGAATTACATAACTGAAGCAAGTAGAGCAGTAGAAGTAGAAGCACCAGCAGCAGTAGAGGCGCTAGCAGAGGGCTCATGTGGCATTTCTTATTTTTTGATTAAAAGCTGGAGCATTTTTTCCTCTGTTATTTTAAATGTTAAAGACAACTGGAGTTTTGCTCCCTTTTTCCTTTTGTAAAACTTTTGAGGATTTATTCCACTTTTGTAAAATGGGCACTAAAAGACAAATTAAATATTCCTAGGATTAGGGTACACTTGGTAGCTCTGGGATCATTTTGTAAAGCTATATATAGATGAATAGAAGATAGTGAAAGGACTTTTGGCAGGTGAAAGGACTTTCTGTCTTGTACGTGAACTAATTTGCTATGGATATTAGAAGCTCCATTTTTCCTAAAGGAAGCCTGGGACTGCGTTTTTGCCTAAAGATGTGTTGAATGTTATGTTGAATTATTTATGCATCATCTACATATTACTGTGAGATCATTCCTTGCTATCATGAATTGTTTCTATGTGATGAATGCTCCCATAATTTTTTGTGCAAATATGTGTATCTCAAATGAGCAATGAAATGTTTTAATTATATCAAAGTTATCTCTGATATCCTTTATCTTCTGCTGGAAATACATCTTTATGATTAAATAGCTATCTGTGAGATCTTTAGATGTGTCTTTCGGTTTATTGTGCATACTTTTAGTTTTCTCCTTGCAAGGATAGATTAAATTTGCTTAAATCAATTTTAGATTAGATTTGTTTTAATTGCATGCACTTAGATTAACGCACTTGCATATCATCTTTAAAATTAAAATATATAAATGGTGGATCGGGCCGCAACCGGTGAAAATTAAACAAATATTTAAAACCTTACACGGTATCCATACCGTTAACCGGAAGGATTCCCTACACCAAATAGTGAGTGATCTAATTGGGCTTGCTTATTGGGGAGAATCCCTTGCTGATTGGTGCTACGATTCTCGAGGAATCAACATGTCCTCAAGAAAGAAGGTTCTTAGCACATGTGTCTTGAATTCCATTCCTTAAACACATTTACCATTAAGGATAAGTTTCACATTCCTATCATTGATGTCATTCTATACGAGCTCAACGACGCTCAATTCTTTATCAAACTTGATCTCCACTCAAGCTATCATTAAATTCACATGAATAAGGATGATATTCCCAAAAATTATTTTCACACTCATTAATAAAATTATGATTTCTTGGAGATTCCCTTTGGCCTTTTCAATGCACCCTACACCTTCAAGAGTCTCATGAACAATATATTTAAACCCTTTGTGCATAATTTTTTCCTCATATTTTTTTATGGCATCTTGATCTATAGTAAAAGTTGGTAAGCCCATAAATTCTTACAACTACTTGTGGAGCATCAAATATTTATTAAAAGGTACAAATCTGCCTTTGGTTTCTCTGAAGTGAAATATTTGGGATGTATTTTTATTCAGGAGGGTGCGTGTGGATCGAAAGAAAATTAAAGCAATGAAGGATTGACCTCACCATAAAAGTCTTAAAATTATACGAAGTCTTCTGGGTATCATTATTTATTTGTAGAAATTTTGTATGGAACTATGGTAAGATTGTAGCTCAACTCACAAATATTCTGAAAAAAAAAATGCTTTCACTTGGATTGAAAGTCATTGACCTCATGGTGCTAACAATCCAGTAGAATAATTTTGGGGACTCCATTCCTAATAATTCCAAGAAGCCAGGAGAAAAATCACCAAAAACGCGAGGTAATGTGCATGCTTTAATTGTAATTAATTCTTTGCTAGATGCATGGATCATTGATTCAAGAGAATCACACCACATGGAATCCACAAAAGATGTCCTTTCACCTTTAAAATCATGCACATGTCCTCCTATTCTATTGGGAGATGACTCTCCAGTAGAAGTTTATGGAAAAGGGAGAGTGGATCTTGAAAATGGAAGTTTTATGAATGTATTGCATGTTCTAAAATTCTCTATAAATCTACTCTCTATTTACCAAATCACACATGCAGGAAAGGGAAAGAGAGTTGAATTCCATCATATTCAGTGACCATATTTGACATGGAAGATAACTCATGAATTGTTTTTGGTGAGGTAAATAATCAATCTAGATTGTACACATCCGTTGATTGCTAAATATGATTCCACCGTTGTTACTAACCCATGCCAATGATTATAATAGACTTTGGCACGAATGATTTGGCCACTAAAATTTCAGGTACATGAAACAACTCAACAAACAAGGGATGGTAAAAGGCTTAGTAGACATAAAATGCTCTAAAAGAGTTTGTTAAAGTTATGTTCTTTCCAAGCATCGAAAAGGAGTGGAGGGTAGGGTCTCCTCTCCCTTAGAGCTTCTTCACATTGATCTCATGGGGCCATTCCATAAAAAAGGAAAAATATGTGTTTTCTTTTATTGATGATTACACAAGGCACACATACATGTACTTTTTGAGGTTAAAATCCGAAGTGTTTGAGTATCTCAAAGGTTTCAAAGCACATGCAAAGTAGTATTCTATAAATATGATCAAGATCCTCTGCATAGATAATGGGGAGGAGTACGTAAAAAAGAATGTACAAAATATTTGCAATTAAGCAGGTATTCAATTGCAACACACAATTCCACACACCCCATAGAAAAACCAGGTAGCTGAGAGGAAGAACCAGTCTCTTAAAGAGATGGAAAGTTGCATGTTGCATGCAAGGCCCCTTCCCTCTAAATTTTGGGCTGACGAAGTTAATTGTTCCATGTACATTCAAAATATATATCCTCACAAATATGTGAAAGGAAAGGAACCTTTTGAATCTTGGAGTGGCATTAAGGTGGAATTCACACACTCATGCATTTTTGGATCATGTGTATGGGCCCACATAGATTGAGAAAAGAGGAAGGATTTGGAGGCTCAAAGCATAGAATGCATGTTTGTGGGTTATCCCAAAGATGTAAAGGGATACAAACTGATAGATATTTCAACATACAAGTTGTTTGTTGAAATATTATCTATGTAGTGTAATTTATCAAGCTCTTACCCATATCCCATGACTAACTTGTAACTAACCAATTTCTCACCACTTAGCACTCATTCCATTGGGTGATGCTAAGTGGACTATTCAAAACCATGGGAAATTGGTCAGTTGCGACTATACTCATGGGATATGGGTCATAGATTAATGACTTTCACTACATAGATAATCCCAAAATAATGTTATATCAAAACCAACTAGTCAATTTTCCAAAGCAAAGAGTTTATTTCAACAAGCAAGAAATCCAATTCTCTATGCAAGTTTCACTCCAATTCTTCTACAGAGCTAGATTCTCTATGCAGGTTTCACTCCAATTCTTCTCTCAACTTTGCAAGTTTGTTGTTCATTGTTGCTAGTTATCCTCTCTGTGTAGATTTCACTCTAATTTCCCACTAAGAGGTGAGATAAATCAAGTAGTTAGATTGGGTTCAACAATGATATATTGTAAAAACAATGGTGCATTGATTTTAGTGATGATATAGTGAAAAATGATTTTGTGCATTAATTTAAGAAATAATATTAAAAAATTGATCAAGTGCTTTAATTGCACTATTATCGAGTAAAATGACCTTAATAATAATACATTGCAAAACAATTTCAAAATACCTATTTGTTGAGGCATCAAGTATGTTGGACGTGTTTGAGGCAACAATGCATAAAGAGAAAGCCCATCCTAAAAGGCTTCAAATAACCCTACGCAAGGATTACCCTATCCCTAAGCTGTTTGGTAGAGCTGACTCTTACAGATATCAGGCCTCCGCTGGCTCTGTGTGAGTGATCCTAATGGATCTTTATTCCTAATGAGAAAGATGTGAAATCTGTTTCAAAAAGCAGAAAGAAAACAAGTAAAATTATAAAATCTAACTTAACTAAACTAGATCTAAGAATGTGATTTAGGATCCAAAACAATCAAATCTGTAAGTTTACGAAAATATTGTAACCGATCAATGAAAACACAGATAATATCTAACATTACTTAGCTCCAACTAAAACAAAGAAGTGAAAACCAGCTTGTTTCAATTTAAAGTTTTCAATTATTTAATTGTTTTGTAGTTGATATGTCAATTAACATATAAATATTAACAAATGAGCGACTTCCTTGTAATTGTTCAATATGAAATGATATGGATCAAGGAAAAACATTTACTGATACATAACCTACACATAAATATTATGATGATCAACATAGAGATTTATATGTATTATGAATTAACAATATAAAATAGGGTTATTAAATATATGACTGAAATCAAGAACCAGAATGCATCAAGGAAACTTAATACACATAATAGAAGAAAGGAAAGGAAACTCACCGGATTGCATTAAAGATTGTAAAACATTACAACTCTCCAAAGTATAGAAGGTCTCTAAGTCTTTCCCTTGATGGTTTTTCCCTTGGTTCCAACCACTTTTTCTTGAGATCTCAGTCCCTTTAAATTATAATTACAAAAAATCACAAAGGGTCAAATCTCCCATAAATGTAGGGATTACAAAATATTGTTTTACGATTTGCCATCGGAAGTTTCCCACTTGGAAAATACATCCAACAAATCTTCAATATCTTGATATTGGTCATGCTCGAGTTGTAACTGCACTTTGCAAGTAAAAGAATCGATCTCTCTCTTCTTGACCTTTTTCCATTCACATACGAAAAGATTAACCTTCATCTCTGAAGCTATAGGTGACTCAATCAATTCTTTAATATCTGCTATGTGGATCTGATCCAGATGCTCAATACGCTCCTTGGACTTCAAATAATTCTCTTCAATATGTTCAATCATAATCTTGGGTGTAAGGTAATTGTCAATCGGATTCATGATGGGGAAGTCCAACAAACTTAACAGGCTATCAGATGCAAACCAACTTTTACTACAGACCTTCTGTCCTTCTTGAATTGTGGTCTCCACCATCTCACCTGCATTTTCCCAGGATTCCAAAGAAACTTTGATCCTCCTGAGCTTGATACTATCCAATATAGGTATATCTTTAGGTCTTTCTTTTATATATTTATTCCATTCAGTCACATCCTCAAAATATTTGGTTGCATCATTCCTTCTCTAATTGTGATCATAGAGGACATCAGAATGATGTTCAAAAGAATTGTAGGTATCCTAAATTTCATTTAACCCTTCAAATAACTCAATCAACAAGTTCTTATGATCATCCTGAATCTTTAAATCTAGATTCTTAGATTCTTCCTTGGAAAACCTTGAGAAAGAAGAAGCAGCGGAAAGGGACTGTGAAACATTTAGTTGTTGGTCAAGGGTTGTAACGTTTTATGCATAGTTCACATTCATCTCTTGTGCTTCTTGGAGCTGTTGTTGGAGAACTTAACTCTGTGCTTACACATTTTTGAGTTGATTCTCATAATCATATTTCAACCCCTGCAGTTTGGATTGGTGCTGCTCATTCATTTGAATCTACTCCTACCCGATTTTTTGTGTTTCTTGCTCCTTCGCCTCATTTTCTTTATTCAGTGAGCTAACAGAATCATAGTTTGCCCCTGCAAAGGACCCATAGCTACAACGGTCTCAATGGATTCATGTTTTACATCAGTGGAATTCCTCCTCCATATGACCTGATTAGGGATAGTGCCCTGCACTAGAGTCCCTTCTCGGGCTCTCTTAGAACCTCTTTTTACCACTACCTTTTATGATCTACTCCAAAAATACTCTCCCGGAGAGACCACTGCATCTTCCCCAAATTCTTCTATTTATTCCACAGTGGGTGCTGACACTTCTAGGATAGTGACCAAAGGCACAGGTTGGGACACCATAGGTGTTGGAATTGGCATGGTTATCTGGGGAATGGGAATCGAATTCATTGCAATGCTAGAGGTTGGAGGTGTAGAAATGGAGGTGATGGATTAGGTGTTGGGTTCTGTAGGTGCAACAGAATTTGGAGTTACAACTGGCTCTTGGGAAGTCTCAACAGGGGAGACAGTTAGTTCAGTTGATGTAGATGGAGGAACTACAACATAGGATGATGGGATAGAAGGTAAAATGGTAGGGATGGCAGGACATATAGAAGATGTCACAAATGCAGCAATGGTGATTTCAGGAAAATGGATATCACAGAAAGACTCATCAATTATAAAATTTTCCAGTAGGTCAAAAGAATCCTAAGAAACCAAAGTTACTATTGGTAAAATAACAGGGATAGAAATTGGACATGAGAAGTTGGAATGGAGTGATTCATCTTCTACATCACTGTCTTCAATATGAAGCATAATAAATCATGGCGCTAAACTTTCAATTTTTTGCTTCTTGACTGGATTAGTTGCAGCTATGGTTTGTGTTTCAACTACTAAACCCATCAATGCTAGGCTCTTCTTCATTTCAGCAATTGATTTGATAAGAACATTGAGATTATCCAGGGGTTTAGGTTGTGGAGTATTCTCAACAGAAGCTTTCCCTTTTTCATCTGTGTGATAATTCAACATCAAAGGAGTACTGACTTGTGCTTTCTTTTCCTCTTTTTCCAACATTTATTTCTGATTTATTTCCTCGACCGACAGTTCAAGCTTCATGTATTGCAATACTTTAGTTTTAAGCTCTAGTTGATATTGGAAGATAAATTTCTTCTCTTTTAGGGAAGAGGTTATATTCAATACTTCATGGAAGGAATTAGCACCCTGATAAATGGAATCATCAAGAGCAGTTTGATGAACATAAGCACTCTCCATATGCTCATGTGTGAAATCATTAGCTAAAAAGGATTTTGGATCATGTATCCTTCTGTGAGCCTCTCCAAGGTTCAGAGTGGTAGTTCTTTTTCCAAGTAAGGCTGCATGAGTTGAATTCTGAATCACCAGAGATCCAAGGTTATGGGGAACTTGGGACACCCTTTCCTTTTATCTCCAGTCAATTTGGGGACTACATCATCCATCATTGTTTGGATAGATATCCCTTCCAGCACCATTCTATCAGGTACAATCCTGGGAAATAAGTGGGCTGTGTTGCTGCCCCAAATTCTGATGTAGGAGAAATATTGTCCCACTTACCAATCTCCCATTGTATAAATTAGTGCCTTAGCTTGGGTTTAAAAAGTAGGAGCATCCTCCATGAAGATATTCTGATAGATGGAACCCATGAAGTGATCAAAGATGTCACAAATGAGAGGTATGAAGTTATCCTCCCACAGTGCAGAATAGTAGATGTGGACTGGAGGTCCATCCCTTGTCCAATTCCACCCCATGGCAGGGAAAGGAAAAGTTGAATAGCAGAAATTCATTACATAATCAGAGAGGTAAAATGTCAGACTCCTTGAGGAAAGAGTCTTCTAGTACTTCTCTATTGCTTCCTTCAATACCACTAACAAAAGCTGGGCCCAATTGAAAGACTCTCATGTGGTAAGAAAATGTTGGGCTAGGGGTGCCCACTCTGCTTTGAATACTGAACAATTCAATAATCCATATATCCTTCACAACATGGCTTCCAACAAAGAGAAGGTTTCCTAAACCAGGATATAGGGTACATTTTACCAACTTTAGGTGTAAAACTAGTAGGGTTTTCCATCTAGGATCTGATCATCTCATTGAAATTATAACAGGTCGCGGAGGACTGGAGGAAATTCTTTTTAAGAAGTTGTTGGGGTTGTCTAAGTGCATAGGCTCTAGAAAATACCTCATGCCAGAAAGAGGCCAATTATGTTTGAGCCATGTCATTAAAGAAATGGTCCTGCAGGTTGGGGTGGTCAATAATCCACTTGATGGCATCAGTGTAAGGAATTATGGAAGGTCTAGCTGCTATAGCATGGATATGGGACTTACTGATGTTTATAAACGCTTCCTGGTCACTATGAATTTATGAGAAACCATCATTATCAAATATGTTGTAAATTCGCGACCAGACCAGGTGGTAGGTTTCAGAAATCCTTCCATTGGTATCAGAGAAGATACCATTGTTTGCGTCCTTGTTTTCCAGTTCACTTAGGGATGTTTTAGACCAAGCTCCTTGACATGGTTAAAAGAAAATGGAAAATTCTTGTAAAATGATGAAAAAGAAAATTAATTAAACTGAATTTAGTTTCTGAATTTTGTGAGATGATTGGTTAGAAACTGAAAGACGTGCCTGTAAATCAATGGAGAAAATCAAATCCATTGACAGGGTCGAAAATCGTAGTAAAAACCATTCGCTGAGGGTAAAATTTGAAGTTTGAAAATGGTGAAAAAATAGTAAAAATTTGAAATATTTAACAAAATATTAATAATGAAATCAATCCAGATCGTGGATCTCAAAGAAATCGACGGTTATGATCAAAACAAGGAATAGTGGAAAAGAAATTGTGAGAATGACTTTTTGAAAAAAAATATTTTGGCTTCTGCAACCCGCAATCTGCATTGCGGGTTGCGGAATTGCGAATTTCAACTTGAGCGGTTTATTGTTTCCGCAATCTGCAATCCGCAATCTGGAAAGTGGAGCGGGGAAAATTATAGAAAAAGTCAACCTTTTCGCAATCCAAACTACGGGTTGCGGAATTGTGGAACAATCGAAATATAAACAAAAAAACATCATTCTTCCCCCAATCCAGATTGCTAGTTGCAGGGATGTGAAATTCTACGGAAATGATTTACAGGAATTTTGTTGTCCTCAATAAGAAAATTTATTTGCGGGTTCGAAAAAGACAATTCGAATGCATTTTCAATTTGGTTTCCGACTTCCGCAATCCGCATTGCGGGTTGTGGAATTGCGGAACCAAAAATTGATTTTATTGAAAAAGTGCTTTCCAACTTCCGCAATCCACATTTGCGGGTTGCAGAAATGCAGAAGTGAAAAGTAATTTTATTCGGAAAAATGGTTTCCGAATTTCGCAATCCACATTGCAAGTTGCGGAAGTGCAGAAGTAAGAAATTCAAAACTCAAAAATTCAGATTCCTGCAATCTGCAATGCAGATTGTGGGTTGGGGAAACATTCTATTTAGAAAAAAAACAAGGTTTTCCACAAATCACAAATATGTATGAAAACAAGTGTAATTTGAACATTTATTGGATTCAAAGAAAACATAACTAAATATGAAGGACAACTAAACATAGGACCCCATAAAAAAGATAGGCAAAATTTCATATTACCATAATTAGTTTAGCTAGGGCTCCCATTTTATGAGCTAAAAATGGGATCTGTTGTGCCTACAACAATGTTGACTGGATGGGCGAAGTAGTTATCTCTGTAAAATTAGTCTCCAAAATTCAAGAAGTAACATGTCAGCATAAAAAGTATATGAGCCAATAACCTGAAAATGTCTTCACAAAATATGACAGAATCAACAGAGTTGATATATACATAATTGATACTTGCTCAGTCCGAACTACATAAGATTGAACTCAATTGAAAATTAACCTAGAAAAAAATGGTATTCACTGTGCTAATATGCAAGCATGAGAGGGAAGTTAAGAATAAGTCCAGGAAATACGTACTAATTCTAGATCGCCATATCATCAATCATATTGAGTTATTATCAATTTATGCATATGTTTCATTCATTTACTTATTTATTTTTTATTTTTGAAAGGAAACAAAAATGATACTTTGTTGAAGCAAGACCATTTCCCTGCCTTGGTGATCATATTTTGTCAATGCCATTCACAAATCCCACCTGGAAACTAAACAAGCTAGCTCTGTCAAGAGACCCCTTGGCTTTGAGATTTTGACTAAAAGCAATTACCATGGCTTGGTAACCATATGACAGTAATTCTAGTCCAAAATAGAACTCATGATCATGGTCAATATGGCTTGTTATAAGACCCCCTGCCCTTGAGTTCAACAAAGTATCTAAAAAACAAATAAACAAATACAAGCAAAATTTATTAAATTGTAAATTGTAAGACACTACCTTGGCTTGGTAACCAAATATTACCAGTGTAATTCACTGATACCTGCAGATCATGAATAGAACGACTTGTGATAGGATCTTCCATTCTTCTAGCAGAAGCTGAAAGCCACCCCCTAGCTTGGTGACCAGATGTGGAGGTGTCATTCAACAAAATATCTATGAACGTGATAGGTTGGCTCGTGATAAGACCCCCCATATTACAACTTACAATCCTCTAAATAATTTTTATTTAATTCCAATATGATTAATATGGGAATCAAAATAGCAGAAAGGTTGACCAGACTAAATAATTTACTGCCAAGCACTAATGGAACACATGACAGGATTACCAAATCACTTCCAAGGATTAATGATCAAATGAGGTATTTAAAATGGTGGTCCAAATAAGAAAATACCAATTGATTGGTCTGCATGTATTACTTGCTGGATTTTATGGAAAGAACATTCTCATATAAAGAATGAATGAAGTATAAGCTGTCACATCTATTCCAAACTTCAAACTCAATTGATTTTGAAATAGACTGATCAACCAGATGGCCAAATGTTTCATATCCATGATGCTTCAAAAGAAAACAAAACAAAAGAAAACCAATAAAAAAACAAAAACACTCATATGTACAGATAAGCAAATGCATGTCTCAAATGAAATACTTCTTCAAAAGTTGGATGTTGACTGGATAGGATTCTATGGAACCCTCCAATTTCTGTAATCGGATAGTGCTAGGGCCAATATTTTCTATAATAATGAATGGCCCCAACCACAAGCATTGAAATTTTTCGTAATCATTTTTATCCATGTGTTGTTTGTCCCATTTCAAAACCAAATCCCCTATTTGGAAGTCTCTTTTAGTTGAATATTTTTCATCAAACCATCTTTTGACTAACTGTTGATGGTATAGTTTATTTTTGTATGTTTCCCTATCCTCCTCTAATTTGAGTACTGAATCAATTCTGTGTTGAAGAGGGGAAGAGTCATCCTGTAAGAAAGATTGAGCCAACTGTAATGATGGGATTAAGAGGTTTGAGGTTAAAATGGTTTCCTTGCCATAGACTAAGCAGTAAGGGGAATTTCAAACAACAGATTTTGGAGTAACTCTGTCTGCCCAGAGAGCATTGAAAAGTTGGGTATGATAATTTTTATGATGGGTAGCTACAATTTTCTTCAATATGTTAATCAATTTTTTGTTAGAAGACTCGGCCAATCCATTTCCTTGTGGGAAATAATTGGCGGAATACTTGAGTTTAATCCCTTTCTCTAGGGCATATTGGGTGAGATCAATCGAAGAAAAATAAGTGGCATTATAAAAAACCAAGGACTTGGGAACCCTAAGCCTAGTGACAATATTGCTCTCAAGAAAATATATCACTTGGCTAGTATTGGAAACCCTAAGGGGAACCACTTCTACCCATCTAGTGAAATAGTCTATCATAGTGAGGATGTAACGATGTTGCAAAGAAGAGGCAGGAGTGATTGAACCTACAAAATATAGACCCCATTGCTGGAAGGGGTAGTGAACAGTAACAGGTTGTAAGGGAAAAGCAGGTTTCTTAACCTTACCAACACATCTTTGGAAGGATTCACATTTTCTAGAAAAAGCATATGCATCTTTAAATAGAGTTGGCTAGTAGTAATCCGCCCTTAGAATTTTGTGTGCAGTTGTCTCACCTGAGAAATTCCCTCTAGCAAAATCTGCATGAAATTCCAACAAAACATTATCAGTTTCAGTTTTTTCTAAACACCTAAGCAAAACTCCATCATAATTCTTTTGAAGGAGAACCTCATCAATGAATTGCTAAGATGCATCTTTTAGTCTAAGAGCCCTACGTTTCTTGAAGTCCATGGTTTGAGGGGAAAACCCATGTGTAAGAAAAAACCTAATATCATCATACCATTCATATGCTGGAGTAGAAATGATATTTACAGTATCCTCATATTTAGCTTCCTCTTGATTCCATTCAAGTTGTGCTTGTTCAGGATCATTAGATTTAGCAGTTAATAAACACAAACCTTGTCCTCTAACAATTTTAGTAAGTTTGATTTCCAAATCATACTCCTAAAGTGCATTCATCCAGTGGGAGTGTTTCTCTCCAAGATCTTTCTGAATCAAAACATTCCTTATTGCTGCATAAGGCACAATTACTTTAGTTTTAGATTTCAAAAGGTAAGGCCTGAAATGTTTAACAGAATTATAAACTGCATAAGCTTGTTTATCAATTCGGGAATAATTTAATTCAACTCCTTTAAATGTTGAACTCATGAAATAAATTGGGATTTCAGTATCCTTGGCTTGTTTATGTGTAAGCACAGCAGCATAAGAAAAATCAGTAGCAAATGTGTAAAGAATAAAATCCTTTGTGAAGTCAGGGGACATTAATGAAAGAGCTTCTACAATAGCTCTCCTAATCTCAGTAAATCAATTCTTGTAAAGGCTTAACACTATGGGCAAAGTTAGGTACAAACCTTCAAATGAAATTAATATTTCCTAGGAAAGACTGCATGGATTTCTTGGAACCTGGAAGCTCGATTCTGGCAATTACTTCTGTTCTTTCATGGTCAATGATCATACCATGTTTGGACACTATAAACCTCAAAATATTTTCTTTTGTAACTACAAAAATAGACTTCTTTGGATTCAAATAAATACAGTACTTGCGACACCTTTCAAAAACCTGTTTCAGAGCAAAAAGATGGTCATGTTTCTTATTGGCATAAATAGTTATGTTGTCAAGATAAACAACTACTAAATTATGCATTAGGCCTTTGAAAGCTATGTCCATGGCCCTCTGAAAAGTAGCACCTGCATTTATTAACCCAAAATGCATTCTCATGTAAGAAAAGGTGCCCCAAGGAGTTCTAAAAGAAGTTTTAAGTTGATTTGAAGGTATGACCAATACTTGATTATATCCAGAAAAACCACCTAACATAGAAAACATTTCAGCACCTGCAACTTTCTACAAAATCTGTTCCATAGGGGGAACATGGTAGTTATCCTTTTCAGATGCTTTGCTTAGGTTTATGAAATCCAAACAGAGTCTAATTTCCCCATTCTTTTTACGAACAAGTATTATATTGGCAATCCATTGTGTGTGTCTTACAAGGAATATTATTTTTGATGTCAATATTTTTTCGTGTTCTTTCTTCACAGATGGTTCTAAACTAGGATGCATTTTCCTAAGTTTTTGTTGATATGGTTTGATATTTGGCTTCATAGGGAAGTTATGCTAGATGATGTTAGTATCAAATTTCTTCAGGTAATAATAGTTCCATGCAAACACATCCTTAAACTCCCTACATAATTTGATATAAGTTGTCCTCTCATCAAGTGTACACTCAATCCCTAAATTAATCAGCTATGGATTTTGCTCAGTCCCTAATTTTACAGGCTGATAGTTAAGTGAAGAGCTATGTGTCCTCCAGTTAGTTATATTATTAAATTTATCCTACAAGTCATAGTATCTTTCTAATTTAATGAATGACTTAGGAGTCAAGCTTGAAAGAAAATTTGGATCTGATAAGGCTTTGTCATGATCTTCTTCATCGAAGGATGAATCCTTGAAGGTATCTTGGGTTGTTAAGAAATCCAGAATCTGTTGGTCATCGTCAAATACTTTCCAATTGGTGATGTTATCAGGAATTGATGGTCTATATATCAATTCAATTGAGAAATTATCAGGAGCAAGATCTTCAAGGGGAATAATCCTAGAAGCAGTATTAGCCAATAAATCAACATCGAAATTCTAAGACCTAGGGATAGACTTAATATTAAATGTTGTGAAAGAGTTGGTCAAATCCCTAACCAGATTTTGATAATTTATTAACCGAGGGGATATACAATGAATTTTGTTTCTTAATTGTTTGACAATGATTTCAGAATCCCCAAAACATTCTATGACCTATGCACCCAAATCAATTTTTTTTATGAGCCCCTGGTGTTTGACAGACAATCTACCAAGAGTAGACTCGAGGCCTAATCTCCCTAGCTCAATGTGAGTCTAGAAAAAATAGAGACAAAACATAAATAACTCTCCTAGATCTAATTAGAGATCAAGGAATTATATGCTTTTACCTTTTCAAATCGATGATCCTTTCTCCTTGAATGTTGCTCCCAGCTTGATGGTCTTCAGATCTCAGTTGCAAAACCTGTCAAGACAATACAACAAAGCAAGCAGTAAAATGCACCTACACAATAATAGATCTAAGTAAGCAGTTAAGTAAGCAAACTACACAGGATATCATTAACACAATGAGATTTGGTGGAAAGCACTTATATTACTATATTAAAAGGGAAATACATAGGATGAAGATATTACAACCAATGACTTAACGTAGCAATCCTTCTTCGATCAAGCCAATGCCAAAGCCTCCAAAGGGATGATGGATCTCTCAAGGATGAGTAGAGATCTCTCCTAAGCTAATTTCACTAGCGTATATATACTATAGACTTCCTCCCTTTGGAATGGGAGTGAGATTCACTTATATAAGACTAAATGGATAGGGTATGTTGAGATATGGTAGGAGAGAGATAAGGGATCCTTCCAAGAGGCTAGGAACCGAATGCAAGATTCCCCAAAGGCTAGGGATAGGGATACACATCAACTAGCTTCGAGAATGGGCTCGAAGAAGCTATTTTAGTCAATTAACTAACATCGTCGCAGTCTGTAAGAGGACAACCTGCGACGTCGCAGGTTGCATGAGGACAACCTGCGATAGCCTCTCAAAACCTAGTATAAAAGGGTCTGCATATCTTCCAAGTTAATGACTTAGTCAAGGAAACTTTAGGGATGTTTACATTGAGTCTCATGATGGTAATATTTAGGTGTAACAGAATGCCCCCCAAAGCATGAAGCTATTTGAAACTCGACAGGTGAAATGCTTTGAGAGAAGAAATGGAAATGGCTCGTCGGACAAAGGATACTGCTGCAGTACAACGAACTCTGAGTACACAGTCTCATATGACGTACAACATGGCTGATGACCAATACATTACATATCCATGATAGTAATGACCGACTGAACACAATCATGGATACTAGACATAAGCGTATATCCATGATGAGATGATAATGCAGCCATGACCAATACAAATGTGGATCCGTGTAATATGACTCAAACAATCTCCATCGCAACCTGGGTACAATATGACTCCCCAGGGTCTTCAAGCCAAACCCGGAATGATACGAATCTATCCATGTGATTACAAATGTCTTTATCTCGAACATGGTAGGAAACCACTTGATTATCGGTCATTAATGTATACCGTTAACAAGCGTGAGGGAAATCACCATTAATGTCAATGATTCCCAAGGTATCACCGTACATATCATCAAGCGTGAATAAATGAGTTGAATTCAAATGCTTAACAAAATATTTCAATCAAGAGTCAATGATGTAAATTCATGTTGAAAGTGAGGTAACCTTCCATTGAGGCATGCAGGCCCAAGGTACTCGATTGGTTTCTAGATTCAATCCTCGGATGATGATTTGAATTCGACAAGGATAAATCCGTCGAAGGAGGGCCATGATGAACCCCCATCATCGACACGAAACATGACAACAGATGTTTGGATTAGATCGGATGGTATAGTAACATACAGGACTGAATCATAGTAGACCGACATAGTGGAAGGCGTACTGACTGCAAATAATGAGTGGTGAAAGTATTCTTGAACATGGGAATGGCATGACTTGGAAGTATTGCCATGACAAGTATGACACCGACTCCTAATGCAACTGATGGTGGAAGTATTCTTTGGATGACACAAAGGAGTAACAAGACTTAGGAAGTAGGAAAAAATTGAAGACAAACAGATGATCCAAGTACAATATGCGAATGCAAATGAGTGCCATGTTCAAGAACGACTAGGTGCTGCCACAGATAAAGAGTGTAACGTAAAAGCTTTCCTTTTTCCCCATCATGAATGATGAGTGCCTCATGTGTTTTTAACGAGCTTGATGAGGGTAACCAGATGCTTGGTATAGCTCATGTCATAGATGAGTCCAATCCCAAATATTTTCTGAACCTAGGAGAGGAGGGGTTTGTCCCATGATGGGCCCTTCAATGTTAGATTTTAACGAGTCGATAGAAGGTAAACTCAGTCGTCATTTCATGTTTAGAGAGTCTGAAAAGAACTAAAGAAGACTCCAACGATCCTTTTCGTAAAGTTAGCCTCGTCGCCCGAAAAAGGGTAAAACAACGCGAGAGAGGACTCTTCTAGTCATGATTGGCTGGAGTATTCCTTTTTTGTAAGTAGTGCCTCCTGGTCCGAAAAAGTGGTAAACTATCATCTGGAGGATGATCATTCAAATCTTTTTACAAGCGTGAACGGATCAATTTCTCTTGGCCATCTTTTCCTATTTTAGGAGTCTGAAAAAGAGCTTAAAAAGAACTCCATGAACAACTTTGTCATGGTTGATAACCAAGTACGACAAAGGAAAAAGTAAACTCGGCACAGTTCCTTTTCCGTAAATAGTCTAGGGAGGCCGGACAAAATGATAAACCTATACTCGTTAGACACACCTTTTTACTCAAATTTTTAACGAGCACGATAATTGTATCAACAGCACTCGGAATCTTTTTCATATTTTGAACCAGAGCACAAAAAAGTAAAAAGTAAGCTCAAAACCACTTTTCATGTTTTAAACAGAGCACGAAAAAAGTGAAAAGTAAGTTCAAAAACCATCTTACTGTTTTTAACGAGCTCAAAGACAAGTGAAAAGAATTCTCATGATGTTTGCTTCATTTTTTAACGAGCTTGTAATAGAAAAATGAACTATGCTCGGGATTATTTTCATGGTTTAGCGAGATCGAAACCCAAAAAGAAAGTATGCTCGAAAAATATTCCCATTGGTGGATTTCTTCCCGTCATGAAATCCAAAGGTTGGTACTTGCCCCCATCATGATTGCTAGAAGTAAGTGACTTAACTCCAACATGGTGTGGAGAGGCGATCAAGTTGACTTCAACATAACGTCCAAAGGTTGAAGACATGCCCCCCAAGCTTCATTTCAGCCACCTAAGGCATAGGCATATGAAAAGAAGGTTCAGGTACTAAGTCTATGAGAAGACTCGACTCAATGGAAAAGGACCTATTTAATTTTTTAACGAGCTTGACATAGAAAGGGAACTATGCCATAGGAACCTATTTCATTTTTTAAAGAGCTTGACATAGAAAGGGAACTATGCTCGTAAGACCTGTTTCATTTTTTAACGAGCTTGACACAGAAAGGGAACTATGCTTAGAGAACCTATTTCATTTTTTAACGAGCTTGACATAGAAAGGGAACTATGCTCAGACTACTGGTTTCATTTTTTAACGAGCTTGAAGCCAAGTGAAAACTCTACTTAAAAAAGGGCCATTTCATTTTTTAACGAGCTTGAAAGGGAATAAAACTATGCTCAGAGGATACTGTTTCATTTTTTAACGAGCTTAACACAGGAAAAGAACTATGCTCATGAATGGTTTCATTTTTACACAAGCTCGAAACCAAAGGGAAACTATGCTTGGAGGGACCTGTTTCATTTTTTAATGAGCTTAAAACAGAAAGGAAACTATGATCAGAAACAGTTTCATTTTTACACAAGCTTGAAACCAAAGGTAAACTGTGCTTGGGGATGGTTTCATTTTTACACAAGCTTGAAACCAAAAGGGAAACTTTGCTTGGAAATGGTTTCATTTTTACACAAGCTTGAAACCAAAAAGGAAAATTTGCTTGGAAATTACCCAACATGATGACCGGAGGTTGGTAAAGTGCCCCCAGCATAATAAGCTAGGGGAACTACTCTAGCATGATGCCTAGAGGCTTGAGATATTCCCCTCATGTTTAAGGGGAAGAAACCACTAATACGTGTGGAACGTTCAGGGAAGTTTGTTGAATGGAATTCATGCGATGATTGGGTGTCACGAAGGAAAGCTGATAAATGGTCACAATCCTCCCATTATAGGGAAAATACATCACTCAAAAGAGTGTGGACACTACGGCTTTCATAGCATAGACATAATCAAGTCCAAGGAGCAGATTGAAATCTAAAGGACCTTAGATGACCATGAAATCAACATAAACAGTTTTACCTCCCAAGGTGATAGGTAACTGTGGAAGAATCCCTAAAGGTACGGTAGGCCTTCTATTAAAATCCAAATCTGGCCGGTAACTGGCACAAGCTGATGAGACCCTATAGCTTGCCAAGCAGTTGAGGATAATACTAACAGAAGCTCCCTTGTCAACTATAGTGCGAAATATTTCCTTATCGGCAACACCTACAGATATATGGAAAGGAACGTCTGAGGGGAGACGAGATTCTGCTAGACTATTCCAATCAAATGAAATAACCTCAGTACTTGGGGGAGGTCCCATGGATGAGACTTCTCCTTGCCTAGAGCTGTCTGAACCGACCAGAAAGATATCAGTGGTTTCTAATTCACTTTCAGTTGGAAAAGCAGATGAATATTTCGTGATGGTGACTACTTCAATATGGGCATTTTCCAATGAAAGAGTTGGGTGGACCGAGGATAAAACTTGATCTACCTCTTGCGTTTCACTCTTCAAAGGGAGAGTGGGATCAACCGAAGATGAAGCTCGATTAAACGCTTGGATTTCACTCATCATAGGAGGAGTGGGGTCAACCAAGAATGAAACTTGATTAACTGCTTGGGTATCATCCCTCAAGGGAGGAATGGAGTCGATCAAAAATGTCGTTGAATCGACCGCTTCATTTTCACTCTCTGGAGAAAGAGTGGAGTAAACCAAGGGTGGGGTCAGATTGACTGCCCTATCAACTGGCGTAGGATTAGGGGACAACCTACAATACTTCATTGGAAGGTGTTTATGGGATGTGTCCATGTCTTCCAACAATTGTAAAGCTTCATCCATACAAGGACAAAGGTAAGTACGGTGCATGCCCTTGCATAACCAACAAGGGTTTGCAGTTCTAACCTTCCAATCCTTAACTACAATGTCACTAGTTGATGAGGTATCATCAGTATGATGTCCATAGAATGATGACAAGGGATGTTCAGAACACGGCCATGTTTCTAATACCTTGGAGATACCAGGGCATCTCTTAAGAAAACGGGACCCTTTACAAATATTGCAAGGGAATTTCAGTTTACACAAATTCGAAACATGTGTATCGGTGCCCCCAGCATGATGATCAGTGGCTGGTGAGTCCCCAACATGATGATTAGTGGATGGGGTTGTGACCTTCTACTTAGTATTCTTCTTCTTAGTCTTCCCTTTCTTCTTCTTCTCAATTGCCTTTAACATCAGAGTTTTCAGTAGGAGAAGAGGAATATATGGAAGCTGATTCAACTTTCGACGAAGAAGGAGAAGGGTCACCATGAGATTGATGCAAATGTGGTGAAGGATCTAGGTTCAACACAATTGGTTCACTTGGTGTAACTGGATTGGAGACTAACCATACTGGTAATCCTATCGTCAATCCAGGAAGACTCAACATAGCCATAAAGGGAGGACCAACAGTTCCACAAGGGGGAATAACAAATGGCATACCCTAGAAAGGGGTCTCTTGGTTGGTAGTCCTGGAAGAGTCCTCCATATCTAAAATTCCTAAGAGTCTCTAAAGTACCACACAAATCAAACACTACTCAAGTCTAAAAGCAACAAGCAAACTATGTGAATAGGAGTGGATTCAAAGTTTGGAACCTCGCGGGGTTGTCAAGGATTCGCAAATTGTTATTAACCGCAAGGTTCAACAGTAAAACGCGACAAGGAGCATTGGGACTGTACCCTTCCTGAATACTCGATTACCTGGACAGTATGTGCATAGTAATCTCCCCAAGTGTTGTTCTCAGTCTATTTCTCTGCCAAGACGGCCAAAAGGTTAACTCAGTTGGTCTCAGGAATCCTAATGTTGTCTCCTGATATACACTAAGTACGTGGGAATTCAAATCCGTAGTGATGTTTTCTAATGCACAACCGTACAACATGAGACCTTCCTATATACTATCGAGTACGTGAAACACCTTTCTATATACGCCAAGTACGTGAAACAACTTTTCATATACGCAAAGTACACGAAGTACTTGGTGGGTACGTGAAAGAGCTTTCATATACCTAGTTGGTATGTGAAAGAGCTTCAATATACCGATAAGTATGTGGAATACTACAATACCCCTGGAATACAGTGCTAGAAAATAATGACAGCTTTCATGGTTAAAGACACCGGAACCCATCTCTAACTTAGACAAAGTTACCAAATGATTTTAACCTAAGCTAGCGTTAATTTTATCTTGTGCGGTTAGGTGGATGCATGAGGTGTAGACTGGAAATGTAAAAATAATGCAAATCCTAACTACATGACAATGCACGTTTTGTTTTGTCTTTCGATGAAACCTACTTAAGGTAAGGAGATATATTTTTCTCTTTTATAATAAAAATGACCTTAAGCAGTAATGAAATTAAGAATTCCTACCTAGAATGCAATAAATCTAACTTTCCGCAATAATAAGCCAAAAAGCGCAAAGAGAATGAAAGATGCGACGAATCTTAACAATTTATAAGACAAAATAATGAAGCACTTTCAATTTTCGAATGCATGTATCAAAAATGAAACTTGATAACTAAACGCTTTTCATATCTATATATAGAAAGTGAGAGAAAATATACAACACTCTAATCATTAAGAAATTCCCAAAGAAAAATGACAAGCACCCAAACAACTCAAAGGCACTCAAGAAAGGCTCAGAATCTACCAAATGCAATCATTCTAATCCATTTCCTATCTTTTTAAACTTCGAAAAAGACACATCTTAGCTACGGAAAGAAGGATTCCACAAACGTTTCCAATCAAATACAAGACAAAGAAAAGCACTTAATAATCATCTCTAACTCAAATGTACATAAAACTGAAACAAGCCTTTTCTTCTTCCTATGAGTGTAAGACCAAAAATGTCAAATGGTCAAATTAAAGCAGGAAGAATACTTATGTTTTCCAATTTTATAAATATAGCAAAAGATTGACAAAATCAAGATTTTCTTTGAACTAAAGTGGAGACAAAGAATCAATATTTTCCAATAATCATTAGATAGCTTAGCATGTAAAGGAAACAAGATGCATAACCCAAAAAAGAGGCTAAAAAAGACATGGATATCCCACACTCTTCTAGTCTTTAAAACAAGCCAATCACGCCAAATCAAAAATGATCTCAAAACCTTAATATGGGTCAAAACGACTATAGGATGCAGAATAGAATCCATTAAGAAATTCCCAAAGAAAAATAGAACCCATTTCGCTTAAAAATGCAAGCAAAACACTAGTTTTGGCTCAAAGGGCCAAACATGAATTCAAATCTCAAAAGACCCAAAAACCCAACAGAAGCAAACCAAATCAAACACCGCTGGACAAAAAGGGCTTTGCCTGGAAGTTACAGTGCAGAGGGGTTCTGCACACTGAATCAAAACTCAAATAAAAAAATGGAGGGGGGATGCCCTTATACCAATTTTAATAGATTAGCACAGTTTGTGTTCAGGAACAGAGCGAGCGTCGTAGGTCACAAATGCGGGGTTTGCGACAATGTCGCAGGACACCAATGGGAAAACTGCGACAACGGAGAAGCAAAGTGCAAAAATATTGACAGATTGTCACTCTGTTTCTACTGCCCAGGTGCTATGGGCGAGATCCAAACTCTAGGATCAATAGATCTCCAAGAAATGAGCAATAAAATGGCTTAAAAATTGTGAGTACAGACTCATAGGAGGACTACATACTCTTCAAAGTGAAGATATGATGGTGAAAAAGACTTAGGAGGCAAAAAGATGGCTTGCAAAAAGAAATCAAATGAAAATGACATTCAAATGAAAACTATACAATGTAACTTCCCCAGTATGGTCGCCATATTTGTTTGACGGACAATCTACCAAGAGTGGACTTGAAGCCTGATCTCCCTAACTCAACCTGAGTGTAGAACAAATAGACATAGAACATAAATAACTCTCCTATATCTAATTAGAGATCAAGGAATTAGATGCTTTTACCATTTTAGATCATTGATCCTTTCTCTTTGAATGCTGCTCCTATCTTAATGGTCTTCAGATCTGAGATGCGCTCCTAAGCTAATTTCACCAGGGTATAGATACTATAGACTTCCTCCCTTTGGAATGGGAGTGATCTTCACTTATATAGGACTAAATGGATAGGGTAGGTTGAGATATGGTAGGAGAAAGATATGGGATCCTTCCAAGAGGCTAGCAACTGAATTCCATATTCCCCAAAGGCTAGGGATAGGGATACACATCAACTAGCTTCGAGAATGGGCTCGAAGAAGCAATTTTAGTCAATTAACTAGCATCGTTGTAGTCTGTAAGAGGACAACCTGCGACGTTGCAGGTTGTATGAGGACAACCTGCGACGACCTCTCAAAATCTAGTATAAAAGGGTCTGCATCTCTTCCAAGTTAATGACTTAGTCAAGGAAACATTAGGGATGTTTACATTGAGTCTCATGATGGTAAGATTTAGGTGTAACACCTGGACAAGAGATTCATACTCAACAATGTTATTAGTACATTCAAACTCTAATCTACAAGCAATCATGATCTTGATGCCTTTAGGATATATCAAAATACAACCTGCACTAGCTCCATCTTTGGATTTTGATCCATCAAAAATAAAGTCCATGAATTCAAGTCTACTCTAAAATTTGTATTTAAATTATAAACATTATGTATGATTGAACCAGAGAATGGAACAACAGTATAATTAACAATTTCAGACTGAATTTCAATGTTCTCAGTAGGTGAAGAGTTAGCAGGTAAATTCCCAAAGAATGTATCAAAAATATAATGTTCAATGTGTGAACTGTAGTATAAAATGGGTTCACTAGGCTCATTCAGATCAGTGACTGTGTGTTTCATAAATGGCTCTCTGTGAATCTTAATTTTATTGGGTTGTGCATTGTAAGGGATCCATAAGTGGGACCAATCAAGGGAAAAGTATCCTTTAAGTTTCTTTGACCAGTCTCTACTCAGCCAGATGTTATATGCTTCAGGAATTTAATCTACCACAATATCAATAGTCTTATGAATCCTTGGATCATCAGATAATGTCAAAAGTACATTTCTCAATTTCCCTACTACCCTGACTCTAGATCGGTCAAGTTGAACAATCTGAGTAGGTGAAGGTTCCCAAGATGCATTGAGATTTTTGCAAACAAACAGTGGCATTACATTAGATGAGGCACCAGAGTCTATCATGCAATTGTGTACATTTATGTTGAATATTTCAAAGGTGAGTAGAAATGAAGAAGTCTTCTTCCCATTTGGTATTTGTCTAGTTGGTGTTGAAGGAATTTCTAGAGTGTTGTTTTGAGCTTCTCTTGATTTATTTAAGCTCATGATTTTAGGAATATTTTCCCTCATAGAGGGTATTTTTAGAAGTTCAAACAAGGAAATATTATCTTTTACCCTTTTCAAATCATCAACTAGGTTATATTCAATTTTCGGAATAATTGTCTCCTTGTGTATTGTTGTTTTTCCTTTATTGGGACTCGAAGTTGATGGTGAAGATTCCTGTGGATTTTTCCCCTTACTTATAGTGTTGTAAGGGTGTTGTACATTGAAAACTTTTCCAGGTTGACATTCCTCTTCTGCCATAGGAAATTCAGAAAAATAACTAATGGTGTTGACATGCTAATCTTTTTCATCATCAGGAGGTTTAGACTCCTCATTCTCTTTTGGGATTTACTCATTAATTTCAGGGGCAGTTTATGTTTCAGCAGCCAATGCTTTAAAAATAGAGTAAATATCTTTAGAAGATAACCCTTCGTCAGGATTAGGTGGAGTTTGATGTTGAGGGGGTTGGTAGGGTCTCTTGAAAGGTGGCCTTACAAACCCTCTATTATTGGCCTGACCATCGGTATTAGTCTTCCTCATATCTATCATTTCATTAGAAATATTTTGCAAAACTTTTTCACACTGTCCAAGTCAAAAGGGTCTTTATTTTGTGTTGTGGGTTTGGGGTTTTTTTCCTGCTTCTTCCAAGATGTGGAAGGTTGATCGGCTTGTATATCAAGGTTGTCTTTCAGAACAAACATATCCTTTTCAACCAAGATTTCTTCTGCAAAAGCTTCTTGTAGGTTTTTCTTATGATCTCTTTTAACCCACATGGCTATAGGAATAGGGAGACCTTTGATGTAATAAGCAACCAATAATTCTTCAGCTGGAAGAACATTGGTGGGAATCCTGTTTTTCAAATATGAGAACCTATGGTTGAAATCCTTCACTCTTTCTTATCCTTTTATTTTTAAAAAAGATAGATCCATGACCAAATATTCGGGAGTCCGGTCATCCCCAAACTTCTGAAGAAATAGGGTTTCAAAATATTCCTAAGAATTGATAGATCTGGCTTCTAATGCAAAATACCAGGTGGCAACCTTCCCTTGAAAATTACAGGGGAATAATCTGCATACCACATCTTCATGCACCTCACTTCTAAGTCTTAGGGCCTGCATGAAAGTTTTGATGTGATATTCTGCAAGAGACTTATCATCAGGATTGAATTTTGGGATCCATTTTTCTGGATTTTTGGGTAATCTGTGTTGGTCTCCAGGAACAAATACTGCATCTTTATCTAACAAAGGTCTATTGAATTGACTTTCCAGTGGTCTGTCCTCTTCGGTGGATGAATCTAAGGATGAACTACTGTGAGATTATTCCTCAGATGAAGATGAAGATGAAGATGGAGGTTTTGTTTGGGGGGCACCATATATCACGTTAGGCTATCTATTATCATGAACTTGATCTATTTCCTCAAATAGGGAATTAATTTGAATTTCAGGGAATAGTTCCTGTTGGGTTGTGTTTTGATTATCTATATCAATATATGAATTGTTGGTTAGACGGTATTGGGACAATAAGTGTCTCAGATTCTGATGTCTTTCAATCCTCTGTTCTACTATGGCAGTAATGTCTTGAGTACTCTTCTTTAGTTTCTCAAGAGTCAAAGGCCCTCTGGTTGGTGATACAAAGATAATTTCAGACCTTATATTTTCTTGTTCTATTACAGAAGTAATAGGGACTCTAGTTTCATTTTTCACTGGTTGAACTATTGATGTGGATGCTTGAGCCTGAATTTTGGTAACAATTGGTGTCCTTGTAGGAGGAGATTTTCTAGTGTTTTGTTTATGCATGATTGGTCATGGCACTCCTTCTAGCGCCATTTGTTGAGGCCTCGGGTATGCTGGAATTTTGAGGCAACAATGCATAAAGAGAAAGCCCATCCTAAAAGGATTCAAATAAACCTACGCAAGGATTACTGTTATACCTCAATATTACACATTATGCATTAGTGTCGCATCCTTGTACTAGCGACCTAAACGACAATTTCCCTTAAAGATCATCTGAACATCCAGAGTGAAAACCATTGACTGAATACTGAAAGCAAAACCTTTTTCTGCCATCTACCAGCCCAACTTAGCCCTGTTTGTGAGCACTGCCGCTCCTTGCACATCTACAAGGGCGCGGTAGTTAGCACTACCGCGCGTTGCTCCTTCTCTGGGGCGCGGTACTACCGCGTTATGCTCAGTTATAGGGGCGCGGTAGTCTGAAATTAGCCTTTTTGCCTTGGATTTTGGGATTTCGACCTTCGAGGAGATTTTGTTGGGATTACCACCTTTGGTTCGATCCTAACTCCTTCTTTGTTTAGCTGGCCTGATCCACTAAACCCTCCATAGATCCACACTTCTCTCTTGTTGGTTAGCCTTCCCATGTGCTATAAGAGAGAAGCTTTCCATGAGCCAAAGGGAGGACTTTTGGGGCATCAAACCTATGATCTTGCAGCCTTGTGGAGATAGCTAGAGGAAGCACTTGGAGCTGGAAGTTGGCTTGGACATCAAGCAACTATTGTACATGACTTCAAGTTGGTAATGGAATAACTTGTCTTGTTTTCCCAAATCATTTGTGTTAATTTTGTTTTAATGATATGATTTGTATCTTTCATAGATTTAGATCCTAACTCATGTTTCAGGTTGCTAGAGAATAGTGCATTCTTGTGTCTTGGTTCCATTTTGACAGGTTCACTTGTGAGGGCTTGGAGCTTGGAGCAAATACCAAAAACGAGCGTTTGGATAGAAGGTCAGTCAAACTTCTTCTACCCTTTCTAGCATTTTAATCTTGAGACATTTGTTAGATCTAGGGATTCAAGGTAGCATTTGTTTCTTTTTTGTCTTAGTATAGAGTCAGTACATCCTGCTTTATCCTAAGAGAGTTTCTACCTATCCGTAGGGAGAAATTTCTACAACAAAAACTGGCGACTCCGCTGGGGATTTGAATCCATTTTCTTTGCTTGTGAAGTTTGCTTTCAATTTCACTCATTGATTGTAAGAATTGGGTTCTTTCACCTTCATTCACTTCCCTTCTCTCTGCATTAGACTCCTGTTACAGATCAGTAAGTCCTCTGGGTTGGCGAACCCTTGAAAAGTCAAGATCTTTTCTCAAATTTCCGCCTCTTTCCCTGTTCACACAGTGCCGCGCCCCCGTAACTGCCTACAGAGCGGTAGTACCGTGCCTTCACCACTTCCAGAGCGCGGTAGTCTTGCAGTACCGCGCCTTCACCACTTCCAGAGCGCGGTAGTCTTGCAGTACCGCCCCTTAAGCGCTGTCTACAGCGCGGTAGTCTTGCAGTACCGCTCCCAGGTGGCCCACGGGCCCGCGGCAGTTCCTGGAAAGTGTGTTTATTTGGTTTGTTTGGTTATTTTTGGGTCTTTTCGAGATTTGGATCCATGTTGGCCCTTTGAATCAATACTAGTGTTTTGCTTGCATTTTTAAGCGAAATGGGTTCTATTTTTGAAAAAAAATTCCCCCCCATGAATCGTGCATCCTTTAGTCGTTTTGACCCATATTAAGGTTTTGGGATCATTGTTGGTTTGGTGTGTTTGGCGTGTCTGGATTGCTTGGCATCTTATTTCCTTTACATCCTATCTAATGATTGTTTGAAAGATTGATTCCTTGCCTCCACTTTAGTTCAAAGAGAAGCTTGATTTTGTCGTTATTTTACCATATTCATGAAATTGAAACACATAGGTATTCTTCTTGCTTTAATTTAATCATTTGACATTTTTGGTATTACATTCATAAGAAGAAGAAATGCTTGTTTCATATTTATGTGCATTTGAGTTAGACAATATCATTAGGTTCTTCTCTTTGTCTTGCATTTGATTGGAAGCATTTGTAGAATCTTTCTTCCCGTAGCTTGGATGTGTCTTTTTCAAGTGTAAAAAGATAGGAAATGAATTAGAATCATTACGTTTGGTGTTCATATGAAGAAATTTTTCATTACTTTGGGTTAGTTTTGGGTACATATTTTACTTCTTTCTATCATTTTGAAAAGAAATAAAATTGCATGTGCATTGGGTTGTGCATATTGGGAACGGAAAGAATTCTTCCTTACTTTAGCTAGTATTCATCGAAGAGAAAGGCTCATTTCGATTCATCTTCATTTGCATGGTTTGGGTCGTCATAACACCATCAAGTTGCACTTCCATAACCCGATTGAGTAAGACAGCCACTAAAATTAATCTCCCTAATTAAACCAACTTTAACCTCACTTGAGGAAATCAAAAGAATTTGGTAGTTAGGTAGGACACCGGGGATAGGCATCAAAATAATTCCCCCTTGTCATTTTCATCTGAGACATAGTCGTTGTATTTAGGGAACTAAAATCCTCTAGTACTTATTGACACGGTCACAGCTAGTTTGTGGAGGGGCCTCCTGACTGTTTCCAACTTTCAGGGGTTAAACGGCCGCGAGATTGAGAACCGGACGGACTCTGTGGAATACCGCACTCCACTTAGCCCTAAGGCAACATCGATCGCTGTCTTCTTCGGAAGGCTGAAGTGCCCAAAACCTTTTCCGACGTGTCATGAACGAGGTAGCTTAGTATCTATTCTACTTGGGCTCTTTTACCCAGGATCCCTTTCGGTAGAGGGATATCCTTCTTATATCGGTCTCTCATGTTGTATTGTTCGACTTGGATTTCATCACCTTGCGAAGGATACAATTTGTTGAGGTCTCCAGCTCTTAGTTAGGAGGTTTTGCTTGCTATCTTGTAGAGGGTCTTTTTCTTTGTAGGGCTGCTTGTTGGCATTCTGGCCGTTTTGTTGTACAGCTCGCTTACTTTGGCAGCGGCCTCAGTATAGTTTTTTGAGCTTGCTCTTTTTGGCCTGTGAGCCTTGTCTTTTCCTAGCTCCCCTTTCGCACGCTCGGTTGCCTGAGGGTTTTTGAGTTCTTTTTAACAAGACTTCGTCCACATCACTTAGTTTTGTTTCATGGAGAATCTACCTCCATGCACCCATGCTCCTTCTGGGACTACCAATCCGGGGACCCCTTTTCAAGGGGCACCTTTTACTTTTCCTCCAGTTGGAGATATTGGTCCTCCCTTTATTGCCACGTTAAATCTTCCTGGATTAACCATAGGATTACCGGTATGGTTATTCAATCCGGTAATTCCGATTACGCCCAATGTTTCGAATGTTAACTCTCCACCACGAGAGAGTCAATCCCAAACTAACCCTTCCCCTTCTTCGTCAGATGAATCTTCTTCCGTTCCTTCTTCCTCGCCTGACCAAAGCAATAGTGTTAGTAATCAGGTGGATAAGAAGAAGAAGAAAAGGAAAGTTAAGAAGAAGAAGGATAAAGAAGAGACCAAGCGTAAACCAGTTGCCCCTAATGGCACTCATTCTACGAAAACACCCCGTAAGCCCAAGTTCCCTTGCAAACTTTGTAAGGGTGATCACCTTCTCAAGGATTGTCCTGATCTTTCCCGTGTGTCAGAAGTGTGGTCTAAAAACCCCAAACCAATCGTATCATCGACCTCTGACCATCATGTCGATGACACCCCCTCAACCAGTGACCCCTTGGTGAAGGGTCGTAAGGGTAAAGTCCTATATCCCTGTTTGATATGCAAGGGTATGCACCGTACTTTCCTTTGTCCGAGCATGGATGAAGCCTCGCGGTGGTTGGAAGATATTACTAGTTCTCAACTGGTACCTCCAACAGACCATGGTAAACTGTCCCTCGACCCCCCGCTGGTTGACCAAGTGATCAATTCAGTTTCATCTGCAATTGATCCCACTCTCCCTTCCGAGAGTGAAGTGATTGAGTCGCTGTCATCCCCACTTGATCCCGCTCTTTCATTGGAGAAAGTCCAGACTGAAGCAGTCACCTTGACACAACCTTCGTCTCATTCTTATCTTCCAAGAGAGAGTGAATTGGAAACCACTGATGTTTTCATTATCGATTCAGAACGTCCTCGGCAAGGGGAAACCCTGTCCATTTCCGCGAGACCCCCTCGAAGCACTGAGGTTATTTCCTTTGATTGGAATGGTCTAACAGAATCTCGTCTTCCTTCGAGTGTTCCTTTTCAAATATCTGTAGGAGTTTCCGATAAAGAAATTTTTCGTACGATAGTTGATGAAGGAGCTTCTGTTAGTATTCTATCCTCAACTGCTTGGCAAGCCTTAGGTTCTCCTCGGCTTGTGCCCGTCACTGATCAGATACTGGCTTTCAACAGAAGGCATACTGGACCTTTAGGGTCCCTTCCTCAGTTACCTATCACTTTGGGAGGGAAAAATGTCTGTATTGATGTCATGGTCATCCAAGGTCCCTTAGATTTTAATCTACTCCTTGGACGCGATTACGTCCATGCCATGAAGGCTGTAGTGTCCTCACTCTTCCGAGTGATGTATTTTCCCCATCATGGGAATGTTGTGACCATCGATCAGCTTTCCTTTGTGACGCCCACTCATCGCATGACTCCTAGTCAACAGACTTCCCTAAACATTCCACATGTTTTAGTGGTTTCTTCCCCCTAGGGGGGGGGACGTTTGGAGCAAAGTTCTATTCTGGTGTCAAGCTCGTTAAAAAATGAAACCATTTTCTCAAGCATAGTTTTCCTTTGGTTTTAAGCTTGTGTAAAAATGAAACCAACCATCATCCCAAGCATAGTTTACTTTTGGTTTTAAGCTTGTGTAAAAATGAAACCAACCATCACTATGAGCATAGTTCCCTTTCTATGTCAAGCTCGTTAAAAAATGAAATAGATTCCCACGAGCATAGTTTATTCTTTGTTTCAATCTCGTTAAAAAATGAAACCGACCCTCAAGCACAGTTTACCATTGGTTTTGAGCTTGTGTAAAAACAAAACCAATCCCAAGCATAGTTTACGTTCGGTTTCAAGCTTGCGTAAAAATGAAACTACCCTCAAGCACAGTTTACTTTTGGTTTTGAGCTTGTGTAAAAACAAAACCAATCCCAAGCATAGTTTACGTTCGGTTTCAAGCTTGCGTAAAAATGAAACTACCCTCAAGCACAGTTTACTTTTGGTTTTAAGCTTGTGTAAAAACGAAACCAAATCCCAAGCATAGTTTACGTTCGGTTTCAAGCTTGCGTAAAAATGAAACTACCTTCGAGCATAATTTCTTTCTGTTTTAAGCTCATTAAAAAATAAAAAGGACCCTTTCAAGCATTGTTATTATCTATTTCAAGCTTGTGTAAAAATGAAATAGATCTCCCTTCCATTTGTTCGAGTCTCTCGCTAGAGTTAGGATTTGAACCTTCATTTCATCTGCCTGGGTCACTTGATCCTGGTTCTCCCTACTCCCCCTAGTGAACACATTTGGATTAGTAGCCAGGATTTTTGGGTAAGGAAGAAGAGTAGTCAGACGAAACGAAGCTTGGGGGGCATGTTTAGCCGTTAGCAATCATGCTGGGGGCATTTACCAACCTCTGATCATCATGTTGGGAGGGAACCCATCAACGGGCCTTAATCGTGAGCAGAGTTTACCTTTGGCTTCAAGCTCATTAAAAAATGAAACCAGTATTTTGAGCAAAGTTCTACTCCTGTGTCAAGCTCGTTAAAAAATGAAACATATCCTTTCCCTTTGAGTCGAGTCTCCTCGTAGACTTAATAAATGAACCTTCTTTTCACTTGCCTATACCTTAGGCGAATGAAATGAAGCTTAGGGGCATGTCTTCAACCTCTGGAAGTTACGTTGAAGTCAACTCGATCACCTCTCCACATCACGTTGGAGCTAAGTCACTTACTTCTAGTAATCATGCTGGGGGCATGTACCAACCTTTGGATTTCATGACGGGAAGAAGTTCACCATTGGGAACATTTTCGAGCATACTTTCCTTTTTAGGTTTCGAGCTCATTAAACCATGAAAATTATCCTGAGCATAGTTCATTTTCTGTTACAAGCTCGTTAAAAAATGAAGCAGACATCATGAGCATTCTTCCAACCTATCTTCGAGCTCGTTAAAAACAGTAAGATGGTGTTTGAGCTTACTTTTCACTTTTTCGTGCTCTGGTTAAAAACATGAAGAGTGGTTTGAGCTTACTTTTTCCTTTTTCGTGCTCTAGATCCAAACATGAAAAAGTTTCCGAGTGCTTTTGATACCATTATCGTGCTCGTTAAACAAATTGGAGTAAAAAGGTGTGTCTAACGAGTATAGGTTTATCACTTTATCCGGCCTCGCTAGACTATTTACGGAAAAGGAACTGTGCCGAGTTTACTTTTCCTTTGTCGTACTCGGTCATCAACCATGACAAAGTTGTACATGGAGTCCATAGTTAAGCTCTTTTCAGACTCCCTAAAATTGAAAAGATTGCCAAGCAAAATTGATTCGTTCACGCTTGTAAAAGGATTTGAATGATCGTCTCCCTAGTGATAGTTTACCCCTTTTTCGGACTAGGGGGCACTACTTACGAAAAAGGAATACTCCAGCCAATCATGACTGGAAGAGTCCTCTCCCGCGTTGTTTTACCCTTTTTTTCGGGCGATGAGGCTAACCTTACGAAAAAGGACCTTTGGAGCCTTCTTTAAGCTTTTTAGACTCTCTAAACATGAAAAACTACCGAGTTTTCCTTCCTTGGACTCATTAAAATCAAACATCGAAGGGCCCACTTTGGGACGAACCCCTCCTTTCTCAGGTTCAAAAAACATGTGAGATTGGACTCATCTATGAGATGAGCTTTACCGAGCATCTGTTATCCTCCTCAAGCTCGTTAAAAAACAAAGAGGTACTCGTCCATCATGTCGGGGGAAAATGGGAAAATGAGTCAAGTTTACCTTGTTGGCAGCTTGTGAGTCATCACCTTTGAACATGGCATGCATCCTCACCTTGTCTGTTTTGGGTAGTCAGTCTTGCTGATAGTTTCATCATTATGATCATGCGTCCTCATTATTGCTATGAGTTCACACTTTCTGTGGTTCTGTCTGTTCAAGTAATCCCTGCTGCCAAGCTCTGTTTCATGCCGTTATATGTTCAAAGGATTATTACCTTGAGTCCGCCTTCACTTCATGTCAAACCTTCCCTTTGTGTCAGTACATATTCTATTGTTTCATCGGTCCATACTATCTCTCGTTCTGATTTCGTGTCGATGATGTGGGAATCATTATGGCCCACCTTCGACGAGTCTATTCCCGTCGACACCAAATCACTATCCAGGAATTAGGCTTAGGAGTCAACCACTAGTACCTTGGTACCTGCATGCCTCAATGGCAGGTTTCCTCGTATTCAACAGTAGGTTTTCATCAATGACCTCTGATTGAATGATCTCTCGGATGCTCGACATCAACTCCTTTATTCGCATTTCGTTGAGATGTACTATAGATACCTTGGGGATCATCGTCATCATTGGTGATTTCCCTCGCATTTGTTAACGGTTCACATCATTGACCGGTAATCAAATGGTTTCTACCATGTTCGACTTCAACACCTTGTAATCACATGGCTAGATTCGTATCGTTTACAATCGGGTAGAAGACCCTGGACACCCTCTTATATCTTGATTACGTCCAGGTTGCGATGGAAATGTCCTTTGTATTGTCACGCAGATCCACTTTTTGTATTGGTCGTGGCTGTGTCATTACTATCTCATGGATCTACGCTTGTTCATAGTAGCCATGATTTGTCTATAGTCTATATCATCTCAGTACTCATGGATCTGCAATGTATTGGTCGGCAGCCATGCTTTGAGTCATTTGTTTCCGAGCATGGGAATGCCCGCCTCGGTGGTATATCTGACATTTTGTTTCTGTTTCAGCTCCTTGTTGCTTCCCTCGATGCTATCTCCGAACCATATTTATAAAGTCTTTCGGCCATCAGTCTCTTCTGACCTCACACTTTAGGGGGCATCTGTTATACCTCAATATTACACATTATGCATTAGTGTCGCATCCTTGTACTAGCGACCTAAACGACAATTTCCCTTAAAGATCATCTAAACATCCAGAGTGAAAACCATTGACTGAATACTGAAAGCAAAACCTTTTTCTGCCATCTACCAGCCCAACTTAGCCCTGTTTGTGAGCACTGCCGCTCCTTGCACATCTACAAGGGCGCGGTAGTTAGCACTACCGCGCGTTGCTCCTTCTCTGGGGCGCGGTACTACCGTGTTATGCTCAGTTATAGGGGCGCGGTAGTCTGAAATTAGCCTTTTTGCCTTGGATTTTGGGATTTCGACCTTCGAGGAGATTTTGTTGGGATTACCACCTTTGGTTCGATCCTAACTCCTTCTTTGTTTAGCTGGCCTGATCCACTAAACCCTCCATAGATCCACACTTCTCTCTTGTTGGTTAGCCTTCCCATGTGCTATAAGAGAGAAGCTTTCCATGAGCCAAAGGGAGGACTTTTGGGGCATCAAACCTATGATCTTGCAGCCTTGTGGAGATAGCTAGAGGAAGCACTTGGAGCTGGAAGTTGGCTTGGACATCAAGCAACTATTGTACATGACTTCAAGTTGGTAATGGAATAACTTGTCTTGTTTTCCCAAATCATTTGTGTTAATTTTGTTTTAATGATATGATTTGTATCTTTCATAGATTTAGATCCTAACTCATGTTTCAGGTTGCTAGAGAATAGTGCATTCTTGTGTCTTGGTTCCATTTTGACAGGTTCACTTGTGAGGGCTTGGAGCTTGGAGCAAATACCAAAAACGAGCGTTTGGATAGAAGGTCAGTCAAACTTCTTCTACCCTTTCTAGCATTTTAATCTTGAGACATTTGTTAGATCTAGGGATTCAAGGTAGCATTTGTTTCTTTTTTGTCTTAGTATAGAGTCAGTACATCCTGCTTTATCCTAAGAGAGTTTCTACCTATCCGTAGGGAGAAATTTCTACAACAATTACCCTATTCCTAAGTTGTTTGGTAGAGATGACTCTTACAAATAATAGGCCTTTGTTGGCTCTATGTGAGTGATCCTAATGGATCTTTCTTCCTAATGAGAAAGATGTGAAATATGTTGCAAAAAGCATAAATCAAACAAGTAAAATTATTAAATCTAACTTAACTAAACTAGATCTAAGAATGTGATTTAGGATCCAGAACAATCAAATCTGTAAGTTTAAGAAAATATTATAACCGATCAATGAAAACACAGATAAGATCTAATATTACTTAGCTCCAATTAAAACAAGGAAGTGAAAACCAACTTGTTTGAATTTAAAGTTTTCAATTATTTAACTATTCTGCAGTTGATATGTCAATTAACAAATTAACATATAAATATTAACAAATGAGTGATTGTCTTGTAATTGTTCAATATGAAATGATATGGATCAAGAAGAAACATTTACTGATACATAACTTGCACATAACTCTTATGATGAAACATCAACACAAATATCTATATGTATTATGAATTAACAATATAAAACAGGGTTATTAAATATATGACTGAAATCAAGAACCATAATGCATCAAGGAAACTTAATACACATAACAGAAGAAAGGAAAGGAAACTGATTGAATTGCATTAAAGATTGTAAAAAATTACAACTCTCCACAATACATAAGGTCTCCAAGTATTTCCCTTGATGGTTTTTCCCTTGGTTCCAACCCCTTTTTTCTTGAGATCTCACTCCCTTTAAATAATAATTACAAAAAATCACAAAGGGGCAAATCTCCCATTAAGGTAGGGATTACAAAATATTGTTTTAGGATTTTCCAAGGGCAGTTTTCCACTTGGAAATACATCCAACAAATCTTCAATATATTGATATTGGGCATGCTCGAGTTGTAACTGCGCTTTGCAGGTAAAAGACTCGATCTGAATATTCTTCACCTTTTTCCATTCACGTAAGAAAAGATTAAACTTCATCTATGAATCTATAGGTGTCTCAATCAATTCTTTAATCTCTTCTATGTGGATCTGATCCAGCTGCTCAATATGCTCCTTTGACTTCAAATACTTCTCTTCAATCTGTTCAATCACAATCTTGGATGGAAGATAATTCTCAATAGGATTTATGATGGGGAAGTCCAACAAACTTAACAGGTTGTTAGATGCAAACCAACTTTTACTACAGACATTTTGTCCTTCTTGAATTGTGGACTCCACCATCTCACATGCATTTTCCCAGGATTCCAAAGAAAATTTGATCCTCTTGAGATTGATACTATCCAATATAGGTATATCTTTAGGTCTTTCTTTTATATATTTCTGCCATTCAATCACATCCTCAAAATCTTTTGTTTCATCATTCCTTATCTGATTGTGATCATAGAGGATATCAGAATGATGTTCAAAAGAATTGTAGGTATCCTGAATTTAATTTAACCCTTCAAATAACTCAATCAACAAGTTATTATGATCATCTTGAATCTTTAAAGAAAGCTCCTTAAATTCTTCCTTGGAAAAACTTGAGAAAGAAGAAGCAACGGAAAGGGATTGTGAAACCTTCAGTTATTGCTCAAGGGTTGTAAATTTTTCTGCATAGTTCACATTCAGTCATTGTACATCTTGGAATTTTTGTTGGAGAACTTCATTCTGTGCTTGCACATTTTTGAGTTGATTCTCATAATCATCTTTCAACCCCTGTAGTTGGGAATGGTGCTACTCATTCATTTGAATCTACTCCTACCTGATTTTTTGTAGTTCTTTCTCCCTTACCTCAATTTCTTTATTCAGTGAGGTAACATAATCATAATTTTTTCCTACAAAGCTCCCCAGAGTTGCAGTGGCCTCAAGAGATTCGTGTTTTACATTAGTGAGAGTCCTCCTCCATATGACCTGATTCAGGACAATTCCCTGCACTAGAGTCCCTTCTTAGGATCTCTTAGAACCTTTTTTTACCACTTAATTTTCTGATATGGTCCAAAAATACTCTCCTAGAGAGACCACTGCATCTTCCCAAAGTCTGTTATTTCTTTTACAGTGGGTGTTGACACTTCTGGGATTGTGACCAAAGGCACAGGTTGGGACACCACAGGTGTTTTAATTGGCATGGTTATCTGGGGAATGGGAATAGAAGTCATTACAATGCTAGAGGTTGGAGGTGTAGAAATGGAGGTGATGGATGGGGTGTTGGGCTCTGTAGGTGCAACATAAGTTGGAGTTGCAACTGGCTCTTGGGAAGTCTCAACAGGGGAAACAATTCGTTCAGTTGATGTAGATGGAGGAACTGTAACATTGGATGATGGGATAGGAGGAAAAATGGTAGGGATGGCAGGAGATATAAAAGATGTCACAAATGCAGCAATGGTGATTTCGGGAAAATGGATATCAGGGAAAGACTCATCAATTACCAAATTTTCCAGTAGATCAGAAGAAGATTGAGAAAACAGAGTTACTATTGGTAAACTAATAGGGATAGCAATTGGACATGAGAATTTGGAAGGGAGTGATTCATCTTCTACATCACTATCTTAAATACGAATCATAGTAACTCGTGGCGCTGAAATTTCAATTTTTTGCTTCTTTCCTGGAGTAGCTGCAGCTATGTTTTGTGTTTCAACTGCTAAACCCATCAATGCTAGGCTCTTCTTCATTTCAGTAGCTGATTTGATAAGAGCGTTGAGAGTATCCAGGGGTTTAGGTTGTGGAGTATCCTAAACAGGAGTAATCCCTTTGTCATATGTGTGATAAGTCAGCATCAAAGGAGTACTGACTTTTGCTTTGTGTGCCTCTTTTTCCAACATTTCTTTTTGAGTTATTTCCTCGATTGACAGTTCAAGCTTCCTGTACTACAATAATTTAGTTTTAAGCTCTAGTTGATATTGGAATATAAAGTTCTTCTCTTCTAGGGAAGAGGTTCTATTCAATACTTCAGAGAAGTAATTAGCACCCTGATAAATGGAATCATCACGAGTAGTTTGATGAACATAGGCACTCTTCATATGCTCCTGTGTGAAATGATTAGCTAAAAAGGAATTTGGATCATGCATCCTCTTGGGATCCTCTCCAAGATTCAAAGTGGTAGTTATTTTTCCAATCAAGGCTGCATGAGTTGAATTTTGAATCACCAAAGATCCAAGGTTAAGGGGGAACTTGGGACACCCTTTAATTTTAGCTCAGTCAATTTGGGGAATACACCATCCATCACTATTTGGAAAGATATCTCTTCCAACACCATTCTATCAGGTACAATCCTAGGCAATAAATGGGTTGTGTTGCTTCCCCAAATTCTGATGCAGGAGAAATATTCTCCCACATACCAATCTCCCATTGTATAAATTAGTGCCTTATCTTGGGTTGAAAAAGTAGGATCATCCTCCTTGAATATATTCTGATAGATGGAACCCATGAATTGATCACAGATGTCATAAATGATAGGTATGAAGTTATCCTCTTACAATGCAGAACAACAGATGTGGACTGGAGGTCCATCCCTTGTCCAATTCCACCCCATGGCAGGGAAAGGAAAAGTTGAATAGAAGACATCCATTACATAAGAAGAGAGGTAAAATGTCGGCTTCCTTGAGGCAGGAGTCTTTTGGTACTTCTCTATTGCTTCCTTCAATACCATTGACAAAATCTCTGCCCAATTGAAAGACTCTCGTGTAGTAAGAACATGATGGGCTAGGGGTTCCCACTCTGCTTTGAAGACTGATAGTTCGGAAATCCATATAGCTTGCACAACATGGCTTCCAACAAAGAGAAAGGTTCCCTAAACTGGGATATACGGTACAATTTATCAACTTTAGTTGTAAAACTAGCGGGGTTTTCCATCCAAGATCTAAGCATCTCATCGAAATTATAATAGATCGCGGAGGACTACAGGAATTGATTATTAAGTAGTTGTTGGGGTTGTCTAAGTGCATAGGCTCTGGAAAATACCTCAGGTCGGGATGAGGCCAATTAGGTTTGAGCCATGTCATTAAAAGGACGGTCCTGCAGGTTAGCGTGGTCAATAATCCACTTGATGGCATCATTGTAAGGTGTTAGGGAAGGTCTGGCCGCTATGGCATGGAGCTGGGACTTACTAATGTTTATAAAGGCTACCTAGTTACGTTGAATTTCTGAGAAAAAGTCATTATCAAATATGTTGTAAATTCGTGACTAGTCTAGGTGGTAGGTTTCGGAAACCCTTCCATTGGTATCAGAGAAGATACCACTATTTGGGTCCTTTTTTTCAGTTCACTTAGGGCTATTTTAGACCACGTGTTCCTCGACACGGTTAAAAGAAAATGGAAATTTCTGATAAAATGACGAAAAAGACAATTAATTAAACTGAATTTAGTTTCCGAATTTTGCGCAGATGATTGGTTAAGAACTGAAAGACCTACCTATAAATCAATGGAGAAAAGAAAATCCGTTGACAGGGTCAAAAATCGCAGTAAAAACCGTTCGCTGAGGGTAAAATTCGAAGTTTGAAAATGGTGAAAAGATAGTAAAAATTTGAAATATTTAACAAAAGATTATTAACGAAATCAATCCGGATCATGGATCTCAAAAAAATTGACGGTTATGATCAAAACGAGGAAAAGTGGAAAAAAAATTGCGAGAATGACTTTTTGAAATTTTTTAATTTGGCTTCTTCAACCCGCAATCCGCATTGCGGGAGTGCGAATTTCAACGTGAGCGGTTTATTGTTTCTGCAATCCGTAGTCGGGAAAGTGGAGCGGGGAAAATTATGTTAGTTTTTCAGAATTTACTTCAATCTGATCTAGGATCTTAATTGAGAGAACAACATGTACAGCATATCTACAACATATCAATCATGGACACAATAATACAAGCACACAAGATGCACAGAGTTTACTTGGGGAAAACCATAAAGGTGAAAAACCCCAATAACTTCCTCAGAGATAGATAGAGCAATGATACAACCCAAGCATAAGAGATAGACATCTCCTAGTAGCAGCTTCTCCTCCTCCACAAATTTGCCACTCTCCCGAGAGTGTGCGAGAGAATAGAATGATGAAATAGAGTGCCTCCTGTACTCTATTTATACTTGACTTGAATTGCCTAATAACCTTTACTAGGTCGGCCTTAACTTAACCACATAACATAATGCTGATTGGGCCGACACCCAATAGGGTGGTCTAATAACCCTTTGACCCACACGGCCGACCCCCAATAGGGTGGTCTAATAACCCTTCGACCCACATGACTTATACAATGCCGACCCCAACAAGGTGGTCTAATAACCCATCAAGTATAAGTTATGACACTTACAATATAAATGACGACACTTTCGTATAGAGGAATAATACCATCTCTATAGGAGTACAATATACATATATGAAATACATTCCAAAGTTACATATACATCAACACTCCCTCTTAACTAGGAAGGTATTTCTTGACACAGGTCTTCTAGCACAAGTCGTCTTCTCTGGATCATCGTCACTGGATAATCATCATCAAGTCATCATCATCGTCACTGCTGTTGCTATCTCAATCAATCTCTAAATCTACTTGTCATAGGCAGTTCTACAGAGCCGGTCCTTTTTCATACTGGATGTAGGCCCACCACTTGCAGGTCTTCATCATCACTGGCCATACTGTGGAATCCTCAGGACTTATTACATGCATCACAAAACTTGGTGGTAGCATCCCAGGCTGTTACTAGCACACAGCTCTACCTGTTGGATCTCCTAGGAGCACATTACATGTGACCCATCACAAAACCTGGCTGAAGCATCCTAGGTTATTACAAGCACACAATTCTACCTGTCGAATCTCCCAGGAGCACATTACATGTGATCTCACCACAAAACCTGGCTGAAGCATCCCAGGCTATTACGAGCACACAGCTCTACCTGTCGGATCTCCCAGGAGCACATTACATGTGGTCCACCACAAAACCTAGCTGAAGCATATGAGGCCTTTTTCATCCTGTCCAGATCTCCCAGGAGCAAATTACATGTGGTCATCGCAAAACCTGGCTGAAGCATCTGAGGCATTTTTCATCCTGTCCAGATCTCCCAGGAGAAAATTACATGCCATAGGAAAAAACCTCAAAAGAGCATCTCAGGATGTTACGAGTACACAACTTCGACCTAAAGGATCTCCCAGGGCGCTATTATATGTCCTCCCAGAGCAATGTCTCGAAAGAGCATCCCAGGTTGTTACGTGTACACAACTTCGACCTATAGGATCTCCCAGACATACTCATCTGCACAACCTGTTCCACAACCATAGAGTATCATCCCGATACTCACCATACATCATCCCGATGTACACATGATCATCCTGATCATCATCTCTACATCGTCCTGATGCATGTCATCTGGAGAAGCTCGTCATCCACGATCATCCTGATCATACAATGCATCTACCTGATGCATACCAAGTATCTACCTGATACATATCACCATACACAGTGTATCCACCTGATACATACATAGATACATGGTCCACACAATGTATCTACCTGATACATATCAACATACATGATCTATCTGACCATACAATGTATCCACCTTATACATATACAGCATCCAACATGATGCGTACATACATAAATGATTCAACTGATCATATCCAGCATCCAACATGATGCGTACATACATAAATGATCCAACTGATCATATCCAGCATCCAACATGATGCGTACATACATAAATGATCCAACTGATCATATCCAGTATCCAACATGATGCGTACATACATAAATGATCCAACTGATCATATCCAACATCCAACATGATGCGTACATACATGAATGATCCAACTGATCATATAGAGCAGAAACTAGAACATCATCCTGATGCTCATCATCCAGCGCTTACATCCACAGCCATGTGAAGGATCCCCCTTCCACCATGCTAGGAATGGCTACAGCAAATGTCTCCATCACTTCTTCCTTGAAGTGTCGTCGATTTGAAGAACACCAAGCCTCTCTCTGAAGTACTCAAACTTCACTCTGGCTAGTGGCTTCGTCAATACATCTGCAATCTGCTCATCCGTCGCAACATATAGGAGCTTCAATGCTCCTCTCTGCACCATATCCCTGATACAGTGATATTTGATCTCTATGTCTTTTGACCTATCGTGGAACACTAGGTTCTCAGACAGCTTCGCACAACTCTGGTTGTCACAAAATATACCAGTAGCCTCCAATGGTAGATCAAATAATTCAGACAGTAGCTTCTTCAGCCATACTGCCTCACAACTAGCCGAACAGGCTGCAACATACGCTGCCTTGGCTATACTCAGTGCTACGCAGGACTGCTTCCTTCTAAACCAAGAGATCACACCTAATCCCATACTGAAGCAGCACCCAGAAGTGCTCTTCATATTTGCAGCACTGCTTGCCCAATCTAAATCAACATAACCCTGCAGGTTAAACTTTTGATTCGCATCATACTTGAGCCCATAATCAACTATACCCTTCAGGTACCTCAGAATATGGTTTACAGCAACCAAGTGAACACTCCTCGGATCCGTCAGGAACTGGCTCAATGTGTTCACCTCAAAGCAAATATTTGGTCTCGTGTTCGTCAGGTACATCAAGGACCCAATCATCTGACGATACATAGTGATATCAACCGGCTCAGATGAAGCATTACACAGAAGCTTCATGTTTGATGCCATAGGTGTGGCCATGGCCTTGCAATCCATCATCCCAAACCTCTTCAGGATCTCTACTGCATACTTCCCTTGTCCAAGGAAGATTCCATCTGCACTCTGCCACACCTCCATACCTAGAAAATAGTGCATCGTCCACAAGTTCTTCATCTCGAACTCAGCATCAAGTTTCCGCTACGTGTCGGCAATCAATCTATCTTCACCTGTAATAAACAGTCATCCATATACAAAAGTAGTATCACTGGATTGCCTTCCTCAACCTTGTAGGAAAGGTTGGAATCCGCTTTACTCTTGGTAAAGCTCAAACTGGATAGAAAGCTGACTATCCTACCATACCAAGTTCTGCACATATATGACTCCCTGTCATGTGTCTCAGAACCAAGTGGCTGCTCCACATACACTTCTTCTTCAACTACACCATTCAAGAAAGCTGTCTTGAAATCCATCTGGTGTATCTTCCATTTCATCACTGCAGCCAGAGCAAGTACGAATCTAATGGAAGTGTATATGGCTACAGGAGGAAACGCCTCTATGCTACCACCTGCAGCATGCTTGATCTTGTAGATCCTCTTGGAAGTCACTACAGACTCCCCTTCAGGTTTTTTTTGGGACTGCATCCCAAACATCTTCATGATCGACTGGTACTCCTCAATCATGGCATTCTTCCTAGATCCTGGGAACTTCAATATCTTCAATATTTTCAATAGATAACTTTGTTGCTGAACAAATGTTGTAGTCCTTCTTTTGTAGGTGATGGTATACGATATTTCCTACACAACAAGTTAAATTGCATGATTAGAAAACATCTCATAGTTTTCAGAACAAATTCTTACACATAAAGAAATATGTCATACATTCATGCAATTATCTTAGCCAATGCTTCAATACAACATTTATCCATATCCCGTAACTTTCTAGATGCCTTCCAATCTCTACCAGAACATTGTTAAGAGTGTGTACAACTCCCAACATGTCAGCAAATAGGTTTCATTCTAGATAAGTAGCAATGGAATGTTGTACAATGCCATAGGCCACTTACCCATGTATATTAGTAGTATAATGTTCATCAATGCAACTATTCTAATATGCATAATACACAACCTAATTCTAGGAACATGAGTATTATTGAACAATATTATTTAAACAATAAAATATGCAAGGAATGATAATTCAAATACTTATCTTTGTTTGTTGGGTTGACTCCCTCTTAGTCTTTGCTTCTTTTCTGCAACTCCATTATGATGTGGATTGTGAGAAGTGGTCAACTCCCTCTGAATATCTGCATCCTTGCATAAACTACTGAACTGTGCTCCTTCTTGATCTTTGCTTCCTTGTAGGAAACAACTGGAGTGTGCTCCCTCTTGATCTTTGCTTCCTTGCAGGAACAACTGGAGTGTGCTCCCTCTTGATATTTGCTTCCTCGATTACCTGTCCTTGAACTTATATCCATCACTATCCATGCTTATTAGTATCATCATTGTGTTATCCTCGAGGTCTCATACATAATCACACATTCATTAGTATAATCTTAATACTATCAAAACATAATAATCTTAAACATGTATAGTCATGATCATTTCAAACACAGATAATAAACATTAGTATACAAGGTTTCAGGGAAGTCTTCTTTTACTCATGCATATTCTTATTTGATCATTGGACTCTTCTGGTTAGTTAAATCATCAATCAAGATAAGAGACATAAAATGAATAAACCCTTGATTACTTACATTTCTAACTTTATGAATAAACATAACCAATCATACCAAGTATACTTATATAAGACATCCTCACACAAGGTAAGATTCTAACTTGATATAGGAAAAACATACCTGGATTACTATGTTAGCTAGTTATGTCTAACATACCCGCATGATGTCTTCTGGTTCTCTTCAATGACTTGTGCTAGTAACCTACATGTCTCATAAGTTAACCATTGTAGAGCCAAGTTATACATACCTTGTAAGTATATCTTCTATGTGATGCATGACAATGGATGAATCTTTGTCTTCATGTCACCATGATCATATGTTCTTGAAGTAGAACATGATTGGTCTTTCTTGGTGTACCTTTCATGTTAGCGAACAACATAAACCTCATACAACATCACAATGCATTAGTACAATCATAAGTGTCAACACCTTAATCAATGAATATCTTCTATCATGTATTCATAATTTTATTAAGGTGATACGACAAGTCTAGTAATTAATCAAGATTGTACTAACCGTAATGATATGAAGACAAACATATCATAAACTTAACCATGAACAGAATTCAAAACATACCTATAAGTCATACCTGTCAATATTGCTTGTAATATTCTTATGTAAGGTCTTAGCCTCATCTCCCTTTGAAACAGGAACATATTCACTTATACAGGTGACCAATCCATTCTCTTCTAGGATTAACCCAATCTACTTGATTTGCAGAAATTGGATCTGGAGCTGGATTAGGGTTTGTTAGAGAAACCCTAAAAATTCAAACTTTGAATTTCAAACTTCTGAAAGGATAGAAAGATGCACCTTTCTAAGCTGGTCAAGCTGGTATACTCAGAATTTGAAAACTACAAAGTTTCACCCCTCAAAATTGCCTTTTAGATTTCCGGATTCACTGGGAGGACCCTAAATTAGGGTTTGAGTTTCCTGGAGCTTCACCCAACCAAAAATTTTGATTCAAACCTCTAAGCTTCGATTTTTCTAAGGATCTTCCAACCATGGTCACAGATTTCCAAAATTCCAACTTTTGTAGAAGCCCTAATTTTCCATCTTTCCGATCAAAGTCCCGAACTAGGGTTTGATCAAGCCCAGCCTTCTGCCCAACCAAAAAATATGATCTTGGTCTCTAAATTTTGATTTTGATGAGTAGCATCCATTTGTGGTCTCTGATTACAAAAATTCCAACTTTTTCCGAAACTCTAAATTCCGGAAGCCATGAATGAAGGTGCTTAAAAACAATTTTGTTTTGACATAAATATGTACCTGACTGTTTTTGGTGTAACTTCGAACTTTTCTATCCACAGGGTCTAAATTTTTTTCCTGAGATAGCCCGACCTATCATCTTTCCAACACCACAGGTCTAACCTCAAATGGATTCTCTGAGAGAGAGAGTTATGCCAAGTGTCGCAACGTGACCTGTTTATGGGATAAAACAGGAGAGCGAATTTGTACGGTGTGCCACGTGTCACTGGTTCAGTTTCGGCGTCTAAAAATGTTACCTGATAAATTACAGTCCGAGCACTACCTATTTCTTTTTACGAAATTTCATTTGGATCTTCCTAGCCAAAGTTATGACCTTTTTTCCAAGGTCACATGTTTATGACTAAGATCTGGAAGAGGCGGAAACCCTATATTGTACAGATCATAAATCACAAAGTACAACTAATTAGAGGTTTTCCTTTGGACGCAAGGTACATGGGGATCTTAGCTTCTCCCTGAAGGATTTTTAGACCCTGAAACCTCACCTAAATGTATTTATAGAGAAAGTTCTACGATGACTGGTTTTTTCTATATCAAGCCCTAGCATCGCAAGTGCAACAAGTGTCATACATGCCATACCATGCCTTCTTTCAGGCTAGCTCTGATACCATGTTAGTTTTTCAGAATTTACTTCAATCTGATCTAGGATCTTAACTGAGAGAAGAACATGTACAACATATCTACAACATATCAATCATGGACACAATAATGCAAGCACACAAGAGACACAGAGTTTACTTGGGGAAAACCATAAAGGTGAAAAACCCCAATAACTTCCTCAGAGATAGATAGAGCAATGATACAACCCAAGAATAAGAGATAGACATCTCCTAGCAGTAGCTTCTCCTCCTCCACAAGTGTGCCACTTTCCCGAGAGTGTGAGAGAGAATAGAATGATGAAATAGAGTGCCTCCTGCACTTTATTTATACTTGACTTGACTTGCCTAATAACCTTTACTAGGTCGGCCTTAACTTAACCACATAACATAATGCTGAATGGTTTGACACCCAGTAGGGTGGTCTAATAACCCTTTGACCCACATGGCTAACCCCAAATAGGGTGGTCTAATAACCCTTCGACCCACATGACTTATACGGGGCCAACCCCAACAAGGTGGTCTAATAACCCATCAAGTATAAGTTACGACACTTACAATATAAATGACGACACTTCCGTATAGAGGAATAATACCATCTCTATAGGAGTACAATATACATATATGAAATACATTCCGAAGTTACATATACATCAACAAATTATAGAAAAAATCAACCTTTCCACAATCTGCATTGCGGGTTGTGGAATTGAGGAACAATCGAAATATAAACAAACAAAAAATAAATCAATCTTTCTACAATCTGCATTGCAAGTTATGGGGATGCGAAATTTTGTGGAAATGATTTACAGGAATTTTGTTGTCCACAATCCGCAAATTTATTTGTGGGTTTGGAAAAGACGATTCGAATGCATTTTCAATTTCGTTTCCGACTTCCGCAATTCGTTTTCCGGGTTGCGGAATTGCGGAACCAAAAATTGAATTTATTGAAAAAGTGCTTTCCGACTTCCGCAATCCGCATTTGCGGGTTGCAGAAATGCGGAAGTAAAAATTAATTTTATTGGGAAAATTGGTTTTTGACTTCCACAATCTACATTGCGAGTTGCAGAAGTGCGAAAGTAAGAAATTCAAAACTCAAAAATTCAGATTCCCGCAATCCGCATTAAGGATTGCGGGTTGCGTAAACATTGTATTTATAAAAAACAGGTTTTTCCGCAAATCACAAATATGTATGAAATCAAGTGTAATTTGAAAATTTATTGGATTCAAAGCAAACATAACTAGATATGAAGGAAAAATTTACATAGGACCCCATAAGAAAGATGGGAAAATTTTCATATTACCATAATTAGTTTAGCTGGGGCTCCCATTTTATGAGCTAAAAATGGGATTTGTTTTGCCTACAACACTATTATAATGTTGTGGAAGAGGTTCTCTATTATAAGCTCCATTAATTTTTTTACTTGAGTGTGATTCCTATATTTTCACACCAAAACCATTATATTTTCCATGTTTTTGTGTAATAATAATAATAATAATAATAAAATTTAAGTTCATGGCCTAGCCAAACACCAAATTAGTGTGTGAGACCCCTTTATTTGTGGGACAATGGACCCACTCCACACAACGATTTTACTGGTAAAGTCTATGGAGGTGTGCATACCCTCCCTACCCCCCTTTCGGATTTGAACCTATGAACTCCTAGGAGGAAACACATGTTGTTATCTTTTAATATATTAACTCAACTCACTAGCTGTCACTAGTTTCATGTTTTTGCATTAATATTAATATAATGCATTAAAGCCAAGAACATGCAACAAATGTTTCTAGAATTATGAGGAACATATGAGGCTGGAAAAAGAAACTATTAATATTGGAAAGCAAGAAAGTCAAGGTATGACCACGCTATGATGTTCACTAGAATATCTTGAGTTAAATGTGTGAATGATATTTGAAATCAACTTCCTTTCTCATATGATTGATATGAAAAGACGGGAAACCTAGCACAACTAGCATGTGTGGATAAAATAAAAATTGAAAAAGATAGATTAAGATTGTTCAATGTGTAGTCTATCTATTATTTACTATATATGCATTATGTTACTCTCTTACTGGCTACCTTGTTCATTATTGAACATTGTTACTGTATTATTATTCTTCTTCCTCGTGTAAATTATTTTGAAGTGACTATTTAGTAAATTTCAAAGAATCAAATTCACACACACACACACATACACGATGATCATCTAAAATTTTGGCATGATCACCACCATTGAAACCAACCAAGATCCATCTTAACCATGGATCTATAATGTACTTAGAAAGATTAAGTCTCTTGAGGTGAAAAACTTTTATTAAATTCTTCACTTTAAAAAATGTTTACACCTCAAAGGAGTTGAGCCCTCTCGATACTTATAGATTTCAGTTATAATGGATATAAGTTAGTTCATTAAGAACATTACAATGTAGTAATCTCCCCAACAAACCATAACACCAAATGTTCTTCTCATTTTAACTTCCCAAATTTTAAAACTCAACCTAATGTTCTTCTCATTTTAACTTCCCAAATTTTAAAACTCAACCTTTACCAGTACCAAGGTTTGTTAATGTTATTATATTTCGCAATGCTAGATTTTCATGTTGTAAAAGAGCACGATAAAGAGTTAGTCTTTCACAAGTCAAGGATGTTTGTTTATTTTGTGTGATAAACTTTTTACTTTGCGTAACTAGTAAGAATTTTAGTGTGGATAGTGGGTTCTTCACTCCTAAGTTGAAACAAAGGTTCTAAGAAGGACCATGGCAATGGTGATTGAAATAAGGGATAATATTATAACATCTAACACATTGGAAATGGATCCCAAATATCATGGAAAGGTATTTAGAAGGAAAGTTGGATTGCAATATGTTGTAAAAGAGGGAAAGTTGTGTGTGTGAAGTGCATAAGAATCACATTTCCATTATAGAAATTCATAAACATAATTTATTTTAATAATAATTATATTTCCATTTTAAAGATCCATAAACATGGTACTTATTTTAGTGTGATGTCATTGAAAAGCAAGTTGCTAAGATGGTGGAACGGATGATTGAGTCATTTACCCCTCTAAGACATTGGATGGAAGTAGTTCCAAGAATAAAGTTATTGCAAATATAATGAAAAGATGGATTGACATGATTTAAAGAAGAGCAGGTTATGTAAAGCTGATAGGAATCATCTTTAGATTTTTTTTATCATTTTTAAAATGATTAATTGTTTTCAAAGTTTTAAAATTTATTTGCATAACTTTTTTAAATAACTTTATATATTTATTGTTATTAATTTAATATTGTTTTGTTAAAATTAAATATTTAATTAATAAAAAATATTAATTATTTATTAATCAATTAAAAATATTAAAATTTGTATTTCTCATTTAGTGTAAACATTATATATACATAAGGAAAAATATATTACCAATTTTAATTTTATTTGGAAGCTATATTTTGTTTCCTTTCATTTTGAAAAATCATCTTATACCCACATCCAACATGATTATAGCATTTATATATTTGTTATATAAGTGATTTTTAATTAAAATATTTACTTTGAACTTTGTAAATATATTTAATTAAAGATTTTATGAATATATAAATATATTTAATTGTGTTGAAAAATAATTTTATAATTAAATTTAATACTTTTAAAAATATATATTAAAAGTAAAAATATATAAAATCAATTTAATTCATTAATTTTTTTTCACACAAAATTTTTATTAATAAAGTTGTGCATAATTACAAACATAGCATATGGGAGGAGCAAGTTCAACTCCGAATCTAATATCAGTCCATATCCCATTATAATGCAAAGACTGTCCAAAATATTAATTTAATATATTAGCTTAACATAAAATCAACTCAACATATTAATATTATATATATATAAAAACAATTATTTGAATAAAATTAAAATAACATCAATTTAGATTAAGAAATTTGGTAATCCTTCCAAGATTGAATATTTCTCTCAAATAATTGTTTTAAATAATTCCAAATCTTTTGGGATCTTAGTGATGTGAAATAAATATTCACAACTTCCAATAGATGTCAAATCGGTGGCAAATACCAGCTATAATGCCCCAAAACAGAATCTCTCCAAACAACACGTACATCAACTTGCCCACTCTTCTTGAATTGCACAATTGAAAGAATATGTGCTTTTGTATCCAATATACCTATAAACATCATTAGCAATTTATCATCATAATGCTTTTCAAGGAATGATAAATCACTTTAACAAAATATATTACTGAATTATATTAATCATTAACAGTTTTTAAAACAGTTTTTTTATTTATAAATACTTGGCATATTATGTATTTGCATTGATAAACACATTTCATCAGTAGTAGAATAACATAATAATTTAACAAATCATTAACTGAAAATATTTTCAAATTATAAAAATTAAAATTAATTTAAAAATTTATTCCTTTTCTATATAATATTCAAAATAAAACTTTAAATATTAATTACTCAAAATCAAATAAACAACTAATTCAATTCGTTTTCCACAGAAAAAATTCATAGTTTTATTTGAAAAACAAAATTACAGTGTTCAACTAGCCATATGATATGAGCCTATCTGTTAAAAAGCACATACAGTCGGTATTACTAGATAAATATTCAAACTTCATAAAATCATCAAAAGAGGGCTATAAAACTCATTCTTTTAGTTTTTGGAAACTAGAACTTTAATTTCTAAGTACATATTATCAAAGAAACAAAAACTTAATCTAAGAATATGAAAATCCATACTACAAAAACTTCAAAGGGGTCCAGTCTTAACACAAACTGAATAGGTCCAGCTATTGTATCATAACTTGATTGTGTCCAACCATTGGATCATGATAAAATTCAGTAGTTATTGAATTTTGTGTTTCAGATATGTGCCATGTATCCTCATCCATCAGTGCACCTACTTTTGCTAATATGTTAGCTTCTCCATTTCTTTCATGATATATGTGCTTGATACTTGTTTGTCCCAAGATGTCCTTTATTCTTAAAACCTCGTCTAGGAGAGATACCAGGTGTATATTTTGAAGTCTATAAGTCCTTTTTATCTAATTTACTGTAAGCATAGAGTCTTTGAAAATTTGTAAGTTGATTACCTGATATTCAATAGCCAACCACATCAAAAGTCTAATAGCGCTCAGTTCTGCAAAATTGTTTGTACCATTACCAAGTCCAGCTTTAAAACTGATCCTATGTTGTTTGGATAGGTATAGTAGACCCCCTGCTCCACATATTTTTTTCTCACCCGATGTTGCACCATAAAAATAAGCCCAAGGAATGTTGGCCTCTATTTCCTCTACTAAAACACTCCTTATCTTTAAGTCCACTTTTCTATGGGAAGAAACTGAGTATCCCTAAACTTTGGTGTGCACATTGTATAGGAAGAATTGTTCTATCTTCAAAACAACTTGCATTCTTGACTAGCCAGATTCCCCAGGCAACAATCAGGGGCAAATATTTTTGCTCAGCGACCTTTTCATTTTTGTTCCAATTCATAAGATTTGTTTCTATTGTCTCCCCTTTCCATATATTGGTTAAAGTTAAGCAGGATTCAATATCTTTCCAGATTGCCTGCGTGTAGGGACAAGCCACTGCTATGTGATAGTTTGTCAGCGATATTTTCATTCTTTAAGGAGTCAGAAAAGATATTAACAAAAACTCCCTAAGTTCCTTTTTCGTAGAGGAGCTTCTCGGCCCGAAAAATGGATAAAAGTATACCGAATAGATAGGAAAGTCAAGCAAGGAGGAAGTGTTCAAACAAAGTTCATGTATGAGTGGACCAAAAAAACGTAAGGGTGAAGACTGATGAGGCCTCTTTGCAGGTAGATGAATGGCGATAAAATAACATAATAACTGTAGTATGGAGGGAGTGGAGGGCTCGTGAATAGGCCGCGATAGACAAAATGGTCAAAGTGGGGAAAAAAACTCCTATGTCCTTGATGGCACACAAATCGAGGCGGGGGTGAAAAAATAACCCAAAGAGGAATGAGTGAGAGCGAGAAATGATCTCAAGCATAATCACGGGCATGGAATTTTGAATCCGGCAGTGCAAACGACACAGAAAAAGGAGGTGGGATGACTTCAGAATGGTCAATACAAAAAGGGGTCAAAATGGGATATAAATAGAAAGGGAGCCCACATCCACCTGTCATTTTCACTGTGAAAATTGGGAGGAGTGTGGAGGGGCCCAAAACGATAAATTATGATTTCTTTGAATCTATCTGGTGGAATTGACTTATGTGACTTGCAGGTAAGTCTTAAAGCTATTTTTGATGTTTTTCATAATTATTTCACTAGATTTGGTCCTCTGGGGAGCCCTAGCAAGCTTGGCTAGGGAACAATTGTGTCGGAGCAAGCTTTTCGAGGGAAAAAAATCACCTCGAGCATGGCTATAAGACATACAGTCGTGCTTCTAGAGCGCGACTTTGGGTTGTACAACTACACTTTGGAGCGCGTATTTCGCTGAAAAAAGCACACTCCGAGCGCAACTATGGGCCCAACAGGCGCACTTGAGGAGTGCGCATTTCGATGGGAAAAGTGCACTCCAAAGCACTCTTGTGGGGAAAAAAGGCGTACTTTGGAGCACGCATTTTTTCCCAAGATTTGTGCCATGGCCCTGGGGGGAGAGGTTGTTGCTTACATAGTATTGATGAGGGGTTTTGGAATTTTTGTTGTAGGATGTCGAGGGTGAGCTGGCGAGAGCGAGAGCTCAGGATATTATTGGATGATATTATGGATAATGAGGATGTTCAATACAATTTGACCTAGTGTGGGCTGGTGAATTTTTCCAAGGTGCCCCCAATGCATAGAACAAAGTTATTATTGAGCAACTTAGTAAAGTTTTGGGTGCCAATGTGGGGGTATTTGTTATACAGGGGGAGCGATTAGAGATTAGATTGAAAGATGTGTACTTCTAATGGGGCTCCCATGGTTAGGTGTGATTGCAGACACACAATCGAGGAAGCCCAATGATGTCTCGATGGAAAATATACTGGAGTGGAACTGTTATGCAACAACCTATGTGCATGGCAATGTTATATTGATCTACGACATAGAGAGTCTAGAGACGCGAGCCATGGCAGCGTTGGTAGTTTAGATACTGTGGTCGAAGGCACCCCACAAGGTCTCGGGAGGTCATATGATGCTAATGGAGCAGGCTCTAGCAAGGACATACATTGGTTGGGGTAGATGTACCTGACAATGGTTCGACGATAGCTGAACAAGATGAGTCGTACAGGAGGGGATTTATGTTTCCCTTCATTCATATGCTCGTTCTTCTTTGAGCAGATTCTGACACTGTGGCCGCATAGAGCAGTACACAACGGTGGACCCACTGAGCTAAGGATGCAACAATGGGGAGAGATAATGACTCGTAGTGGTGGGGGACTAGTGGGTCGAGAGTTGTTGACACAGTGGCAGAAGCTGCCAGTGGTGATCGAGGACTACACTTATGTAGGTATGGACTATAGGGGTGATGTAGAGCTACCATGACCACCCAGCCAGGCATGGGGACCAGATGGTATGGTTCAACTTATTTTTCAGTATCATGTTGTTTATACTTCATAGCATACATGATAGCTAGAGGATTTTTGTGATGTCGATACTGATAATGGGCTTATGTGTGCAGATGTGGGACTGAGGCCTCCAGCAGGGTACTGGGCATGGAGGGGTCGAGTGGAGGGAGTGGATCCTCCCGGCCGTGGGAATCAGCAGCAGTGGAGTGCTTCGACGAATTTTGAATCCATGTGTGTGGGGATTGACAACTTACTAGATGGAGTGGTGGATGATGGATGGCAGCATTTCGACTAGGAGTTTATCGACATTTGCTACGACACTCCACGAGAGTGGAGACTTGTTATGTGGAGGATTTCTATGGAAGTTGAGGTAGTGAGGGCCATGTCGTGGGGGGAGGAGACTGGGTCAAATGAGGAGGAGGAGGATAAGAATGAGGACAAGGACAATGGAGATGACTCAGATGACTAGGCAGTTGATGGAACTTCCCTCTAATGCGATGAGCATGTGGAATTTTTGTATTCGGTGATTATTGTTATGACAAGGAAGCTATTGGGGATCCTCGATGTAGTGATACTTATGTTATGCAATAAACACTATGACATTTTGATGATATATATATGCATGTGGATGCATTTTATTATGATGATGAGCCTTTTTTTATGATGGTGCCTTCCTATATGATGTATATGTGCATGTGAATGATATGATGATGCATTTTTGTGGTTTACTTCCTATATGTTTTGATTTATGTACCATTATAGAATATTGTTAGCCATTTGGTCTACAACACTATTGTGACTTTGTGGGATGTGAATGAATGTAATGAATTCGAACTGTCTAATCAGTTATTTAGTGCACAGGAATTTTCTAAAAAGGCAAGGATACCATACTTGCTAAAATTTATTGAGTTGGGCGACAAGAAGCTAGGAGTCAAGAAACACACGAAGGTGACTAATTCCCAACTGGAGGGAAGCGGTCAAGAGACCGATCACAACATCGTACTCATCCTAGTTAATGGTGGTAGCATCGATACACACTCCGTCAAGATGGATCAACTCGTGTGAGGGGGAATACAATACCCAAGTTGTTGAGTCGAGGTTCGGAGACCATCTACTTGCGCCATCGACGAAACCGACATAGAGCGGGGGAATAGGATCCATCTATGGTCACGCATGGAAGCAAACTATAAGGTTCCACATGCAAAAAAGTGGAAAACAAAAAAGGAAATCAAACTATGCAACACAGACTATTGGTTCTGGGAAAACTTAATGGAAAAATCATTTCAGATACAACCCGTTGTGAGGGTTGGTTAAAGGGTGTCCTTCAGAATCGGTGAAGATGTATGCTACCTTGTTGAGACAAGCTTGGAAAATGTAGGGGCCTTTCCACATGGATTCAAACTTTCTTTTTCCATGCTTGTCATGAGTATGGTCATAAACGAACACTAGGTCTCCTTCTTGAAAGGTGTGGGCATGGATGTGCTTGTCATAATGGGATTTGGAGCGATGTTTTGCAGCCTTGATTATTTGTAAGGCCTCTCGTTGGTCTTCGTCCACCTATTCCAACAAGAGTAAGCATTTCTCAAGAGGTGAGGTGTCCAGGAGAAGGTCAACGACAATGTGTAAAGCGAGGATTTGACACTCAATAGGGAGGACAGACTCTACACAGTGAACCAAATGGAAAGGGGTAAAACCCGTAGCGTTCTTAATAGATATGTGGTAGGCCCAAAGTGTAGGAAAAAGCATATGGTGCCAATTTGACTTGTGCTTGTCCTATGTTCGTTGAAGGATTGTCTTCATAATCTTATTGACGGCCTCAACTTGGTTGTTCCCTTGAGGGTAGTAGGATGAGGCGTATTGGTGGTCAAACTTTAGGAGGGTGGACAAATAGTTCCAAATGGTGTCTTCAAATTGTTTGCCATGGTCGGACACAAGTTTTTTAGGGACCCCTAATCGAGTAATGACATGGTTCAAAAAGAAGTGTGCCACGGTCTCATCCTGGAAGTTGAATGTGGGCATGGCCTCGACCATTTAGTGAAATAATCGACCACCACAATGAAGTACTTATGGCCACTTTCCGAGGGGGGGTTGCACTCCATAAAATCAATGGCCCATTTACAGAAAGGGCCAACGGTGACTATTGGATGAAGGGGGGCAGGAAGGGTCCTAGCTTTGGGGGCAAATAGTTGGAAATTTCAGCAATGTTTGACTGTAGTAATGCAATCAGTGAAAAGGGTGGGCCAGAAATACCTAGCGCGGATGACCTTTTGGGTAGTTTCTATTCAAGAGAAGTGGCCACCACAGGCTCTACTATGACAATCATTCAAAACTTGTTCAACCTCGTCATGTGTGAGGCATCGACGTAAAATGGTGTCGATGTCGCATTGATAAACGACATCATCGAGAAGGAGATATCGTGAAGTGGGATGGCGTATGCGACATCGATCATCGCAACCAATGTGGGATCGAAACTTATGCATTCGTAGGTATACAAGGATGTCACCATACCATGGGTCATTTGATGAAATGGTGAACAAGTGTTCGTCGGACAAGTTAGTGATGATCGGGAGTGATGTCGATGAAGAGGAGAAGTCAGTCATGCGATGTGCTAGTGCAAGGAATTTGCTACTCTTAGGTGTAACAAATGTTAGGTCATATTCTTGAAGGATAATTATCCATTTAGCCACATGGCCTTGAAGGAGGCAACGACTCAAGAGATAGACCATTGGGTTGGAGTCGGCCACAACTGTAGTTCAGATCAGAAGAATGTAGTGGCGTACCTTCTGAACAGAGAAGTCGATGGCTACGAGCCAAATTATTCTCATGGAAGTAGCATAGTGGTGGATCAAACAATGTTTGACTCACATAATATATGACACGTTCTTGATGTGCACTATCTTCCTGGACTAAAATGTCAGAAATGCCATATTTGGATGTTGAAAGATAGAGGATACAATCCTTCAAGAAATTAGGAGGTGAAATCAAGGGAGCGGAAGTCAAAGCTTGTTTTAATGCTTCAAAGTCCACTTGTGCGTGTTCATCCCAAACGAAGGGAACGTGGGTCCGAAGCAAGCGAAGGAAACCATGAAATTTTGTAGCATAGTCAGGAACAAAGCGAGGGAGAAAATTGGCCTTTCCTTGAAGGCTTTGTAATTGGCGTCAGGTATGTTGGGATGGGAGGTCAAGAATGGCTTGAACATTCAAAGGGTCTACAGTGATTCCTTTTTGGTAAACAATAAAACCCAATGAACGGCTTGCAGGAACACAAAAAACACACTTGAGGGGGTTCACGTGAATGTTATATTGGTGACAATGCAAAAAGACTTGTCGGAGATCGCCGAGGTGGTCAGATCATTTCTTGGATCGAGCGGTGAGGTCGTCTAAGTATACAAGGATAATATGGACCAAGTCATGAAAACAAAAGTTCATGGCTTGTTGAAATGTGGATCCAACATTTTTAAGACCAAATGGCATAACGCGATAGGAAAAGGTGCCCCATGGAGTAGTGAAGGAAGTCTTATACTGATCCTCTTTACGAATTTGAATCTGATTGTAGCCAGAGAATTCATCCATGAAGGATAGAATCTCATGACCCGCACATGCATCGACAAGTTGATCAATAAAAGGCATAGGAAAGTTGTCTTTGGGACAAGCTAAATTCACATCACGAAAATCGGTACAGACGAAAATGTTGCCCTATTTTTTGTTAACTAACACTGGGTTGGAAACCCATGTGGTGTAATCAATGGGGTAAATGAACCTAGCTTGACACAATTTTTCAATTTTGGCCTTCACTGCTAATAGTTTCGAGGGGTGAATGGGACGCTTCTTTTGGTGGATAGGAGGGATGTCAATCCAAGTATCAATACGGTGTTCAACAATGGCAGGGTCAAAACTAGGCATCTCAGTATATGACCAAGCAAAAACATCACGAAACTCTTGGAAGAGCTTCTTATAGGAAGCTACTTCATCTGGAGTACATGAGGCACCTAACATAATGTTCTCAACTATAACGGGTGTTCGGAAATATCTACCTGTATGGTGGGAGAGATGTTGGCCATGTTACCTTCTTTTAAGGAATCAGGAGATGGGATGGGGATATTGAACCAATCCACTTGGTTATGGATAAATTCTTTTGACTTGAACGAAAGTTGGTTAGCCGTAACAGGAGTGGACTCCTCGGGAATGAAGTAAGTTCTACGAGGCATTTCATCCCAAGAGAATTTAGGTGCGGGTAGGGATTCAAGGATTTCTTCGTCACTATGAAAACACTATGTGGAAAGATCGTACGAGGTAGAGCTGGAGGTTGGGGGAATGGTTTGTTTGCCACTTGTGGAAATCAGATAAATAGTGTTAACCTCTGTCGACGAGGAGGATACGGGCAGGTGAATCTCCTCGATGGTATTAATTGATGATTATAAATAAGGTTGACGCATTTCATGAAGAACCAACCGATACTCTGGTAATTTGGGACAATGATGAGAGCAATGGTCGTAGACTCCACATATGGTACAGGAGTGGTTGGTGCACAATGATTTGTTACGCGGTGGGGGGGTGGTTGGTATTTTGACAACCGGTATATTGGGGTCATCCAATTTCTTGGTGTGTTTTTGAAGGTTGGGAAATTGCATACAATGATGGTTTGTGTGGCCCAAATCATCGCACAAGGAACACTTGGGAGGTGTGTGTGCTGGAGGAGGGGGGTTCATGGTTTTAGTCGCATTTGGTGCAGTATGAGTTTATGTGGCTTTTCCCCCAGAATTATGGGACGATTGTGGGAAGGTGTTTGAGGAAAATGGTGACAACACACTGGGAGGTGGATGATTGGAGGTGGTGATCGTTTGGACTGATTGAAGAATGAATTGTGGCGTTGGAGTGGGATTAGGGGCAGGTAAATACCACACAGGATGTCCTAATATCAATCCCGGGAAATTCAGTGTGGCCATGATGGGAATACTTAATGCCCCTGATGGTGGAAAAAAGAAAGGGATTATGTGGATCGGTGTGGCTCCCACGTGGCTAGGTACCGGTGGTGGTTGAGCCTTAAGTGGTGGTTGAGATGTCAATGAAGTGGTGGGTTGTGAGTTAGGGACTGATTGACTTGATGAAATGGTACACAAGTCATAGATCTCAAGGGTCGGAGAAGGAGGGGGTAAGGGATGAAATGTGGAGACCATGGGTGCCTCTGAATAAATTCTAGGCCCTATAGTGGAAATCAAAGGGGAAGACGCACCAAATACAGGTTTGTCAACCATGGGGAGGACATTCTTGGGTGTAGTGGGTGCATTAGGTTCATAGTAAGTGACCTGGTCGATTTTGACAACCCGTCCCTCATGGGGCATCATAATCTAGAACACAGATGAAGCAACGACCTTCATGGTGTACATGTAGCTTTGTCCTAGGAGCAGGTTGTAATTGATTTGTGTGTTGATGACTTAAATGTCAATCAGGATAGTTTTTCCAGCTAATTGGACTGGAACATTAGCCAGAAAGCCTTGCGGATGAGATGAGAGGCCATCATAAGCTCGTAGGGAAGTTGTGGATGGATATAGGGGAGGGGATTCTAGCTTCTGCCACATTAATGTATACATGACGCATGTAGAGGCACCCTCATCAATAATGCATCGATGGATAACAAGGTTCCGGACTGAAACAAAGACTTGGAATGCTAGGGTGGAAGGCATGTGGGGTTCATATTGGTCTAAGTCGAATGTCATCATTTGTGAGTCAGAAGGGTCGACTGCACCTATGGCAGACAACAGTGTTTTGCACTATGATGGGATGTTCTTAAAAAATTCTAAGGCTGACATAGCCATGGGGGATTGGGCTAAGTCATCCACAATGTTATAGTTGGGGGTGGCACAAGCATTAGGGTTTTTATTGTTGCGGTGCAGAGGAAATCATGGAGCTTTGGGGCCCCCCTCAAGCGGTGGTGGGGGTAGACGTAATGAATAATCTATGGGAATAGTGTTAGTGGCCTTGTCCACATAAATGGTCTCAGTGGTTAAACCATATTGGTTACAGCGTGTCTAAAGGTTGATATCAGACGAAGACATCATTAAAAGGTGGTGAGTATCTGATTCAATGGATTGACTAACAGGATCAACATTAGTAACTGGTTTTTATGGTGCAGTAGCCCCTTCAGGGGGAGCCAAAAGTTGGTTGGATACTACCCATTGCGTAGGTAGGGGGTTCCATAACACCATAGGTTGTGTGTGGGTTTGTGGGGGTTTGGGTGGTGCCGGAGGTGCCGGAGGTGCAGCATGTCCTTGACATTGGGAGTCCTCACTCCAGAGTTGGCGAGCTCGCACCAGATGGGAACATATGTGCGTGTAATGGCCATAGACCCCGCAAATATAACATGGGTGGTTTGTATGTAAGTTGGGGTTTTTACCTTGTTGAGGTGGCCGATCAAGATTTTGGTTAGCTAGTGCAACTCCATTATTATCAAGGAGGTTCAGTGGTGGACCGCCTTTGCTGGGAGTCTGCTTATTACCTTAGTTACGTCTATGTCCCCTATTTTGTTGTCCTTGTTGGTTCTGTTGGGTCGGTTGGTTCTATGGTTGGTTTTGTTGGGCATAAGATTTCCCTTGGGGAATGAGAGGAGTTTATGGTTGGGCGGGTGCTGGGTAGCCGACGATGGATAATAAGTGGAAGGGGTTTAAGGTTGTGCGGGTGAAGGTGCAGTCGATGGGTGGTAGTAGGCAGGTGGTGTTGTAGGGTGGGCATATGTTGGCAAGGTATGACCATAGCAATGCGTCATATAAGAAGGTCCATGTATATGATGGGCTTGGGTCGGGGGAACATACGAAGGTGTTGCTCCAAAATGGGTCATGGCACGCAAAAGGTCGAGACCACTACTCTTGGTGAGTGGTGTGGAACTAGGCGTAGGATTATAAGTAGGGGTGGGTATGGGAGGCATATGGACGTATGCCTAACTGGTAGATGCAACGTTTCCAATAATGTCGTTAGCGGCGTGGGATTCCCTCAATGCCTCCTTTCGGGAGGAATCACTGGGAGGAGCATCAGGTAAAATGGTGTAAAGGTAGCCCAACTGTGCATAGATAAGGTCAAACTGTTGGGATTTAAGTATGGCTTCTTCTTTGGTTTGGGGTCGTTCAGATGCCACATACTTTGCAATAACTCGTATGAGGGACTTCAAAAACCAATCTAAAAAGTTATGGTCATCTAACTTGATCTTACACAAAATACAACGTCTACACCATTCATGGATATGATCTGTGATATGATGGTCATATTTTGTCTACAAGATAATAAAATATCAAAACCAACGTCGTAGCGGACTGGTAGTTGGAAGAACTGCAGGAAATTCGAAGCGAGGGATGTAAAAGTGGAGTGTGTCCCATGTGGCTATTCAATATACCACTTGGCTACAACACTAATGAGTTTCCATTGTAAAAGGCATAGGAAGATCGAGTCATCCACTATGGATTTGGAGGAACACCATAAGTGGAAGGACATGATATGGTTATGGGGGTCCTCACCACCTTTTCACTCAAACTTTGGGATGTCTGAAGGGAGTTTGATAGGCATGGGAGGCCATGTAGGGTCATGTCGGATCATATCGTTAGTCAATCAGGTCAGATCAAGTAGGTTTAGATTGGCCATGAATGAAAAATTAGCAGGAGGGTGTGACATGGTTGAAGTGGACTGCGCGCTAGCCATGGCGGTGACCATGGGGCCACCTCCACTGATGGTGGTGGATTGGCGTGATTCATGATTGGGATCAAGGGACCACTAGTAAGGGGTGGAGGGATTTGAAAAAAGGGGTCGGGGTCCCCAAGGGTACTGCTGGTAACTAAAGGGACAGTGGTCGGAATAGATCTTCTACTGATGGGTAGAGAGGTAGTAGTTGTAGTTCTAGCGTAGGTCCTATAGATGGAATAACTCAGATGGATGCTGAAGTGGTAGCGGGGCCAGTGGTGGATCTGCTGCCGATAATCCCACAAAAAAATGTGTTGGGATTCACGCCGACCATGGGGATAGACAGAATTGTGTATATGGGTAAATCTGACTCAGAGTCAAAGGTGTAATAAGGGGCATCGGGATGAAGATCCGGTGATGAAGATGTGCATCTCAAGGCAGCATGACGAGTGGGGTCCAATGGACCTCACTGCGGGGATTTTCCCCGTAGGCGATGAGAGTGTCGCGATGAATCAATGGTGACAGGTGTAAAAGTGCTAAAGTGATGTGGGGGTTAAAATGATCAGAAATCCTAGTGCAACCGTACGTGCAAAAGGAGATCTCACAAAAAGACAACACTCAGGCCAACAACAAGCTCAAAAACACTTACTACAACAACATGCTGCAGCAAGTGGAGCAGTGATAAAAATGGTCAGAATACCCACAAGAAACACTCCTAGAAAGAAAAAAGAATCATTGACCTACGAGGGTATAGGATCATACAAACACCTATCTAAAAGATATGGAAGCTCACAAAAATCATATCCCCGGCATGGTGATGAAATCTGCAGTCAGGAATACGAAATGTAGAACCAAATGGATAAAGGATATCCCCCTACCGAGAGGGATTTTGGGTAAAAGAGTCCTAGAAGAATGGAAACTAAGATACCCCATTCATGGCACGTCCGAAAAGGTGTCAAGCTGCTTCAGTTCTTTGGCCGTCTCACCCCCAGTGTGGGGGCCAGCATGCACGATGAGAACAATGAGTTGGTGTCCTTCAGTACAGAATGGAGAGCGGTATTCCACTCAGACTTCCAAAACCAGTCTTGCCACTTTCCCTCCTAAGGAATAGGCCCTCTGGCCAATCGGTGTCAACCGTACCAATAAATAATATGGTATTTTGGCTCCCTAAAGGACAACAACTATGTCTCAAATGTGTATGACAAAGGGGGTGCTATTTGGATGCCTAACCCCAATGTCCTACCTAGCTGCAAATTTGTTTTTGGGTCCCCAAGTGGGGTTAATGTGTGTTTAATTAAGCCAATTTTAGTCTCACTTGAATTATAGGGAGCGTGTTGGTGCACAAGTGGTGTAAACCCAATATCGCTGAAAGTAAATGTTGAAATAAACAACTGAGACTGAAACAAACTCTTTCTTTTGCTTTTTCAAATAACTGTACGAACTACTATGATAGGTATGCAGTAAATGAGCTTGTTGAAATATAATGCAAGAGATAGTAATGCACTAAGGATGCACACACACTGAATTGTCTCAAATGCTACAACAAGAAAATAGTAGAAAAAATACCAATGGAAAATGGGTGTAGGAAAACAGGGGGTTATTGATGCAGCCAAGGTGAATAAAAGAGATAAAAGTAGGTGTAGGACATGTCTGTTAAGGGAAATGCCATGCACTAGGCATTGTAGACTGCAAAATAATTGTGCCAGAATACAAAAATAAAACTCAGGAAAAAGGGTGTGATTCTGGGCCTGAAAGGCGCGACTAGGGTGCCATATCAGGAAAATAGTTGCGATTGGAGCGTGGGTTTCGGGCTCAGAAGCGTGCTTGGCACGAGGTTTTTAGGAAGAAAGGTGTGCTTGGCACGCCGGTTTGAAGCCGAGAGGCGCGCTCAGGGCACAAGTTGCAGACCGAAATTCATGCTCAGGAGCGTGGGTTTCATGTTGGAAGTCGCACTCGGGGCGTAGTTTACTAGAGGAAAGTCACGCTTTGTAGTGCAGAAAAGGTATTTGCAGTCGCGGTTCGAGTCGTAAAAATGGAAATAATGAAAGGTACTGTGAAGGAAAGAACCATATCCGCAAGTACAGGGTCCAAGGCTAGTCCATAAAAGTAAAATGAAATCAAAACAAAAAGTAGAAAACTAAAAATAACTATTGATCATACAAAACCATAGATAGATGGGAATCGACCTGGTTGGAGTCACCAAAAACTATAGCTAGTGTTTTCACACCAGCTTGTGCAAAAGGGAACCTACTAAGGATTATGGAACCCTTAGTAGCAACTCGTAAATGGATAATGTGTGAATGCAAATAAAATTAAAAATCTAATCTAACTAATTACTGCAGTAACATAACAAACAAACAAGAACCCATGAATCAAATATTGATTTTGTATTACTCTTGTAAAAAATGGTTTGCAATGTATATTTAACTCAAGAGGTGAGTAGGTGGGGACCCTCGCACCTGTACGAAGAGTAGTGCTCCAAGTCTCCAAGGTTACTTGCTCTTCTCCGAATTCTAAAATGGTGGCTAGAACTCAATTAAATGGGAACAAAAGCTCAAAGAGGTAGGCTAGAGTTCAATAGGAATTTTGGCAGAGTTTCGGTAGGGAAGAGTGAATCATGGATGTTAAATGGGGGGACTCTATTACCTTTTTATAGCAATTTTGGGTGATGGAGTATTGACCCATGGTATTGGTCAACCACTAGTATCGGTTTGTGGTATTTTGATTTTTCCCTCTTTTTTTCTTTATTTTGAATAATTTCCCCTTTTCTTTTTCATTTTTGGGGATTTTGACCCTTTTTTGTGGGATTTTAAGCTTTTTTGAAGGATTTTCATTAATTGATGAGAGAAATAATGATTTTTTCCCATTTGGTTACCAATTTAGGGATTTTTGGGTTTTTTGGAGGCCAAAAATATAGGAAAAAATGGATAAATGGGTTATGTGACTAGGGGGATGACTTAGGTGAACAATTTTTGGGTGTTAACAGGGGGTATTACACAAACCATCCATTTTTTCTTTGACTTACGTACCCAAAAAAATTGGAACATTAATTTCATTATAGCTTCAAGAATTCCTTAAGGAACCCATGACAAATTCATCCAATAGACTGGCATTGCCTCAATCACATATTTACCAAGAACTTGTCTTCCTGCTTTGGATAGCCACTGAAAATACCAATTGGAAATCATTCTTTCACATTTAGTAATAAGTCATTCCCAATCTTTATTAAGATATGATACATGTTTGATTTTGAAGCCCGGATAGAAAAGTCCTTGATCAACTTCAAAGTTTATGAAATTAAAATGCCTATGCATTAAAATCTTGACGTCCCCATCTACTCCTTCCGCAACAATCAAATAATTATTCACATTCACTTCCATACATGTTGCTGAGAAAAAAATCTTTATAATAATAAACAGGTTTTGCAATTCTCTGCAGGATCCTTCATAGAAAATTAAAACATCATCAACAAACAAAATATGGGAAAGCATTAAATGGCTAGCAATATTAACTCCTTTAAATCTTCCTCTAAGTTTAACTACCATTATAGCTCTGCATAATTCCTCTGCCACTAGAAGGAACAAGAGTGGTGCAAACGAACATCCTTGATGAATACCACGGGTTGGTTTGAAAAATTCGAAGTTGCACCATTGACTAGGATAGAGAAGGATACTGAAGAAATACATTCTAGAACTGACCAGATAAATTCTGCATGGAAGCCAATTTGAATCATTTCCATTTTTAGATAATCCCATCTTACCCTATCATACGCCTTTGGCAAGTCAATTTTGATGACCACATCCTTCAAGTTCTTAGTCCTTATAGAATGTAACTCTTCCTATTCCAATCCAATTGCATCAATGATCTACCTTCCAGGGAAAAATTAAAATTGCTCTTGAGAGATACCTAATGATAGTATTGGCTTGATTCTTCTTGCTATAATCTTAGAAATTATCTTGTAAATTGAGCTACATAGAGAAATTGGCCAAAAATTGCTAAAATATTATGGATTATCAGACTTCAAGATTAATGCTATGAAAGTGGCATTAAAAGATGCTAGAATTTTCCCCTCTCTCCTTGAGTCCTCAATAACCCTAAGAAGGTCATGCCCCAAAATCTCAAAGAATCCACTGAAAAAATCAGCTAGAAAACCATCAGGTCCCGGGATTTTATCATGCTTGAAGCTATGGATAACCTCTTCAAATTATTCAAATCTAACTTTGCTTCATCAAACTAAGATTATCAATATTATCAACAATAGTAGGAAGGAGATGAGCTATAATTACTATATCTTCTACACTTTTCTATTCCTGAGTCTGAAAAATAATTTGAAAATGTTGTATTCCTATTGAAGAAATATCTTCAAAACTGTTGACTTCAATCCCTTCTTTGTTCTTAATTTTCTAGATAGTATTGCAATGCTTCCTTTGATTCGCAAATTGGTGAATTTTTTTTGTATTATCATCACCTTTATCCAGCCACAATGCTTGACATTCTATTATCCATTCTGCTTCACAAAGAGCCAAGATTTCTCTGTGACGCTGCTCCAATCTTGGGACTTCTTTTTTAGAATCTTCTGAGACAAAACCTGATCCTGCACCATCATTCCAATCTGCTAGGGTTTTCTCAATATCTTTAAGTTCTTTGTCTAGTTGTACTCTCTTTTTTGAATCCCAATCATAGGATGTCTCCTTAATCTTTTTTAGATTATTTAAAAATTGAATTGAGGCAGATTTAGAACTAGTAGCATTAAAGTTTATCCAAGCAGATTTAGTATTATCCACATAGTCTTGTTCAATTAACCAGAGAGAACTAAACTTGAAAGGTGAAGTCGGTTTGGGACCGTCTAACTCAATCTCCAATATTATGGGATTATGATCTAGATCCGCTCCCACACCTACCCATTTTATGAATCTAAAGGGTAGTTCCAGCATGCCTTCAAAAATAAAGAAGCAATCAATGTGTTTTGCAATTCTATCAGCATGTGTTCTTCTATTGCTCGAAGTTGGATTCAGTTTAGCTGGAACTAAATACAGAAGGTCGCATTCCTCCATATTCTAATTGAAATAATATGCTAGAATTTCCTTCTGAGCTGAGACTCCCCATATTTTCGAGCAACCCAAAGAAAAATTAATATCTCTGCCTATAATGAGGTTTTTAGAATTGATAATTTTTTAGGAAGAAGATTATCCTAAAAAATCATTCTATAAGAATATGGCCCGTATATATTAACCAGGAGAAAATCCTTTCCTAGATCTCTAGAGACCAACTCAGTTCCAAGAACAAAGTCCATTGCCCAAGAATTAGAGAAGGACAAAAATTGGGTGTGCCATCCAGATATTAACCCTCATGAGCACCCTTTAGCATCTAAAAAGCAGAAATCCCAATCTAAAAACATCTTCTTTAGCTTAGTAAATATCTTACTCCCTTCACACATTAGTTCTTGTAAAACAAAAGATTAGGCTTAACAAATTCTACCAGTCTTCTTAGAGCTAATATTTGAGAGGGTTTAACTAGCCCTCTCCAATTTAGAGAGCATAGCTTCATGGGGAAAACGTGGTGAGGGATTATGCTGCTCTAAGTGTCCCGAATAAGGATTTATGGGTCCCAACTACAATCTCCCAACAAGATTTTGCCTAGTATTTTTGAAGTAAACATATCCTACCTTTTCCACCCAAATTAAAGAATAAAGGGTTTAAACCTAGATCCCAACAACAAACCCCATCTTATCATCATCAACAACTCCTTTCCTGGATCTAAGTTTTAGTTTAATATCGAATACATGTACAAGAGTTTAAGCCTTTATCTACTCATTAGAGAAATAATTAGATAAGTATAGTACATATTATATTGAAACTTTACTTAAAGTCTTCAATTTTCGGTTTCTATTGAAAAATAAAGACATGAATGTATCTCATTGTATACATGTATGTTTGGAGGATTTATTATGGGAAGAGCCATTAGTGACCAAAGATATGTGGTAAGTAGGATCTTTCTTTCACTGAAACAATGTTTCTTTTCTCAAATTAGTTGATCATGATAAAGATATTTTAAACAATTTATTGTTTCTTTTTCATGCAATAGTAGATGATTTCTTACATATGTTCGATGTATCCAATGGATTTGATATGTGCTTGGATTTTTCTAATCTTGGGATACATGCATACATGTATTGTCCTTGTTGTAAGGATCACTGAGAAACTAGCACAAAGTTGGATTTATGGAGGTTGGAAAAAGTTCCAGTAGTTCATGTGAAAACGTTTTTATATAGTCAGTCTATGAAACATAAATTGGAAACATTTGTAAACTTTCATATTCATAACTTCAACCTAGTTAGTTTTCTACATAATCAAGTTACAAACATGATAAGCAATGGAATTAACATACTCATGTAAAAGATATCATTTATTACGATGAAGCCATTTGATACAATGGGTTTGATCCCCTTTTATGTCATCATAGAGGTAGTTCTTCTACCGTTACACCGTTACAACTTTATTATCTAATTGTCATTTAATTAACAACATTACTTTATCCCAATATACTCTAACACCCCCTCTTAAGGCTTATAATACAAATAAAAAAACATCAATGAAAAATAATCTTTAAATGCTTCTCTTTGATAAATAGTTCTTGAACTTGTAAGACTCTTTTAATTTTTTCCCTATTCCTCTAAAGGGTGCAACCTCCTAAATATTATCTAGGTTTCCTAACATCATTGGAAACCATTAGAACTTGCAATGGCTCATAACATTCGTAAAGGTATGATGACCAACCTATAGATCCACAAGCATATCAGGCTATTGAACAAATATCTATCATCCACTGCATCCCTCTCTATATGCAAATGCTTCTGTTTAGCATTTCTTTATAGAATGACATTTCTCTCTATTTTCAACTGGTGGCTCTAGTATGGTTACTTTCCTTACACACAACTGTTCCCATGTCCACTCATCAACAAGTGGATACCCTCACACGATACTACCCCATTCACATAGTCTAGATGGTGGCTCATCCACTCATCAATATGTGGTTTCCATTCACATGACAACTCCCCCTTCAGACGGTCTCGATGATGGCCCTTCCATTTATCAATAGGTGGCTACACCCACATGAAATTTCCCTCATCCACTCAAACAAAAAACATGATATGGCTACTTCAATTCATGTTATCTCTTTATGCGATAGACATCTTATGATGCCATGTATTCATTTCTACATGTAGTTACGTCTTTGCATGCACCAAACTTATCTTCTCTTTTCCATTGATGTACAATCATTTGCTTTATCTCAAACAAGCGATGAATCAATTTTCCTTCAAATTTGGTGGCATCGGATATTTATTCTTTGACCTTCTTCAATCTTAGTGAGGCAAAGAATTTGTCGACTTTATTCACAATTGGTGGCTATAGAAATTTCAAATGGAGACTCAATTTGAGAGGGTGGCTTGATCCTTTGAGACAAATGACACCTCTTATGGCACTTTTTCTATATTGACATTGGTTATGGTTCTTACACTAAAACCGATGGCTCATTCAAATTGGTGGGTTAATTACATCCAATAATGGTAGATGTACTTTGTTTATATATGTATTGCTTCTTTTGTAACGAAGATGTAATTGATGTGTTGGTGACTCCTCTGTCTCAAGTATAATGGTTTTTGTATGCCTTTTATGTACTCCTTTTGGGAATGGTTCACTTATCCAACTACAACTCAATTCGTCCTTGATAGTGGAAGATACTACTCTTTTTTAGTAGCTATTGTACTCATGGGAGGACATGTTTCTTCTTATAGATTCCTCCTTTGATCCTTGGTGGTAGTTAAGGCATGTATTCTTCTCTGAGATTTGCACTTGACTTGTCTTGTGTAAAGAAGGTTTGATACACCACATTTTAAATATTCTTTGTTCCTTTTATGGCTTCTCTCAAACTATTAATAATGAATGATTCACTAAAAACAAGACTTAAGGCTTTCCTGCCCTGATAACAAGTTGTTTTTTTAGATATTTAAGATAACATGCAAACATGATAAGCAACTAACTTGATGAACTCATGTAAAAGGTATATCATTTATTACAATGAAGTCATTTGATACAATGGGGTTTATACTACTGTTACACCATTACAACTTTATTATTTAGTTATCATTTGATTAACAACATTAATTAAGCCTTATACTCTAACATACCTAAAAATATATGTTTCAAGGAAGAATGTACTTTAGAGGCATCTTTATAATCTTTATGTTGTTAGCAATCATTATGGTAGCATGGGAAGTGGTCATTATTTTGTTCATGTGGTTCATGGAACCCTAGGTGCTCTCTACATCTACATAAGTGTCCCCTTTATTCCATAAGGGATGTAGGGAGAAAATAATATGTCGAGACAAGGGTGGCTCAATTAAGATCCCAACATGTCATTAGCAGGAATTGAACCTAGATAAGAAGGATAATACTCCTCCGCTCAAACCACTCAAGCTAAACTCAATTGGCAAGGGAAGTGGTCATTATCCCACTAATGTTAAAGTAAATATTCTAAATTGATGAATCACATGATCTTTCACATTGTTCTTTGGATTTCTTGCTTGTTGAAATAAACTCTTTGTTTTGGAAACTTGACAAGTTGGTTTTGATATATCATTATTTTTGGATTATCTATGTACTGCAAGTCATTAATCTATGACCAATATGATCCGAATTCTAGGGGGCATTTGGTCTAAATTTGGATTTAAAGTTATAAAAGAATTAAATGGAGAAGTCACCCTCTTCCATTCATCATAAAATCATTAAATGGAGAAGCCAACCTATCCCATCCATGGTTTTGGAATCTTCCATGCAACCCACAGTTTACAATACACCCATCCATGGTATTTGGTATCCCATGGTTTTCTTCCATGGTATGGCTTCAAGGCACATTGTAACAATATTATATAAAGGGCTTTATGCCTTCTCAATAAAGCAAACTATTATTTTTGGCATCCTATATTTCTCTTATGTTATTGAGTTATTATTGGGTTATTGGTTCCAAGTTCCTTTCTTAGTATAGTTTGATAGGTGAGGCTCAAAGAACCCTCTTTGAGCCTCACCCCTCCATGTGGCATATTTACTCTATGTTTCTCTGTCTAGACTTTTCACATCCTAAATCTCACTATTGTGTCTTTCTCACAGATGATCCATAGTCCACTTCATATTTGAGGCTATATCTTCTCGTCTTCTCTTGACATTCAAGTCTTCTAGGTCTTAGCCCCAAAGATACGGATCAGTGGTATCATAGTAGGTACGCTCTCCTTCAGAACAAGGGTTTGAAGCTTACTGCGGGTTTAAATATTTTTCTACCCTCGGATCTTTGTTCACTATTACAAAGAGAACCATACATGGATCTAATACATCCATTGGTATGCAACATTTTCAATAATTTTACAGGGTTTTCATGCTTCCAATAGCGGTTCTACAACCTTTGCAACAACCCATGCTGCTCTGCAAACCCTTGGCCCTCTACATTTGACACTCTCACATTTAGAAAATGTTAGAGGGATGTTCTGAACTCTGCATGACGTTTCATAGGGTCTACCATAACTCATTTGAAATTTTGTTCCATCATCTCAAATGGGTATTTCACGGAATTTCATTTTGTTTCCTGGTTTGTGGGATATGCTTGTTTGAAGTAGCACATGTTTGTACACAATTCGACCGCACGTACAACAACTTTAAACGAGTATTACAGACTCCACATAACATTTCAGGGGATCTACCGTATCTCATTGGAAAGGTCCTTCCATCAGTTAAAATGGGTATTTCACAGTTTTTCATTTGACTTTCTAGTTGAGAGATATCATTGACTAGAGCAACATATGTTTGCAAAATAGTGTGCGCACGTCTCCTGAGCTTCAACAAACATTTTTTCACTCACTGGGTCACCACAGAGTAATTTTATTATATGGATGGAAAGGTCTCTTCAAGATCTCAAATGAGTCTTCAACGGAATTCAATTTCATTATCTGCATCAGAAGCTATGAATGGATTTGCAGCAAGACATCAATTGCACCAAAGATCATGAAATTTTCAATTTTTGGACTTTTATGAAATCTTATTGTAATCATGGTTATGGGTTAATCACACAAAACCCACAATTATGTAGTGTAATCACAGTTATGGTTCAACCACACAAAACCCATGTTTATGGGTTAACCACATAAAACCCACAGTTATGGGTCAACCACACAAAACTCACGGTTATGAGACAACCACACAAAACCCACAATTATGTATTGTAATCATGGTTATGGGTCAACCACACAAAACCCACAGTTATGGGTTAACCACACAAAACCCACGGTTATGGGTTGACCACACAAAAATCACAATTATGAGGCAACCACACAAAACCCACAGTTTTGTATTGTAATCATGGTTATGGGTCAACCAGACAAAACCCACGGTTATGGGGAAACCACACAAAACCCACAGTTATGTATTGTAATCATGGTTATGGGTCAACCACAAAAAACCCATGGTTATGGGTTAACCACACAAAACCCTTCTCTTCATTGGTAACTAGCACATTGTAATCATGGGTCTCTTTTTAACACAAAATGGTGAAGACCATCAATTTCTAAGGGGGGAGGAATGATCCGAATTTTAGGGGGCATATGGTCTAAATTCAAATATAAACTCATAAAAGAATTACATGGAGAAGCCACCATCTTCCATTCATCATAAAAACATTAAATGGAGAGTCCATCCTCTCCCATCCATGGTTTTGGAATCTTCCATGTAACCCATAGTTTACAATACACCCATCCATCGTATTTGGTATCCCAAGATTTTGTTCCATAGTATGGGTTCAAGGCACATTGTAATGATATTCTATAAAGGGCTTTATTCCTTCTCAATAAAGCAAGCTATTAATTTTGGCATTCTATCTTTCCCTTATTTTAATGAGTTATTATTGGGTTATTGGTTCCAAGTTCATTACTTAGTATATTTTGAGAGGTGAGGCTCAAAGAACCCTTTTTGAGCCTCACCCCTCCATGTGGCATATTTACTCTTTGTGTGTCTAGACTTTTCACAGCCTAAATGTCGCTATTGTGTCTTTATCACAGTTAATCCATAGTCCACTTCAGATTTGAAGCTATCTCTTCTCCTCCTCTCTCGACATTCAAGTCTTTCGGGTCTCAGCCCCCAAGATTCGGATCACAATATCCCATTAGTATAGTTGCAACTGACTAATTTCCCATAGTTTTGAATAGTCCACTTAGTATCACCTGATGCAATGAGTGCTAAGTGGTGAGAAATTAGTTAGTTGCAAGTCAATAATGGGATATGGAAAAAAGCTTAATGACTTACACTAAGCATATGATCCCAAAATAATGATATATCATATGTTGAATTGCAAAAACTCCTCAATTCTTAAATTAGTTTTGCTCAATCAAATTATCATTGGGTACATTCTTTGATGTTACTAGATGCAGTTTTATAAGTCATGTCTTTATAGGCGTATGCACCTTATCCTCTAGGAAATTAGACACTACACCATGTTTATTCCATAAAGTAAATTGCATATCTTTTCATTTATATGTTTGAAAAAAGAAAAAACCCAAAAATTATATTGTTTATGTATATAATAGAATCTACTAATTATAATATGCAATGTTTCATAATATTCTGCTCAAATTCCTAGTTGTTGTAGTTAGTATTGAGGAATTGGAACATGATTACTTAATAAGTTTTTCATAAGATAACTTCTGACTACTGCAACCAAAAAATTACAAATTAACAAATATCTTATTTTAATTTATCAAATATCATGTGTACAATTTAGAATGTTTGTTATGATAATGTTCTGTAAAAATAAGAATGAATGATGGATAAATATACTTACCAAGGTATTGTTAGGGGTGTCGTAGTACCATCCATTAACAAAGGCTGGGAATATACGCAAGGCTGCCATGGCAAAAACGAGCAAATCGTTTATGTGCATCCATTGAAAGAGTAGGAGGGGTCTTCTTAAATCCCAAATATCAATCTGAAAAATTAACAAACACAATTTCGTTCATGTTAATCCATTGAAAGAGCAGGAATGGTCTTCTTAAATCCAATATCAACCTGAAAAATTAACAATTAACAAACAACATAAGGGAAAATGCATTTTCAGTCGAGAATTCTTGGAGTCAAAATGAACACGAGCACAAATTCATTTTAACACTGTGATAGAGACTGTTAGTTTCAGAATTTGACACTTTTAGGGTAGGGACATGACAGATTCATATTAATTATGAATATGTGTTAACATATCATATGTTCTATTTATGAGTATGTGTTAACAATGCATATCATAGGTGCTGAGAAATACCAGAAGATAGAAGGCTGAGAAAACGAGTCCTGCTGTTCCTCCTGTGAGGCAAACATAACTGAAGCTGTACAGTTGTTTGTTCAACGGAATTGCTGCAAGAGAGACCATAGAAGCAATCATCATTGCATATATTTACAGTTAGTATTTATAAATCCAAGATCAGTCATTTCAGTAGGATATAAAAATTGAAAGATGCACATCTGTGTCACCATTGGTGAGTAGCTCAGTGCTCTACAGGTCAGTATAAGAAGTATAAGAAGATGTTATAATCATGTACCTTAACTTTATAAAAAATAACATGTATACCTTTTATTATTTTAAATTTAAATTTTACAAAAAGTTATTAAACATTAAAACTATCATAGATTCATCCATGATAAATATATTATAGATCCATATGCCAAACACAAAAAATAATCAAATTTAATGACATCTAATTTTTTTATACATTTATAAAAAGATTACACCTAGAAAAAAATTTGATTACCATAAATTCCATATTTCAATTGAAAAAGCTATTTGATAATTAGATTTTTTTATCGACTTGCCATCCATGTAATGTAAAATAACTCCAAGAATGAGGAATCCCAAACCCATGTTCACCCAATGCTTCAGCCTCTGAGCATGGTCCTGTCAATAATTTGTAATTCTTCTATCAGAATTAAATACAGATTCCACATGCAATCATTACCAGTTATAGACTATTTTGCACTTCTAAATTGCAAAATGAGAAAAGACAAATTGAAACTAGTGATAAACCTTGAAATGGATGAGAACATGCCCATAGTGCACTCCAATAATGCTAGTCAGGATTGCAGAGACTGAACTGCAAAATGTAGAAAGTAGGAAATCCGTACATATCTGAACTTAAGAGAACGTTTAAGAAAATATTATATGGACATAAGCAATGAGGGATAAAGGATGAAATATTGAGATAATTTCCTTTGTAAAGACGAACCTCAACATGCCTTCAGATTCAAATGGTCCCGAGCACCATGCAGGTGCGTCCTTGCGAAGTGGCCCTTCTCCTGGAGAGCTCTCTGTACAGTACTGAAATATAAAATTTTAACTTTTAGGTAAATATGGTGGAATAACTATTCATAGCATAATACATTTTGAAGATTGGAGTGCAAGCTCTGACCTTTGACCTTCTCCAATCAGGATATTGGTACAAATGATTTATACCCCACACTTGTCTATCAACATAACCTACAGCATTGCAAGCAGGGCCCAGGTGACCTCTTACACCACATTGTACCTGTCATTAATACAAAAGAATGAGTTTATAGGAAATGGTGTGTATAGTTTCATAAAAAGATAGTGGCTGTAAATAGAGTTAAACCTCGCTTAGCTTCTCATTTTTCATCTTCATCTTGTTTAACTTATTTGGATGACTTAATCAACGTTATATATTCATATTCATAGAAGAGTGTAACAAACAATTGGATCACTTCTGCTTTTGTGATTCCATGTTTTCATTGATTTCCATGTTTCAAGGCACAGCCAATATATACCAAAATCAAATCACTGTAATTGAAGGTTGATAGAAAAGTTATTTATAACTGAAATCAATTTCATGTAACCGAAATCAATCAATTACTAGCTTCCTCGTATCAATTACTAGCTTCTTCGTATCAATACTACACCCTCACAGAGGAAAAAACAGTTAGTTGTAAACCTGAAAGACCTTAAGTGAAGTAAAGGCATTCCAATTAGAAATAGACATGGGCGTTTGGAGCTCAGAATTCAATCAAGCAGTCACTGTAATTCAAATTCCTGCACTGTAGATAATTTGAACGTACCTTTTAGAAGCCTGTAACTGGGGGAACTTCAGCTTTTATTGTGGCGGGATAGCTTCAAGGGGCAGTAACAACAGTAAGGTCAACTACCAATCACTCGTTCGCAGGAATTCCAACTAGTTATGTGTCAAAACTTTTATCCTACGGAGTAAGAAAGGAGCTCTATAACAATTGGCGATTTTAGAAGCAGAAAGGTGGCCAAAGAACCTCAAAATACATCGTAAAGCTAAAACTACCTTATCATGAAGAATAAATTGTAATGAAAGAACGTCGATGGACTCCATATATCAATTGAAAAGGAGCTTGGATTATTTGGCATTTGAATGTTGGAGGACACTTATAAAAAATAGAAGCTCAGACGAGTAGACGAGTAACACAACGAGTAGAAGAAAATCCTTTCCATTAGTTGGAAAAGATTATTTTAATTGGAGTTTGTATGAGAAAGTTATTTTTCCATTAGTTGACATATCCTATTGACTACCATGATATGGAGTAATTCCATGTTAGTTTTCATTAGACACACATGTGAACATTCTATAGGGTCCAAAACCCTAAACCTAATTGGGAGTTGAGAATACTAGGCCATTGTTTTGGATTGAAAAATATATATATATAGATTGATAGGCTAATATAAAATATGAAACATACAATTTACTACTAAAACTTGTAAATTTTGGCGAATATTATGATAAAGATACATATTTTACATAAATATATGCGATATGTCAATTTATTGTTTTGAAAAAAAACCAAAAAAATAGTCAATTGGCTAAATTTCGCTCCAAAAAATTTAGCCCCTAAACTATTGTCTTAAATTTAAGACAATAGTTTAAGACACTCGCTTAAAGACAATATTTAAGACAATACACAATTTTTTTATTGTCTTAAGTTGAGATAATATACACAAATATTGTCTTAATACCCCCTCTATGTAGTAGTGTGGCTATCACAACATTGTTAACTATTGGGCACAAGGGAGTTCCATTCTAGTGGTATTATTGTGTTGTTCCATAGTTGAGCAAGAGCCACTAAGTGGATAATAGAGATAGGAAAGGAAGTAGGAGATTGTGTAGTAGCCATACACACCACATTGACATAGGTAACTCCATTGACAATACCATTTTCTCTATATTTGCATTACATATTGGAGAAGAAAAGGGAAAAACATAGTCTTCACTTGTTGGGTTTTTCCATTTGTAAAAATTTGACAATTTGTTTATAATCTAATATCCCCAATAATTTATAGATCATCTCCATGTGAATTTTTATAAATTATTGTACTAAAGAAATATACTACATGGAAGATATGTGTTAACTATAGAATATTGAACAAAATAATGATTACAAATTGATACCCAACTTTAAGGACCAATGATCTAGTTAAAAATTGTAGAGTAATATATTTCTCCAAGTACAATGCCACGAAGTTGGGATATTACTCGGTTCAAGAAGGGAGAAGACAATGGAAAGAAACCTTCAAAACTTGATAAGAGATATATGAGGGAATGAAGATTCCACTCAAACTCAATAATGCACTAACTAAATCATAGAGGATGATAAATCAAAAACTTTATTATTTTATATAATGATGACATTCTAATATATAGCGAGACATGGACAAAGCACACACAACATGCCATTGTTTTATCATCGAGGTTGAGAAATCAAAAGCCTTAGGTAAAATTTAAAGGAAAGTTTATTCACCATGAATTATATAATTTGCGTGCATTGTTAATGAATCAATAAATTGTACATAAATGCAAAAAATTGTTCCATAGATCACTTTCTTTCACAAATTTGTAGATATTCTATCTTTATTCATTCACATTAATCAAATATCTATTTTTATTCATTCACATTAATCAAATATCACTTTTTTTTTTCCAGCAGAAAAAAATCGTACTATTGTTATTCAGCAGAATCAAATAGTACAATGATAGTCTAATTATCTGATACCATGATAATCAAAACATATACTGTTTACATGATAATATTCTGATGCTCTGCATTCTGATGCTCTGTCAAAATTTATCGATCATCCAAAATTTAAATACATACAAAAAGGATCAGCCAAATATGATAACTTAAAACAACATAACTTAAAAAAAGTCTAATTGACCCTTGTCAATCAAACAGTCATCCAACCATTCCTCCCATAAGAGGATCCCTACAGGACAAGCAAAAGCTTCTTTTGATAATAGATCCGCCTTTTTGTTGTGTTCCCTATATATATGCTCAAACGATATCTGCCTCATTTTTGAAATTTCCTGTCTTGTGCGTTGACACCAATAGTTGAGGTCACTGACATTGATTTCGTATTCCTGCAGAGCCCATTTAATGGTCACCCTAGAGTCTCCAAAGACTCTAAGATTCACCAGTCCAAATAAATTAGCTGTTTTTATCCCCATCCAGAGCGCCATCACCTCAGCTTTCATATTTGAGCCTCTCCCACCATTAAGACGAAGGGAGAAGAAATGATTTTCATTTATATAGATAACTCCTCCAACTGCACACAATCCATCCCTAGCAGCCCCATCGAAGAATAGAATAGGTTGAGAAACCACAAATGAAAAAGTTGAGTCTCTCGCAGAATTATTACTTGCTTCTTCTTCAGGATAATTATGTATCAACATGCATACTGTACTAATACAGTGAGCTGGATCAGCTTTCTTATCCTTAAAAATAACTTCATTTCTTTCATACCATACAATCCATGCAATAAAAATAGGGAGACATAATGGCTTATTTTTCCTTCTTATCCATTTGTGTAATCCTACACAAAAGTCCTTATCGTCCCATGCCACCTGCAAATTTTGCTCCTTACAGCATAACTTCCATACAGATTGATAAAATGAGCAATTCATCAATAGATGTTCAGCAGATTCAGGTCCAGACCGACATAAACAGCACCATCCAGGTCCCGTCCATCCACGTTTGATTAAGTTATCCCATAATTTAAGGCTTCCATTTAATACATGCCAGAGAAAACACTTTATTTTCAATGGAATAGCCAACTTCCAGATCGTGGAGTACCACCAATGATTTGGATAAATACAATGTGCTTGGATAATCCTTTTATATGCTGTTTTAGCAGTAACACACCCATCTTTTGAATTACCAGACCAATATAATTTATCATCTGCGCCTGTAATCATAATGCCTGCAGCTTTGATAGCATGTATATAGTTTCTCCACTCTATTACCTGTTCCTCATTCATCCATGGGAAAGATTCCATCCATCCATTACCAGAAATACAGGATAGACTATGATCATATATATCATTCAAATAAACCCAACCCTGATTATTTAAACAAGTAATCAGATTCTCAGATAACCTGTAATTTTCTTCAATTCCGAGCACAGGATCAATACCAATGAGACATCTGACTCCATTACCTATCCGCCAGCAAATATCATTAGCGATCCAGTCATAAACTTTAAGGAAACCACGCCAAATCGGGGACATCAATCCAGTAAAGACCTTTGGTTTCCTCATCCAACTGATGAAAATCGGGTTTTATATATTTGAAATGAAGCACATGCGACCATAGAGAATTTCCACAGAGGCCACGCCACATACTCTTGAGTCTTAGTGCTTTGCTGAATGCATAGATATCAATTATACCCCAGCCACCATTTTTCACCGGTTTTGCCAAAATATTCCATTTCACCATCACCAATTTGGAGCCAATTCTAGAGCCAGCCCAAAGAAAATTAAACATCAACCTCCTAATCTTGTTGATAACAGAAACCGGCACAACGAGTAGTGATAACCAGTAAACTGGTATACTCGATAAGACAGCTTTGATCAAAACAAGTCTACCACCCGTAGAAAGGAATCGATAAGCCCAATGATCAATTTTCCTTTCAAATTTCTTAATTAACCAACGCCAGTCCTCCACTTTATACGAATTAGGCTTTAAGATAAAACCTAAGTACTTCATACCATCAGTCATATCCTTACAGGAAAAAGGTAAAAAGGCTTCAATTTCATTCCTCCTTTCAGGATCCACCAAATGCTGATAAAAACACGATTTAGCTATGCTGACTTTCATACCTGATACTTTACAAAAAAAGTTGATGATATTGGAGAATACCTTCCATTCTTTGACTGTATCAATACCAGCCAACAGAACATCATCCACAAAGATGAGATGGGACAAGAAGCATTCCGTCCCCACCTTAATACCTTTAATCAAACCAAATTCTTTTGCTTGCTTGATCAGTCGACTAAAACCATCAATAATAAGGATAAATAGTAATGGTGATAGCGGGCAACCTTGCCGAATACCCCGACTACACTGAAAAAATGAGGTGGGGTTCCCATTAACCAGCACTGCAATACTGGGTGTTGTTACACACGCCATAATCCATTTAATCACTAAAGGAGGTGTCCCGATTTGGATCAATATCAACCTGAGAAAAGACCAATTGATTCGATCATAGGCCTTTTCTAAATCCATCTTCAGAATCAATGCCTTCATCTTCTTAGTCTTGATTGAATGAAGTAATTCCTGTGTAAGCCCAATGGAGTCATGAATTTGCCTCCCCTTGATAAAGGCAAACTGTTCAGGAGTGATAATATCCACCAGAATAACCTTTAACCGTTGTGCAATGATTTTGGATACAAGCTTATAGATGAGATTGCATAGTGCAATCGGTCTATATTCCCCAAATGACACGGGCTTGTTACTCTTAGGAATCAATGTAAGGAATGTAGCATTTAGAGCCCCAGAAATGAAGCCATTGATCCTAGTGAATTCCACCAGCTTTAGAATATCCTTCCCCAGAAGATCAAAAAAGTGCAAATAAAATTCCACTGGCCACCCATCAGGACCAGGACTTTTGTCCTTGGCAAAAAGCTTTAAAGTGTTCTCAATCTCATCAAGTGTTACTTCCATACCCAACCCAATAGCTGCTTCTTCATCGATGCATCTCGGATAAAGCTGGGCCAGTCTAATCTGATCCATTAGGTCACCATCACCATCTTCTTTAAAGTTATTACAAAAAAACCTGTGTGCCTCATTACTCAATGCCTCCAAACCATGCACAGAGTTACCATTAACATCATTTATATCCCAGATATATTTTGAGTTCCTCCTGGCAGAGGCGAAAGCATGAAAAAACTTAGTATTCTTGTCACCCTGCCCAATCCACACTGCTCTGCTTTTAAGCCTCCACTCCTTTTCCTCTCTTAGGAGAATCTCCTCTCTTTTTTTCTCATACTCTTTTAAAATAACAAAGTCTTCTCTACTCAAAGAGCCATCAAAATTTTTAAGGCAGGCATACTGTATTGAAGATTCCAGCTTATACAGATCAGCATCATCAGCCCTCTTCCTTTCTTTAATCCAGTTTATTACTGCCATCTTCAGTTTCTTCATTTTCAAACAGAAATAGTCTACCGGGTTCAAATTCTCCACATCAGAATTTGTCCAAAAATCTTTAACCATTCCACAGAAATCCTTATCCGAGAGCCAAGTGCTGTTAAATTTAAACGGATAAATAAAATTTTGACCATAATTCTCAAATTGGAACACAATCGGCCAATGATCAGAGAATTTAACTTCATGAACCCAGGACCTTGTATTTTTAAAAATATCCAAGAAAGAAGATTTTACCATAAACCGGTCCAATCTTTTATGCACTCCAGCATCCCCCAATCTCCCATTAGTCCAAGTAGGAATAAGTTTTGCTGGAACCACATCTACCAAGTCATGCCGATTAAGATAATCCAGAAAGTAATCAGCCATCGGGTCAAGTCTATCCCCCGAGCCCCAAATCTCAAATGCAGAAGAAGAGAAATTCAAATCACCGCCTATCACTAGATTGTGCAACCCAAGAATCCCAGAGGCCGCCAGAGCATCCCAAAAAGTCCTTCTCTCATCATAAGGTGCATAACAATTGAGAATATTGATCTGTACATTCAACCCAATGCATATTCCTTGCAACAATAAACCCCAAGGAGTAGCAAAGGCCTTGAAATTATATAATGCTGGGTTCCATGCAACTGCAAGACCACCAGAGAGCCCATTTGAACAAATAGCTGCAACCTCCCAACTAGGCAGTCTGTCACTTAACCATTTGATAGCCACCGAACCAACACAAATAGTTTCTTGCAATAAAATAATACCAGGACAAATAGCAGATGATAATTTGGAGAAGGCCTTTGCCCTAGCAGCCTTCCCCAAACCACGGATGTTCAAAGAAAGAACAGACATTAGGAACCAGCTTCACAGGGCATCTTCGCTCTAAGGCCCAAATCATCTGGATAATTCACATCAGAACCCTTCAAACCCACTGTATCCGACGAAAGGTTAACAACATCACCAGAAATACCAGTCCCCCCTTTCTTCTTCTTACCCTTACGTATCGTTACATTTTGAAATTTTACATCCTGAACCGGCCGGGCATCCGAACCATCAATAGGGTTTTTAGAGTATGAGGGTAATGGAGTTAGGGATTTTAGAATTCCACTAACCATGAGGCCACAGTCATCAGGAACCCCACTCTCAACAGGTAGACACGAAATAGGGTCCAGGTCCCCAGAAAGTTCAGCAACTAAACCCCTATCAGCAGCCAGATTCCCAGAATCTCGACTAACCTCACTACAGACTGGCCCATCAACAGAAACCAAACCCTCATCAACCTTATCCCTAACCGGAGATAAATCGAAAGATAAATTACGAGCAACAGATGACTTATACAAGTCCCCAGACTGTTGATAATCCCCAGCAGAAGGAGTATGAATACCATGTCTTAAGATGACATTCCCCGAAGCAATACGTTTATCTAAATCCCTTTCCGAGACTTCAATCAATGCTATATCATCCTTTGAAACCTCAGAATACACAGAAGCAGGATTAGGTATATACTTACCAGAAACCCTTGGAGGAGAAAGCGATTCCAGATAATCCTTTAACGGCGAGCGCTCCTTCAGCAAATTAGGGCATCTAGCACGAGTATGACCTATTTCTCTGCACCCAAAACACCGGAAGGGTATCCTAAAAAAGTCCAATCGCTGCTTCCAACAACGGTTACCCCAGACAACCTCCACTTCCGCCGGCAGACCCAATTCCATATCCAACTCCACCATAACCTTTGCATACTTCCTCACCACACCAAACAAGGAATTCCTGTCAAAGCGAATATATCTGCCAACCGCATTAGCCAAACCACACACTACCTCTTCCGTCCATAATTCAATTGGCAATCCCGGGATCATCATCCACAAATGCTTAAACCTTTGTTTTTCGGACAATGGATCAAATGCCATGTGCCACCTCTTCAATATCAGAGACCCATCTTTGAAGAGCCATATGCCTTCCAAAACCCTCATCATCGACTCAGTATCAGGGAACACAAAGAGTATCCACCGGTTTAGCAGTAAATTTATCCGCGGGAGCAGACCAGAGGCAGACCCCCAATTAACCTTCACCCAATCGACAATTTCCTCCTTGGTTCCAGAAGAAAATTCCAAGCGGCCAACTAATGCTCGTTCAGCAAGCAGAGCCACCCTGTCGAGGCTAGCACCTTCTGGAACAACAAATCTAGCCAGCGACGTCCGAGCCTTGTAGGTTTTTAACTTCCGACGCACCCGCGCCCTGGACCCAAATAAGTTAGGGTTTTTTGAACCAGTCACTCTCTCAGCGTCCGACGCTGGCTCAGCAGAATGAAAACCCTCATATGAGGCTTTTTCTCCAATATGTATATCCATACCTAGGGGAACCGGGAATAGAAGTCACCTGTCAAGCAACTAGCGACCCACACCTGTCCTGCAAAAAATGACCCCCACCTGTCCTGCAAACCCCACTATACCCACACCTGTCCATTCACTCTACCCTTCATCCGATGCATCAGTCAGTGGGGTCACAAATCAAAGGGTCAATAGGGAAAATACTTAGGTTAGCGCCCCTCAATCCAGTCCCCATCAGATCTGCAGAAAAAACCCCTCCCCTCGCAGCTCCCCTACTTCATTTTCGCTGCAGGTTCATTCAAAAAAATTTACTTATTAAGTTTTGTAAGTTATCAACACTTCCATCAAATCAAATATCACTTTATATATAAACATGTTAATAAAGGAAACCGAATTGTTAGGAAACATAATCTCTCGATAATTTGAAGAAACAACCATTTAAAATGAACATTGTTCCATTAAGATAATTTGATAGTGTTCCACTTATAGGCAATTTTAATGTAATGATAAGTATGCACCGATAAGAAGATTTATGTTATTCTAAACAGAGTGGAAAAACTACATACTTGTAACATACATCAATTATATATACTAGTAAAATAAAAAATTACATAGTTGTAATATACATAAATTATATATTAATAAAGTAAATAATAATAGTGATAATGTTTAATCACAAAGATCTTATAAATTTTGGATGGTAGTCATTTCATATTTCTCCTATTCATTATTATTGGCATATGGTTATTTATGCTTTCAACTTGTGGTTTTGGATGGTTGTCATTTTATATTTTTCTTATTCATTATTATTGGCCTATGGCCATTTATACTTTCAACTTGTGGTTTAATCAATTTTTTTCAAGTTGATGGTCAAATTATTTTTGAGAATGATATTGAAAAAATTCAAAAATCATTACACTTATATAAAATCAAAGTGAGATGGATCAAATAAATTTTCAAGATAGCTGAAATTTAAAATAAAATAAGTGAATGGAGCTAAACTTGTATTTGCCACATAAACTACCCCTTCTGAAAATGGGGAGATTAAAGTGCCCCGTGTAGATCCCCCCTACCAAAATTGTGGTAATAATCCCTCCAAAAAATAAATATATGATTGAGGATACCAAGGTCAACATTGACAATAGAAGTTGATATACTTATGGTTGAGCTTATGCTTCTATGTTTATTCACCTATATCAAGCCAAATTTCTTCGGAAAATCATTTTGAGAAATCCATTTCAACACAAATCCTTGCTAAAATCATGTGTTATTGTTCCTTTCTTTTATGCTTGACTAAGTCCATGCTTCTAGTAAAGATTAGTTTAGCAATTAATAGACTTAGCCATAGTGATGGTGGGAATGAAGGCAATTTTTTCCACTATAGCTATAGGGAAAGCTATGTGGGCCTAAGGAAGAAATGACATCCTACCCTCTACAATGGAATAAATACAAGCAAATACGAGAGAATAATCTTAATTCAAGATCACGAGTAGTGCTCCTTGACTAGGTAAATTGTGCCTTGCGAAGCTCAACTCCATGGCCAATGTTGCGTGAACTATAAGGGTGTAGTGAACATAGGACAATGAAGACTAAGGAAGAAAACCTAGTTCCAAAGAATGGCAAAGCATAGTGCATCTATCCTCCTTACTCGATTTTTCCATAATAATTAATATATTAATAACTTTATCAATAATTATTTATTGAAATAAATAATCAATGTATATTATATTTTATTTGAAACCAATAAATAACCAATGTATATTATATTTTATCAGAAAGCAATAAATAACCAGATATATTATAATTTATCTAATGGTTTCATATATTTGTTAATCAATTAAAATCTAACTAATTCATAATAATTCCTTAGTTGGTGGATTCATATAAATTAATCAATTAATACATTCATGACTTTATGGTGAATCACTTAATGTGTATTAGAATGTTATGAATTCATAAAAATGCAATACAAAATGTTTTCATGGATATATTTGTATACAAATTAATAAAATGTGAATTTTAAGTTCATTAAATTTATATTTATATATGTTAATTTTATGTTTGTAAATATGTTAAATGGCATATAATTCATGTTATCAATGATATTTTCATACCAATACATTTAAAATCTTGTTAATATGAGATATTGAAATTTTCATATTTAAAAAAAAAATGTGTATTATATTTTTTTTATTTAAAATAAAATTAAAAAAAATGATGAAAATATATTAATGTGGATAACATCATGTAATGACTTTACAATAAATCAATAATAACCAAACATGTCATATTAATGTCTCTCCAATAAAGTAAAATAAAAAACAAAATGGTTAACTTATAATAAAGAATCAAATTTTAAAATAATGAAGATATATAGTAAGTAGGAAACATATACCAACTTGATATTGTATAGATCTCGAGACTAATTTATTAAATTCAAAGGGATAAAAAAAAATATTAAAAATTAAAAGATATTAAAAAATTTAGTATTAAGAATTTCATTTAATATAATATTTAAAAAAAATTGATTTCCCAAAATTTACAAAGTTATTAATAACAAAAAAAATTATTAAAAAAAATTAAGATTATTTTTCTTTCTACTGGAGCCTTACCTTATGCAAGTTGATTGCTATCGGTGGGAGGAAGACTCACTCTTGTAAAATCAGTATTGACAGGGATACCTATTTACTAGTTCTCTCTCACACAAGTCCCAATCTCTATAATCAATTCGTTAAGGAAAATTTTCTTTAATTTTCTGTGGACTTGAGGAATGGAACGTAGTAATCTAGTTATGGCTAGTTGGGACAGATTAGCATTGTCTGAAAGTTGTGGAGGTTGGGGCATAACAAATTTATTCACATGCAGTGTTGCTCTTAGACTAAAATTTTTATGGAGAGGTCTTTTTGGTTCTACTCTCTGGTCTAAAGTGCTTTCTGTGAAGTACATTAAAGGGGATATTATAAATTGGATTAGGAATCCAAATAAAATAACTAGGGGTTCTTCTCCTGTTTGGGTTGGGTTCATCAAAGTTTACAATTGGATGGAAAAAGATCTCTTTTGGCAGGTAGGAAATTGTAAAGAGATTTATGTTGGTATTGACCCGATTTTGGGTTTAGAAGAAAATTAAAACTATGAGAGGAAATTCTTATCTATTTGAAAGAATGTGGTCACTACACTCTCAATAATATAAAGAACATAAGAGATAAGTCTGAACAAAATTCCTACTGGTTCACTGCAAAGGATTTGGGTTTTACTGGACTTGCTGCTTTCGAATGGAACCATTACATTAGGAACTTGAAATCGCCTGGATGCAGACTTACTCAAGAGAAATATGAGATTATTTGGAATGTTAATACAACTACTGGCATGGTGACGGCTAAATCTACTTACAATTCTATTATAAAAAACAGATGTTATTTTCTGCAGAACTGGTGGTATAAAAGGCTCTGGAAATGGTAGCTCCCATTAAAAATCAAATATTTTATGTTGTACGCGCTGCAAGGGGGTATTAAAACCTGGGATAATATTATTAAGAAAGGGTGGTATGTTCCAAGTATTTTTTTTTATGCAAAAACAATTATAAATCTACTAAACACTTACTTGTGGATTGTGAGTTTACAAGAAATACTTGGAACATGATTCTGTCTTCTTTAAAGCCTGATCAGCATTGGGGATTAGAAAATTTTGACATATGTGTTCTTCATTGGATCCGAAGTTGTAAATCACATCCTACTATTCCAGCTTTGATATCATGGACTATCTAGTATACTCGTAACAAAGTTGTTTTTAAAACAAAGTTTTGATGTTACAAAACACTTGTTTACAGATTTTGAACATGATTAAAGACTACTTTACAGAAAAAGCAGGTTCAAAATTCAAAAAGTGAGCACTTTCAATCCACAATTCAATGGTCTTGTTGCTTTCTTCGATGGTATGGCTACAAATGGCTTATGTGCGGCAGGTGGAGCAATATTATTAAATCACGATCACTATTACACTCTGAGACTTAATTATGGAACATGTACTAACATGAAAGAAGAGCTTCTTTCTCTTTTGTGTGTTCTGAAAGTGGCAAACACTTTTGGTTTTGGTGACCTCAAAGTTTTTTTGGATTCTCAGGTTACCATTAAATGGGCCTATTGTGAGTACATTCTAAAAGTCACTTCCCTTCTTCACTAGTGCTATAGAATCAAGGCAGAAATTCAATTATGCAAAAATATGTCCTTCGAGCACATCTATCGACAAGATATCTCTTTGGTGGATAAGCTATCAAAACAAGCTATGGAAGGTGAGGAAGGAGTTATTGTGTGGGAAGAACTCCAAGATCAACATATCTGTGATGTGGGCTCTCTGAAGATTTTTGAAAAATGGTATGCTCTGTGACTGTTTTTTTTATCTTTTTGGATCTTATAGGTTTGGAAGAAGAGTTTTTTGAATCATATTTTGAGAAGGAAGAAATGTTATAAGTTATTTTTTGATAAGTATTTTAAAGACTTGAATAGTTATGTACTATTTGATTCGTACTGAATATCAATAGTATGTTTTTTTCTGCTGAAAAAAAAAAAGTTACGCAAGTTGATATTTACCCAAACTTTCCACCGATATATTAAAAAAATTACTTCTAATAATATAGAATAATATCACACACCCTTAAAATATACACAATCCTTAAAATATAAGCATTCCCTTCTATACTTGAGTTTCCAATATGACATTTTAAAAATAATATATATTAAAGCAACATATATTATATCATATATTATTACACCAAGCCGTTAGAAAACTTAGCCATAAAATGCACCTCTACCAAGATAAAATTATAGGTAAGTTTCTATATAACCATAAAACTTAGAGGTTAGGCAAATTTCTCTTCAAAACAACCCATAAAAAAATGTTAGAAATGGGCAAAATTTCAACGCTCGATCACTAATTGTTATATCATAATTTTATTTCACTTTTATATCCATTTAAAATTTGAACAAATAATCTACTGGAATTTATTCTATTGGGTGTATATCCATAGATGTAGTGGATTAATATTTTCCATATTTCAAAATTGTTAGTGTATTAATTGGTTAATAATAATTAATTTTTTTGGTATTTATTCTTTAAAAAAATAATGGGTTGTGTGAGTAGCCAGGTGTATTTATATTTATAGTGCAAGTTATGTAAACGGGAAAAATATTTGAAATCAATAAAAAAGAAAAATAAAAAATAGTCCATCATAATAATAGAAAACTAAAAAAATGGACAATAATAATTATAAAATTTTATAATAAAACTCTATAATAAGTTAACATAGATCCATATTAATCCTAAATATTTAAAGGAATAAGAGAAATGTGTCTCTATTTCTTTTGATCCCTTTTAATCACCAACAATATCTTTGTGTACTTCCGAAATTGTGTTTATGTTTTTCTTGTAAATTGCATAATTATGGAAAATCTTGTGTTATCATCACCATTGGATAGCCATAAGGGACCTCCTCTTAAGCCCCCATTAACTCTCTTTATATACAATTATTTTCTTCTATTTTGTCTCCCTCTTATTCATAGTTTATTTAGAAACTCCACCAATAAAACCATTTAACCAAAAAAACCATTTACCTCTTAGAGTAAAATCCTACAATTTGACTTTAGATTAAAATTAAGTCTTGATCCTCCTTCATTCACTCCACATGGCCCAAAAAGAAAACACCTTTTTAAATACCTTAAGGTTAGAATGAAACTAAATCCTAGTTCATTTCCTTAAGGAATCATCATAGAGTTTCCATTAAGCTTTTACCAACATGACAAATTCATCATCCTCCAACTAAATAGGATTTGATCTTGAATGGACTTGAAGGCTTGGAGTCTTGATTTGAAAATTGAATAAACAATGGAATATGATCTGATTCCCCGCCAAATTCAACCCATGTTCTTATCCATGCTTGTTTACTTATTAGATATTTTCAAACTAGAAATCAATCAAGGAGTTTACCAACCTTGTCTTCCCATATATGCATATTCCTCTAGGTAGGCACTAGGTGCTCCCATGAAGATGGATAAAACTTTTTGGCAAGCAAAGGGCACGAGTATGGAAAAAAACGAGCTCAATCGAGCTTTTGTTAAGCCCTTGTTTGAGATTTTAAAATCTCAATCAAGGGCTTAACCAAGCGCTCGATTGAGCTATTTAAAAAAGCTCGATTGAGGGTTAAGAAAACCCTTGATCAATCTCTATAGCTCAATCAAGGGTTTTCTTAACCCTCGATCAAGCTTTTTTAATAGATCAATCGAGCTATTGTCATTAGTAAAATATACATAGAAGTCCATGGGAAGACTATAGAAAGTAAAAAAGTAGCTCAATAGAGCAAATAAATCGATCAAGCTATTAGCTCAATCGAGATTTTAGTTTAACTACAGATAAAACCTCGATCAATCTATTTAAAAATGCGCTCAAAACCTCGATCAATATTTTTTAATACCTCGATCAAGCTATAACTCTATAGCTCGATCGAGGGCTTGAAAATCAAGCTTTTAGCCCCATTTTCTGCAAATTTAATTTCACTGGCCTCTTTTTCGGGCCTAAACCCTGTCCAGGGATGCACCTTAGGTGGTAGACTTCATATCGATGGATTCATCAATGAATCATTTATCCATTGGAATATAATTTATGGGTTTCTGAGTTCGTATATAACTTTTTTATTTTCTTTTCAAACTTACACTTACAAAACCATGTCCACAAGTTCAAATCAACACAAAGAAAAATTAACAACATAAAAATCAACCAAAAAATCAATGCATCCTCTTCAAAAGGGTATTTTTTGTTTTTTGATTTTTGTAACCAGTAAAAAAAACTTTACATGCACACACATGTACGAAATGCGCTTAAAATTTTCAATGGTTGGTTTCGAAAAGTAATAAAAAATATATTTTTCCAACATAAATTAAAAAATATATATTTATGCCCTAGTGTATTTTGTGTAGATTATGTTCATATTTTTTTTTCAAAAATTATGCATTTGTCACTAAATTATTTTACGTGCACATAAGCCACTTGTCAACTTTTCCTGAAATTTACAACAAACCTAACATTAAATGCAATTTTATCATATTAAATAATAATATTATTATTATTTAAATATAGGTGGAAAGACAACATAATTCCCTACAATTTGTTTTTTTGTTGCATGTCGGAATTCACAAGGCATATATGAGTTTTGAGGGCTTCAATTTAATACATGAGTAAAAAATCAAATTTTCACCGTCACTTTTTTCCAAAAAGTGTTACCCATCTTATTGGATTCACCCCACTATTTTAATGGGCTGAACATCCATCAAACCAACATCCTCCAATTTATTAATAAAAAACATAGCTAGAGGATATGTTTGTGCAACACTTCCCTAGATCTCTACCCAACTCAACATGAAGGTCAAATCCCTGTCTAATATCACTTTCTTTCTCCTAAAAAAATCTTAAAAAAACAAACCCTACGAGATGACCACTCTCTCTTCATAAGGACCATACATATTGACAACTCTGAAATATCTCCTTCATCTCCAAAGAAATGAGTTTAGCTCCAATACCTATTGAAATGATAACATAATTAGTTAACCTCATAGAGCTCTTCTTTGAATCAACCCACTGGACTTGACTACAAAATCAACAAATATAAAATCCCAATCCCTAAAAAATTTAGACATCTCTCTTGATATCTTATTCCCTTCCCCATAGTCTCTTGAATAAAAATCACATTAGGCTTATGAAGTTCCAAGAGTTGTATTAGAGAATTTTTTTAATGAGTTTCCCAAACCCCAAACATTGAAACTCATACCAATAATAAGAGACCATCCATAAGGGCCTGGTCTACTCTAAGGGATCCATGAAGATTCTATTAATGCTTGCTTAGCTGAATTTTATTTTAAACTTTAGATTGGGCTGTGGATATATGAGACTTTCTTCCCCTTCTAGAATCTAAACCCTACCTTTTTATTTTCCATGCAAAGACCACGGTCAATCGACCCTACTTTTGAAATAAATAAATGAATATTTCTTCTCTTGAATTCAATGGAATATATAAGATGACCAAAATTTTTAGTGAAATACAGAGATGTGAGCGAAAGTGTGTTCAGAAGCCTCCCTATTTTCTTTATTGATTACATATTTTTCCAACACCCTTTTTGTAATTGAAACCCCCCCCCTCCCAACCCCTCTAACACCTAGGTCCTTCTAGCTAGGATAACTATCACACAATTCCTCTACTCCCATGACTCTTCTCCTTTTTGGAAAAAAACCTTGAATATTAGACCATGGGATAAATTTCACCCCTAAAATTTTTCCTATTGAAGACTCCTTTGGGCCTAAGGAGCTCTCACCATCCATATCATCCACAAATTTCATCTAAACTTTGGATGAAATAGGTGGATTTCCTTTCCCTCAAAATGAAGCCTCACTATATTTTCTTACCCAAACCTTTTTAGAAAACTTAACTGCACAATCAATGGCCAAGTGACCATATGCATGGTATCTTACACATCTAAATGGGATACTAACATAGTCTAAAAAATTGATAGTGTTGCATGTTCCTTCTCTTTAACACTATCTCCTATGTGGGTAGACCTTCATGAATATCCAATGCAACCAAAGATACAAGCAATGGTATAGGTGTTCAATATCTAAACACTGCAATCTGCTTCCATGAAGGTTCCGATACAATTTTCAATGGCTTTAAACATATTCATTAACCAAAATCCCAATGGAAATCTTTGCTCGGTTTCACCCATACTTGTTATAGAGGTGGCCTCTCCATACACAATTAAAAACAAGGGCTCCATTTCTTCACTGATAATAGCATGTGACACTAAAACCAGTGAGATCCCATGATATTTTGTGCATTCACTTCATATCTAAAGATGAAATCCAAAAATCCATGCACCAATAGATGGAATACAAGAACATGACCTAACACTAGCAATCATTATCTTTCCATCCATAGCTAGAGTGACTTCTTCGATAGTTGATGACCAAAAAAATTCCCAAGGAGTGCCTTATTCACTAACTCAACTATGCATTTTAATATCTTTCCCACACATAAACTTGATCTACTAGTTCTTCTACTTGACACACTTTCAACTTCTTTTCACTGAAGCAAACTACATCCTAGATCGCTTCTTCTTATTACTTGCACCGCAACATCCCTATCTTGAAGGTCCAACAATCACCTTCTAATTTGCTTAACTAGAGCACATTGACTCCATCTTACCCCGTTGGATATCTATTAAAGCGGTTAACGCAATTCACAAACAAAAACTCCTTCACCATCCCTACCTTATGAAGAGGCTAGCCCTTCTCATGCACCATCAGGGAATACGATGCATCCAAACCAAAAAAGAGGAGATACCATTGGTCACACCTTGAGTTTTGTCAAACAATAGAATCACCTTAGACTTAATTGACTTCTTACACAAACTAACAATATGTACAACATTAAACATTAGATATTCCTTATAACCATCATGCACATATAGAAATTTGGGAATGATAACCTAAAGGTTGATTCACACAACTCCCCCCCACAATGTATTAAGACTTCAAAGTCTACCAAGACTCAAGGAGTGAAGGGTCCCTATGCGAAAATTAATTAACCTTCTAGTGGGTCTTCAATGAAATCCAACAACTCATCATTTAGACCCATATTTAACATGGAATTGGCATCCTTGTACCCTATAATCTAGATATGTAAAACCCTAACTTCATCCAATTATATCATTTCATCTTTTATTAATGAATTTATAAATACTAATACATTCATAACTCTACCTTTAATTATAAATATTATGATTATAAAAATAATATAATATAATTGGATACTAATATTATTATATAATATAATATAAATATTATAATAATATTTTGGTTATATTATTATTATATTATAATAATATAATATTTATTATAAAATTATAACCCTAATTTATGAAGAAAGGGGATGTGAGAATAAAAACTATATAGACAACGAGTTGAACTTGTGACGTCACAACGTCCAAATATATCATCATCACATTCATTTAATTATTTTAAGGATGTGAAGTTCCAAGACATTGGCTAAGAAGTTTAAAATATTAGTGCTAAAGTGTATATTATTAGTGAGATTCTCATGTTTCTACTTAATTTCAAAGATGCAAAGGAAGAGAAAAAATATATTCCGTCTTATCAAAATTATAACACATAGTTATAATATTAAATGATTAAAGTATTATTCAAAACAGATTTTAGAAGAATTGAATTATATTGCAAAGTGTTCGGTAAATAAAGTAAATAAATGTATTAAAATAGTTGATATTACAATTTCTAAAGTAAAAAAAAAAAAAAAAGTCCTTTCAAAATTACAAGACATAAGACATGACCATATGATGGAATAATTTATTATTATTTATTATTTATATTAGTTTCAATATTGTTGGATGATTTAATCATGGGAGGAAGATTCGAACTAGATCGAATTGAACCTAATTACCAAGAGGGTGCTCTTGAACCTTAATTACCAAGATCGGGTTTAAGATTAACTACAATTACCAAGACTAAGTTTAAGATCGACTATAGTGGTGAGCTTAATGATATACTAGTTTTATCATTGTTTCTTAAGAAGACAAGGGAGTTTAGAAACTCTCTCACACAAATAAATGTATATAGAGACACATCGAACTATTGTAAAATTATTTAGTCCCTGTTCTCTTCTTTCTTTGTTCATTAAAAAGTGAAATCATATATATATAAGCTATATTTTTTTCGATGATCTGAATTCTAACACTCAAATGTGCTATAAGCTCCTAAATATTAGCACTCCTCCCAATGGATTTTCTACAAAATTTTGATACATCAGCTCCAATGTATCGCTCATGCCTCTTTAAATTGTCCTCCGCTATGCTCTTTAGATTCCTCTCGATGACTCTATCACGCAACTTCGATACACCATTAGACTTGCTCCATCATGACTTCTCCTGAACAAACTTGTTAACACCTCGGATATATCAGGTCTAACACACTATCCTACTTGCTCCACCAGGTCTTTGGATCTCGAACTTTGGAAAAACCTTAAACTTAGCACAATGCATATTGGATGAAACCTCCGATAGAAGACTTATGAAAAGACTCAAAGCAGTGGCAATAAATACAACAAGTGAAACTTAAATGTTTAACAAGTCTTAGTTGCGGAGCCATTAAATCTGTCTGCAAAACTTCTTCAATGCAAGTATGGGTTTCTTTACCGCCTCACCACATGTTTTGAACTGAATAAACGATCTTCTATTGCAAAACATTAAATGTGCCAACCTAAAATGAAAATTTGATTGAACAACGGTCTAAAGAAATCATTATCTCCAACATTCTCCCTCTTAATTGTTTCTTCAAAAATTTCAAACTAAGTACTGTTGCATTCTACAACATACAAACTCCAAAACTTTATCTCTGTGAAATTCAAATAACTCCCTTAACAATGGTTTTGTAAATATGTATGCTAATTGATCTCTAGATCTGCAAAACTCAACAATAATTTCATTACAATCCACAAGCTCTCTAATAAAGTGATACCTTGTATCAATATGCTTCCTCTTCTTGTGAAAAACATGGTTTTTTGGTAGATTTGTTGTTGCAATAAATTTGAGTTGGTCCTTCCTGCTCATGTAACAACTGAATCAAAATCCTCCTTATCCAAACTGTCTGACATGTTGCTCATGTCGTTGCTACATACTCTTCTTATGTAGATGATAATGTTACAATGGGATTCTTCTTAGATGCCCATGCTACTATACTGAACACATAACTAGATGTGCTCTTCTGATCATCATTGTTCCTTGCAAAATCATTGTCTGTATAGCCAATTAGCTTGAAATATGAGTATGATGTATACATAATTCCATATTCTGTTTTTTTAATGTAAATAAAAACTTTATATTACTGCTGAGTCAAGAGATACAAGGAGTACATAGTGCGCTTACAGCGGAGCAGAGTTATTAGAGCATAGTTATCATACCAACCCCCCAAAACTATAGACCAATACAGACATAGCATTACAAAAATGCAGAGCGAGCGTCCACGAAGCCGGACCTCCTCAAAATGTAACCACGAGTTTCCAGAGTGTAAAAAGATACCACCCATCCATTTAACAAAGGACACCAGGCCTGACCGACAACCCAAAACTATGCTTACAGACATAAGACTCCAAAAATCGAAAAAACAAGACTCGACTAAATCTACAGACCTTTAACAAGCAGAGCAAACGGTTCAGCAGCACCATTCACAGGCGTCTTCATGTCCACCATTTTCTTCAGAGGGAGAGTGTCGAATTGAATAACAGCAACCCTTGGTCGAGGAGAACCATCCTTTGGTGATGTGCTACTGGAAACCCAATTTCCTTGAGCGTCTAGGCCCGCGTACGAGAACAAGAGGCCCAACTTCTTTGAAATAGCATCAATTTTACAGTGCATAAGCCGGTTGTCTGCGTTGTGATCTTTCCAGGCTTTAATCGGTTCTTCATTGCCTTGTCGCTTCACATTACCCTCCATCATAACATGTGCAAGTAGGTTATTGGTGACCCAATACATCATCACCATTCTATCATAGGCCGAGGCACGCCCAGCAGTAGTACCTGGGTCAGTGACCCACTCCTCCACCTCAGTCCTAACATCCTCGATAGGGAGGGCATGAATTTCGTTCCAGAGTTTCTTCTCAATACCCTCAATATCGTCCTTGATGGGATCAGGGAGATGCTCACGGAAGAAGGATGCCTCAGACTGTGCCTAGATTTGGGCCCTCGTAACCCTGCTAGAGCCCCCACTCCTAACATTAATCTTCTCTTTTCCTTTCAGAGGAGTGCGAACAGCGCCCAACCCCGTGGAGGCACCAGTTTAACGCTTAGGAGCCATAGCAACACTTAACATAGAGGATAGACTGAAATCAGATGGTCACGTTTGCGCAAACCACACCCTATAAGGAACTCTGAAAAGAAAAACAATAAAAGCATAGAGACAAGTATTGCCACCCTCAGAGTAGGAAATAATCCTTTGCATGGAAGAACCGCCATATAAAGGCCTCCTACTCATGATGATGCCATCCGGGCCATAAATGGCCAAGTCCCCTGAAGATCTGAGCCGACCCTGGAATGTACCTTCACCATTACAAAGAATAATAGTTGCCATAATGATAAAAGATTGAAGCCTGTACAAATCCTTCACTTGGATCGTGAAAAGCCGAAAATCGTACTGCACCTTCCTTCCCATAATAACTAACCTGTGGGACTTATCAAGTCTTGTCCTAAAAGACCACTTCATAAGTGCATCATCAGAGCGACCACCGCATTACGGCTGTCACTTCCCTGGGACAGGTGTAGCGTACTCTCTACCATTTGGCTTCTACCAAAGTCCTCGGTGACCAGTTGTAAGCACTTGGGGGCCCAAGTAGCATTCCGGAGATCCACCATGAGATCGAATGTATGTCCACCTCCCCCATCAACACCCAAATTTTCCAGATAGTCTTCCACTTTGTTAGCTTCACGTCTGACGTGGCGAAAGGACAACTGACTGTGGGAACGGACAAGATGACGAAGGATATCCACATGATGAGATAGCCTCCAGCTGGTGGTCACATGTTCAGTCATCTTTCCCTACGCCAGCCCTTTGGTCATGTGGATGATGATTCGTGAGTCTCCCTCAATAGTGGTTGGAAAAAGACCACCATGAATAATCATCTGTATACCATGGATAAGACCATCAAGCTCTACAGAGTTATTCATATCATGACCAAGATAGCCAAAGAACACATGAAGAATAACCCATCCGCATTTCTACAGACCCAACCATATCTCGCTGCTCCAGGATTACCACGTGAAGCCCCGTCAAAATTAATTTTAAAGTCCTTCTACCCAGGAGGAGACCAGATATTGGGGTTAGTGGGTCTACAGATCTTGTCTCGTCTTCTCAAGCCGAGCATGTCCTCCTTTCCAATACCCCAAGCCTTGGCAATTCGCATGTCCTCCTTAGAGAGATTTTTTTCTTCATCATTCGACTATCGGCTTCGGATGGTTTCCTGAATGTTGTGGACTAAAGTCTCCCATACTTCCTCCTTTTGGTGACTCTTGTCCCTGAAAATTCTCCCATTTCGTTCTTTCCAAAGGTTACAGCAGAGCATACCAGGGAACATCTGCCAGATTAGGGAAATAATAGGATTACTGAAAGTTTGGAAGTTCCAATTTTTCAAAGTATGATCTAGATGACCATGAGCCCGGTCGCTTCTTCAGAGTGTAATGGCACCTCTGTCCCAAAGGAAGGAGGAAAACTTGCATTCATCTAGAAGGTGGCTAATAGTTTCCTCACTATTCTTGCATAGTGGGCAGCATGAGGGACCTTGAATTCCCCGTTTCTTAAGGTTTTCACCTATTAGAATTCATTGCCAAATGATTAACCAGCAAAAAATGGCAGTTTTTGGCCAGGAGTTCATTTTCCAAAGTTTTTCCCAGGGGGTATCGTCAGCATCCTCCCTGTTTGAGTGCAGATCATATGCTTCCTTTATGCTGAATATCCGTTTCTGCTGGTATCCCCATCTAAGCTTGTCGGGACCAGTGCTTCTGCGGATGTATCTTTCATGGAGTAATTCCCCAAAATTTCTACCATCATCTTCATTAAGAATACCAGTCCACCATTGTTGGTCTACCCACAATCTGCACAAATCCATCCATTGATTAGACCATAATTGACAAACCTTAATTCTTCCTTCAGACAAACCATGGTCTCTGATATTCTGCCACCTAGGATCATTCCCAATTTTAGGGAATTGATTCCAAGAATCGTCCCAAAAATTGGCCAATTCTCCATCACCTATTTCCCAAAAGCTATGCTCATGGACCAACTTTCTCCCTTTTAAAGCCTTCGACCAAATGTGAGAGCCCATAATATCCATATTGAAACAGATTAACTGGTTGGTTTGGTGGTTCTTGGCATACTTGATTTGCCAAAGCTTAGCCCAAGGTTCTTTGTTGTGGTTACACCAACGCCACCACAACTTAGAACCATGGATGTCACTGACCACTTCTGGATCCCTAATCCCAAGGCCACCCTGAACCTTAGGCCGACATAAGAAGTCCCATCTAATCAGGGAAAATTTGGATTTGGACTCCCTACCACCCGATAGGAAATTTCCCTGGATGCTTCTGATTTCTTTGAGAACAGTTTTAGGAGCAGATAGCACAGAAAAAAGGTAAATAGGCATAGCCTACAAGACAAATTTGACCAGCATTAACCAACTGGGGATGTTTAAAGGTCTATTAATCCAATTTTTTAGTCTACTCTTGATGCGATTCAGCAGGTCCTGCCGAGAGATCCCCCGAAGAGTTCCCTCAGAAAGCGTAGCCCCCAGAAATTTAGTGGGGAGGGAGACTTTGGAAAAATTCAGGATGCAAATGATGTTGCGCTGAGTAGCACTGGGGGTATTGAAAAAGAAAATTTGGGACTTATCAGAGTTAACTTCGAGCCTAGATGCTTTAGCAAAAAGATTTAGACTTTTTTTGAAAGCATGGGCTTCTTGGAATGAAGGGTGCCCCATAAGCATGGTCTCATCAACAAATTGTTGGTGGGTTTGTTTAGACATTCCTTCATGGAGGTTCAGGCCTCTGATTTCTCCTTCCACAGTGAGTGACTGAATAAGCCGACCTAGCCCTTCTGCCATGAGAATGAAGAGAAAAGGGGATAGGGGATCACATTGCCTGATGCCACAAGAAGAATGAAGAATCCTGGTAGGATATCCATTAAGAAAAATAGAAAAGAATGGCGTCGTCACCAGATTCATGACCCAGTTAACCCAATCCTCTCCAAAGCCAAAAGCCTCCAACATGCTCCGCATATAATGCCAATTTAACTTATCATAGGCTTTTTCAATATCAAGTTTGATCATCATACCAGGTTTCTTGGTAGATTTTAAGGAATGAATGGTTTCATGGGCTAAGATGATACCATCAAGGATCTGCCTGCCCTCCATAAAGTCAGATTGCACTGGGTTGATCAAAATCGGGAGCAGAGGTTTCAAGCGATTAGCAACCACCTTTGTAATAATCTTGTAGATAACATTACATAAGGAAATAGGATGAAACTTGCTAGGCTCCTCTACCCACTCTTCCTTGGGAATTAAGGTAAAAAAAGTGGCATTCAAGGATTTCAGAACACCACCACTTCTTCGGGATTCTTCCACAATGTCCACAATCTCCTGTTTAATTAAATCCCAAAAGAAATGGAAAAAATTAGTAGTGAAGCTATCAGGGGTAGGGGATTTTCCAAAATCCATCTACTGCATGGCTTCCTCGACCTCTTGGAGGGTAAGAGGTTTGTTCAGAATTTCGTTATGCTCATCAGTAACCGGTCTAGGGATATGTCTGGTTATCCTAGCAATGGTAGTGCTGCAGTCCACTTGATCTTCCGTTAGAATGTCTTCAAAATGGTTGACAAGTTCATCTTCAATATCCTACCGAGACTCAGCTTGACTACCATCAGCTTTACGGATCTTGAAGATCTTGGATTTATGTCGATTATGGACCACCGCATTGTGGAAGGATTTGTGTTCCTATCCCCTTCCTGGAGCCATTGATTTCTAGATTTTTGCCTTCAGAAAATTTCTTCTTGTTTTTCTCTGGATTCTAGTTGAATCAACAAATTATGTTCATGCTCTTTGAGCTCATTAGTCCACCCTTCATCCATCGTATTTCTATGCAACAGTTCCAGTTCTTCCACTACCTTCGCTTTGTCCTGAAAAATGTTCCCAAAGTCGGATTTGTTCCAAGCTTTTATTTTGGCTTTGAGAGCCTTTAATTTTTGTTGGAACTGAAACATCCCGGTCCCCATGGGAGGAACAATTTCCAGCCACCACTGGCCACCATATCTTTGAAATCCTTATGTTCTAACCTAAATTGTTCAAACCTAAAAGGTTTGAATAGAGAAGCATTGGACCCTTCTTAGTGGAGGCAGATGGGACAATGATAAGAGCCAGCCGATAGAAGGACAACTGCGTGGGCCTCTCCCCCATCTCTGACAAAATCCTCCGTAGTCAGGAAATGGTCTATCCTAGAAGCAACCAAATGGGTTCCTCCCTGTTTGTTGTTCCAAGTATACAGACCATTTCCAGTTTCAATATCGATGAAGGGGCTCTGGCAGATGAAATATCCAAAAGCTTCCTGGAATTTATCCAAGACTCTACTGCCCCCTTTTTTCTCCCCAAGAGACGAAATCAGATTGAAATCTCCCCCCAAAATCCAAGAGCCATCAGAAGCTTGGGATCTCAACCATCCTAAGTGTTAACGGAAAGCATTTTTCTAAGGGAAAGCAGTTGGTCCATAGATATTAACAAGCCTACCAGTGGAGCCAGTCATCCGATCAGTGAACTGAGCACTCAGGGAGAAGCGGTTTTCCCACCAATCATAAATACATAGAGAGTCTGGCTGCCAAAATATCGCCATTCCTCCAGCAAGCCATGATGCATCAATAGCCATGAATTCACTGCCTCGCCATATTTTCTGTTTAGCTTGCTCCAGAAAATCTGAATTACACTGTCTCTTGGATAAAGATGATATCTGATTTTTCTTGTTTGATCTTTCTATCCAGGGTTTTAATCTTCCTGGGATGATTGCACCCTCTAATATTTCAAGAGATCAACTTCATTGATTAACCGTCTTGACTTCAGAGAAGGCTGCCAGTATTGTGGGATACTGACTAGACTCGATTAGCTTCACACCTATCTCTGCAATCCTTTGTTTATTCGTCTTCCTGCCTCTTTTCAGGTCTTCTTCAGGTGATTTCCTCTTGCTAACTTTTTGCGCATCAGAGGCTATACCTAATTGTTTGGGACTTTAGCATTGATGATAGAATCCTAGAGAAGTTCAAGCTACTGCCGAGTAACATAGCCTTTCCCTTTCTTTTCACATTCTCTCTCGATCTCATCAAGATTCAATCCTAACTCCATTTCCTCTTCATCATCTTCAACCATAGGCATCACTTGGTTAACCCCATCCTTATGTTGCTCAACTTCTTCGATAACCTCATCCATATGATCAGACTTTTCTTTACCCTTGTTCATTCCTTGCTCCTTTACATCCTGAGAATCTTCTAGGATCTGGAATGGGTTGGAGGTTGCAATTCATTTACCTTGGTTCTCCTTGACTCCTTATTCTACCCTGCCACTTTATTTCTCCTCCTATTATGCACCTGCGTGAACCCCTCCTTATCCGTGTCCCCAGGTAGACCATTTTTGGGAGAGGATGATATCGGCTTTACCTGAGGGCAATTTCTTCCCAAGTGGCCATATTCATGATATTGGCGACAGCGAAATGGGAGTTGTTTATAATCTAGAGGTTGGATCCATTCCTCATATTCCCAATTTAGACTAATCGCCTCAAGAAGCTCCTTCGATAGATCCATGTAGACGCAGATCCGGGCATACGCAGTATATCTTTGCAGCTTAGTCTAGTCTGCAACTTTCACAAATTCGCCGAGAGTGTTGCCAATATCCTAAAGAATCTCCAAATCCCAGTATTCACATGGCAGGGAGAAGAGCCTGATCCAAATAGAGGCAACCGTGACATCCTCCGTCTCTGGATTAAACCTTTCCTTCCATGGTCTAAGATATAGTCTAGCTGAAAAAAGGAAATAGGGGCCACCGTCTAGAATTCTATCTTGATCTGCAACATTGAAGAAGATAATGGTGAAAAAACCCTTGGCACCCAATTGTAGATTGTAATGTCCCTTAGGTTTCCATGTAATGTTGATCCAGTTCACAAGATCCCATTCCTTGGGACAAACCCCCACAAACTTACCTATTAGGGATTTCTCACGCCATTCCTCGATTCGTTCATGGATCTTATCAAATTTGACCTGAATGGCCAGAATTTTCAAGGTTTTGGGGAGGCATCCCCCCGACCCTATTCGCCTTTTGGAACCTTTCTCAGCATCGATTGACTCAGCAGTTGGAACACCTGCATCATCACTTGATGTCAGCGGCCTCGTGGGATTGCTAGTCCCCATCTTGGACACCTGAGGAGAGGGCCCCTGCTCAAATCTGATAGATCTGTCAGAGTAGCGATCACTGCACACTAGTCGCTGCCAATCCCACCACCCGGTAGCTTTGCGGCACTGTTTTCACCAAACCTCGCTCCTAGGGTTTTTCCATGAGCGCTCTCAACTCGAACCAAATCACATAATTCCATATTCTGTTATACCAGCAACATATCTCAAAATTACTTTAACATCCTACCAATGAATACTATTCGGAGACTCCATAAACCTAGAAATTAAACATATATAATATCAAGCCTCATTGTTGTCAGATACATGAGACTACCAACCATTCTTATACAATGTTGGATCAACACTTGACTTATGATCCTTCTAATTGCTTTGCTTTATACCAGTTTATATTGATGTTACAAATGGCTTACAATTCACCATCCTAAACCTTATCAATATGTCCTTAGTATAATTAGATTGACTAATAAAATTACCATTATCGGATTGATTTATTTTGATGCCAAGGAAATACATCATCAACCCCAAATTAGTCATCTCAAACTATGTTTTCATGGTTATTTTAAAATAATCTATTGAGGGGTCTCTGATGAAAATTAAATCAACAAGATATAAAATTATTATCAAGATTTTACCTTCTAGATTTACCTTTGTATATAGGGTTGGTTCACTTGGACTCATGTTGAATCCATTGTTGTTCAAGTATTCATAAATTATGTTGTACCAAACCCTGGGTTCTTTTTTCAATCCATACAAGGATTTCTCCATCCTGTAGACTTTGTCTTCGAGTCTATCAATCTCATATCTTGGAGGCTGCTTCACATACACTTCCTCCTCCAAGAATCCATTTAAAAATGTAGGCTTAACATCCATCTGATATATGGTCCATTTGTTTTGTGTTGCAATAGCCAACACCATTCTCACAATGTCTAGTCTGGATACATGTGCAAAGGTTTCATTAATATCAATACTAGGTTGTTCACTGAACCCTTGAGCCACAAGTCTTGCCTTGTGCTTCTCAAATTCACCTCCAACATTCACCTTTGTCTTGTGGATCCATTTCACACCTAGACATCCCTTATCTTCAATCAAATCTTTAAGCACCCAAGTATTATTTATTTCTATGGATTCGATATTTTCATCCATGGCTTTCACCCAAACTTCTTCTTTAACAACTTCATCAAAATTTGCCGGACCATATGCAATTAAAGTAAAATTTGAAAACTAATCTCTCTCTTCATCCCATTCATATAAATCCATTAAACTCCTTTCCTTGTGACCTCTAATTCTATTTCTCATTGAAGCTAATGTGGGATTTGAATCACTACTTACCTATGATCATGTTGCTTGTTTTATACCATAACTTGATGGTTCACCTCACTATTGAGTTCTACGCATTATGAACTGTGATGGTCTTGCTCCTCGTGATTGTCTTCTAGGCACATTTACAACAGGTGTATTTTTATGTGGATTATGTTTTCCACGTTGTACTTCTTTCTCATCTCCTTCATCATCTTCTTGACTTAATATAACTACCCCTCCAACTGATTTATCTATGATTCCATCCCAAGCTTCTTCTTCCTTGAATTCAACATCTCTGGTATCAATGCAATTCTTGGTGATGTGATTATAGAGTCTATATGCCTTAGACTCATCACTATATCCAATGAGGATAAACTTCTCTCTTTTTTCATCTATCTTCCTCCTTGTCTCTTCCAGTACATGTGCATAAGCCACACACCCAAAAATACACAAATGAGAAATGCTACAACTCTTACCACTCCAAGCTTTTTGAGGAACTCTATCTTTCACGCTTTTTGTTGGACACCTGTTTAGCATATACATTGAACAAACCACTGAATCTACCTAATATTCATTTGACAGATGCTTCGCCTTCAACATACTTCAATCCATGTTCATAATGGTTTGAATCTTCCTTTTAGCCACTCCATTTTGTTGGGGAGTATATGCGGTCATATATTGTCTCTTGATTCCATGGTACTTATAAAACTCTATAAATAATTTGATTTGCATTCTCCACCTTTGTCTAATCTCAACACCTTAATATATTTTCCACTTTCCTTTTTAACCATTGCATTAAATCTCTTGAAGACACCAAAAGCTTCTAATATTTGCTTCAGAAAATAAACCCAAGTCTTCCAACTATAATCATCTATAAAAGTTAGGAAATAAATATTTCCATCCAAAGTTGGTGTTTGCATTGGACCACACAGGTATGCATGCATGAGTTCCAGGGGAACTTTGGCTCTATATGAAACTCATGAAACAAACTTATCCCTATGATTCTTTGCTAATATACAACTCTCACATGAGCTTGATAGTTGTTGAATATATGGAAACCCTTTCACCATCTGTTTTTTCTGTAGCAGATCCAATCCACCAAAGTGTAGGTTTCCATACATCAAATTCCATAACTAAGAGTGATCCAAACTCTTAGCTCTCTAAGCATTGACAATTTCTGTTAATTCACTTCTCATAATGAGTGGAAACATTAGATTCTTAGTCATCTCCACCCTCGCTATCAGTTGATTACTTGGATACTTATAAAAAATTGTACAAACAATGTTCTTGAAGAACACTTTATACTTCTTCTCCATGAGATACCCAACACTCATCAAATTACACTTCAAACTAGGTACACAATATACATCATCTACTGTTATTATTTATCCATTATTGGCAAAAAATACAATAACACCTTTACCATTAACACTCACCTTATTATCATTAACCAACTTCACTTCAGACTCAATACTAGTGTTTAGACTAGAAAATAGCTCCTTATTTCCAGTCATGTGATTGTTACAACCACTATCCCAAAACCATACATCTTTTAAACTTTCTTGGGTCACATTATTGGTCAGAAACATTGGTTTCTTATTATCTTCACTCTCTTATGTAATGTTTGTTGACTTCTTACCAGCATATGCCATCTTCTTCTTGCATTGGTTGGAAAAATTACCTAACATTTTATAGTAGTAACACTGCACTTTTGATTTTTCATATATATGGATTCCTTGTTGTTGGTTTCTACTACTGCTCCCCCTTAAAATACAAGGATTATACTAAGATTTCTTCTCATATTTTGAATCATCTTTGATGTATCTTTGTTCATGAATTCTTGCTCCTCTATCTCTATTAGTAAACCTTCCTATGCCTTTGTTTCTTGAAACTTGCAATTGAGACTTAAATGCATTCTCTAAAGAACTATCTTCATATCTGCTCATCCTGGATTCATGTGCTACCATGGAACCATTAAAATCATCAATATGCATATGGTTGATGTCTTTAGACTCTTCTATGTCCACAACCAGATATTCAAACTTCTTTGGAAATCTTTTGAGCACCTTCTCAATCACTCTCTGATCTGATATGTCTTCTCCATACTTTTTCAGTTGATTAACAACATTCATGACCTAAGTCATAAACTTTTCTATAGCGTTTGATTCCGTCATCTTCAAACTTTCAAAATCACCCCTGAAGTTCTGCAACTTGACAGTCTTCACATTAGATACACCTTGATAACTGGTTTCATGAATGTCCTAAGCCATGATCTTTGAAGATTGATCATTAGACACTTTTGAAAAAATAGTGTTGTCTAGACTTTGTTGAATAAGACCAAGAGCTCTATTGTCTCTTTTTATGTTCTCCCTCAACTGGTCACGCTCATCATTTGTTAGAGATAGCTCTGCTACAAGGTTTGCATGCTCTAGATATCTAGTTGTTACATATCCCCATAAATAACGAGAACACAACAATGTTCTCGTTCTGATTGACTAGGTATTTTAATTCTTCCTGTTCAATATTGGAACCAATTGTTGAGTCAAACTGCTTCTCAAAGCCATCTCAAATTCAATTTTAGGTATTTAAACTTAGTCCAGGGGAATTTATACCACACACAGGAAGGCAAAAGCAATTATAGCTTTGATACCAAACTAGATGGGATATGGGAGTTTACAAGCTCACACACAGAGATAAATATATACAGAAACAAAATAGACTGCTGTAAAACTATTTAGTATACCTTTTCTTCTCTCTTAATTCATTAACAAGTGAAATTACATACATATACACAAGATATATTTTTCTCAATGACTAGAATTTCCATTGGGTCGAAAAATGATACAAAACCAACGACTAAATCACCATAAAAAAACAAACCTCTAAAACACAATCGAAACATGCAACTATCGAAACTTCCTTATATATGCTTTCACTGCATTCACCAAAATGGCACCTTCGATGCCAACACTCTAATGCACTATTAGCTCCTACCTATCGACACTCCTCCTGATGGCCTCTCGGTTAAGAATTGTAATCTCAACAGTTATCAGTTGGTTAATTAGTTGAGTTTATTAGTTGACTAGGACACTTGGTTGTCCCATAGTATTTCCTATCCCATAGTATTTCCTATCCCATAGTATTGGACAGTAGTATTGATGTGATGTTATCCTATATAAGCTTGAGGTTAATAATCAAAAGGAAATGAATATGCCAATTTGTGTTCTATATTCTATTTGCTTATGTCTTCTATATTTTAACATGGTATCAAAGCGTATGGCCTAATCCATACATGTTGTTGTTGGGTAAGCCTATTTCACCTAGTGGAAAGCACACACATGTAGATCAAGACGGAACACATCGACGTGGAGGAGTAGCTTCACAGATTTGGGGCCGCATTAAATATTTTATTTTATTTTTTCTTTCCAAAAAGCCGACGCACCTGTCCCTTTCGGGAATTGTGGCGCAATGCACATGTTGCATAGAAGAAGCGCGTCGCCGACGCACTCTCTGCACATACAAATTGCGTCAACAACGCACTTGTTGTTAAGGAAAAGCACATTGAACACTGTTCACTTGCATGGATTTTTTCAGACGCACTATGTTAGCTAAAGAAGTAGCGGCACTTTGTTTTTAAAGATAGTCATACAATATGGCAAGTATCGGCATGAAGCAGATCTCCGGACCAATGCTAACCGACACCAACTATGACTTTTGGTCAATCAAGATGAAGATGTTTCTCCAACTCAACAAATGTTGGTACATGGTTGAAAACGAGTTCACAGAACCAGCGGCAACTACTGTGGCTATTATGTCTAATGCTCTCAAGAAAGCCCTTGAAGAAAGACGAGATCGAGATCTCACTACAAAATGGTTGATCCAAAGCTTCATTGAAGAGTCCATTTTCCCACGGATCTCAGGAGCTACCACTGCATATCAAGCCTAGAATCTCCTTGCAACTGCATACAAAGGTACCGACAGAGTTAAAACCGTCAGATTACAAACACTTAGACTTCAATTTGAAAGTCTTAAGATGAAGGAAACTGAAACTGTAGATCAGTTCATGACTAGGGTTTCGGGTATTGTGACTCAATTCCAAACCTATGGTGAGGCCTTTGAAGAAAAGGTTGTTGTTCAAAATATTCTTAGATGTCTCACTAAGAAGTTTGCTATGGTTGTTACTGCAATAGAAGAATCTAAAGATCTGTCAAAGTTTACCCTAGAAGAGTTAACAAGGTCCCTTCTTTTCCACGAAGCTCGACTCAGTCAAGAGGAAGAGTCTCTATCAAATGCATTCAGCACTTAGGCTTCATTCAACATAGGTCGAGGCAGAGGAAGTAGAGGACAAGGAAGAAGAGGAAGAAGTTCTAATTCTACAGAGGATAGAAATGCTCATGAACACTCAGATCACTATTAGCACTCTCACAACTCTCAGAGAAGGAGAGGCAAGAGATGGAAAAATAGGTCCAACATTCAGTGAAACTACTGCAAGAAATATGGCCACTATGAATGAGACTGTAGAAAGAAGCAATCAGATCAGAACAGTGGTAGATACCATGTCTCCAATGTTGAATAAAGCTCATCAGAAGTCATGTTTCTCTTCTTCCAAGCAATTGAAGAAGAATTGTATTGGAGAAAACTCACTATGGCTTGGGGGACCACTACAGACAGCTAACTACCAGAAATTAACTCAATTCTCAAAACTATACTATTAAAAATGACAATGCTAAGATAATGGAGAATGTAACCAACCTTGATCGAAACGTTTGATGTAGATCTTTGTTGGAGCTTTCAATCCGTGCACTTGAATCTGCAAATTAGTCTTGACAGCCAATATGCAACAAGTACATATAATATATAAACGACATTAACATCATCAATAGCAACGGTCCATGATATTATAAGTAAATGCAACCCAATGTAGAATAAACAACATTCACAACATTAATGGACAAGAATATGAGTATTTCTATTAATAAACAAGAAGAAGTACAATGTGATACGACCTCTTGCCGGCAACCAATCTGAACCAAAATCTGGATCAATCCACTTGTGCCTCCACCACTTCAATCCTCCATGAATGGAAAACTCAAACTATGGTAGGAGTTTGGAAGGTGAACATAAGGGGTTCACAACTACAAGGATCAATGAGTGTATACTCAAGATAGGGAAAAAATCCACTAGAGTTCTGTTGCTCTTCTTTCTCCTCTCGTCCATAAGCCATATGTGCTCAATATATAGTCCTCCTAAAGGTAGGTGAAAGGACACATCGAGGCGTTTCTTGGGCATATGGAGGGTCAAAGGTCACCCAATAACTGCGTTTTTGGAGTAAAAAGTAATTAACTAGTGATTTTTACCATTTTACATGATACCCGCGGGCTATAGTGATGCAATGCGCAGGTATGTTGGCTATAGAGATGCAACAAGCGTACAGGGGAAAAACAGGTAAAAATAGTGTCTGAAGGATATAAAGTGGATCTGAGTCAATGAAATGGATCTTGCAGGCCAAAGAATGCTGATGCTCACAAGGTGGAAGATTACGTTGTAACAGATGCCCCCTAATGTGTGAGGTCAGAGACTGATGCTACGATGGCCAAAATACATTATAAAACTCTGAAGTGGAGTGATGGAAACACAAGTGGAAAGAGCAGCTCACTCTTCATAATACAATAGTGTCCCTGAATACATGTCGGTATAGTACAACAATCTGATACAATGGCCATGAATAGGCAGTACATAGTGAATACATGTCATAAGTGATCATAGCCATGATCCCTCTACAATAAGATATGGTCTCCTACTGAAAAGGAAACAACTGGTGCAAACTGGAGGTACAAACTGCTAATAGCTGAGAGGTGATATCTCAGATATAAAGTCAAAGTCATAGGTAGCATACTGAATGCCACCATCGCTTGGAGTCTTCTACACAAGTCTTCGACGGTGTAAGTGCCATCAAGTGAATAAAGGAGTTGAGGTCGAACCTGATGTGACATCGTCTGATTATCGGTCAATGATGTATACCATTAACAGACGCGAGATGACCCACCAATAATGAAAATGGGCATCAAGGCACAAAGCACAATCATCAGAGTGTGAATAAATGACTTGGAGTCGAACACTAGGATGAATCCATTGATCAGGGGACATTGATGTATTCCCAAAACTGTCGATGGTTAGAGAACCTGCCAGTAATGACTGCAAGCCTCAAGGTACTCAACCAAACTCTAAGCCTCAAGTCCTAGAATAAATGGGTTGAATTTGACGAAACGAGACTCGCTGGAAGGAGGGCATTAAGGCATCCCCCATCAACTAGCACAAGCTACTAGCTATGTTGAAAGATTTGGAAGAACTCAAGTGAAACGAACTGACTCAATAAGGGTGGCTGACATGCAATAGTCAAGAGATATGAGGAGTGGCCAACACTGGTTTCAGGACTTCCTTTGAACAAGAGCATGAGTAGATGGATAGACGTAGGTAGCATAGACTTGACATAAACTGTGCAATGCAGGAGGCATTACAAAGGGCTCCATAATGACTGGAAGCTTAACCAATCGGTGGAGAAACTGAGAAACAAGTACAACTCCTAAGGTCCAACTATAGTCCCAACTTATAGTGTATGGAGTGGAATGAATGCTCTGTTCAAAGGCGACACAACAGCTACCAACAAGAAGTAGTAACCATAATCCCATCCGGATTTTTGGAATATTTGATTTTTTTGGTCTTTTTCATATTTGGGGTAAGCTTGAAAAATAATAAAATTGCTTATAGTACAACAAGTGAGGGAACAAGTGTCAAATAGCGAGCAGACTAGTCCCAAGTAGTGGAACATGCCTATGATCAATCCAAGGAAGTGCATGCAGGATGTTGACACCCGGGGGTGTGTTCCCTCAGGGTCAAAAGATCATCAAATTGTGAAGGGAAAATATAAGCTCTACAGGGCTCGACAGGGAAAAGTGCTCAAGAACTAGGCTAACAACTGAGTTAGCGGGAGCTGGCACAAGGTTCAAGCAACAAGCAGGATGATGCAATGCAATCACAACATGATATAACTGATGGGATTCCTTAAGGGAGATGGCCAGCATAAGACAAAGTAGAGTATGAATCTTTATCGCAACTTCATGGCGTAACTACAAAGGACTCCCAATCCTAAGGACAAACAACGACATGGGCACCAGAATGCACAAAGGGGTTCTAACAAGGGTGCCCATACTCGGAAAAATCCCTACCACCACATAACGACACTTCTATAGCAGTTTGAAGGTTCCATGTCGGTTACGAAGCGGGGTCGCACCTAGGGTTCATGAAAATGGTCAAAAGGTCAAATGCATAATGCATGTGAAAATGGCATCTAACCTATATGTCAGGTGTGAAACGTACTTGCCGTAGGTGTGAAATGGTCCAAAACAACTTTCGTCGAAGAAATCTGATTAAAATTTTTACTTCATGACATTATATTAATCCATAATGGCATTACACGGTAAAAACTATAGACAAGCAAGTCCTGAAAATTATAAATAGTAATAAAAATTTACAATTTAAAATTCATTTTTACTATTCACCCATTTGGAGCTTTGGGGTTAGTTTTCACCTTGAAGTTCAACTGCAGATTCTGGAAGTTACAAGCGTCTGTTCATCGAACCGTCCAGAGCAGGTTGGTAATCTCATTTATACCTTTAATTTCATTGCATTCATTTTAGTTTTCAGCGGTGGGATTTTTAGTTTTGCCAAGCCCTAAATGGCTTCGGCACTACCCGCAGGCCATAGCTATGTGGGTCGTGGGTAGGGCACGATACGCACAGTCAATGCATAGGTTGACCGCGGGTACGTACCCCTGTATACAAATTAGCCCGCGGGTACGGCCGTGAAGTTGTTTTTGCAAATAAAATTGACTAAAATCCTTGTTTTTTCTCACTCCAGGATGGTTCTAGAGTGGAGGGAGAGGGAGCATGACCAAGTAGATGAGGCCGTGTGCAATGATGTGCAAGCACAGCAGGAATTGCAAGCATGTGGGTTGTACAAATTCTGGAGTATAGGGGGTTTGAGGGCCCAAAACCTTCTACTCTTCCACTTGATAGATTATTGGGATGTTGATGCACGGAACTTCAATCTCAATGGGAAAATCCTCACACTGGAAGTGGACGACATCTACTTCATGCCAGTCTTCGGTCTCGTACTATGGATGGTGGGATCACCGTCCTTGACTACATAGCGTGGTATTGTCCCGCAAACACACGCACTGTGGGAAGTCAGGTGCCCATCAATGCCATAGTATATCTGAGCATGAAGATCATTGTGGCTACCTTAGTGCGGATAATGGGTTCCAAAGCTCTGCACCAGGCATCCAGGCTAGTGATGTTCTATGCATCACAATGCATGCAGCCTATAGTATTCGATTGGTGTACCACACTACTAGAGTCTATGAAGACCCAACTGACAGAATGCAAAGAAGGGAAGGCCAAAAACTTCGGGTATGGCAGTATCTTGTGCAACTTCTTCTTTGAGAGGGTTCCAGGGCTTAGTTCGAGGGTGGATGTCCCTCCTCATAGTCTCCACGATCCAGCCCTGACCCGGTGGGCTGAGATCTTAACACGACAGGGTGGTGGCTGTCTGGCGTCACCATATACTGAGGATTTCTTCCACTGGTGGGACCGACAGGTCATTTCCATAGAAGACTACCCCTATGCAGGTATAGACTTCCACCAGGATCAGGACATGCCACTCCCACCAGACGCAGCATTCAGAGACATTGGTGAGTACTCTTTTTAAATTTTTTTGTTATTAATTTTTTATGGATTTTTTATTATAGATGTGAATGCAAAAATATTTTTGGTGGTCGTATCAAATGCTAATGGTTGACTATTTGCTCGCAGACAAGGGCCCAGTGAGACCCGATGGCTTCCCAAGACATGGTCGCCGGGGCAGGGGTGATGAGGCAGTTGATGCTGCAATAGGGCGCACTCTACGGACTTTGTGGCGCAACCTATCACAAATGGTTGCTAGGGTTCCACAGATAGAGGTGGTGCGACTACCTGAGGCCATGCAACGCCAAGTAGTGGGGGTTCCTGGTGACTGGGTGCAGTTACTGCAGCGGGTAGCCAATGTAGTTCAGTATTTCTATGAGACACATCCTGTCGGGGCGGCAGCTAGGCCTCCTCGTAGGGAGTAGATATCCCAGGATCTCATTTTTGTATCGATATGTATATTTTTGAGGGCTACAAGCTCCATTTTTGTATGACACTACCATTTTTGGACATATTTATATATAAACTATGGTTCTCCGGTTCTACGATATGTGTGTATGTACAAATGTATGAATGTCTCTTTTATTTGTGTGCTTCATGGTGAATGTGACAAATTCCAATCTAATACATAGTTAGCGTATGCATTAGATATATGATTAAGACTTCTCGGAACATGAATGTATGTAATAGAAGCAAAATGTCTCTCCAAGAGTCTTACCCTTAGGAATTTCTGTAGTAACGTAGGGTCTCGCACACGGTACTGCCCATTCAACTAAGACACAACTAGTTGTGAATCTAGGTGGACCTCTAAAGACTGGATGCCATGTGAAATAGCATCCCGAAGTAGCTCAATGACGGCACTATACTCGGACACATTGTTAGATGTAGAACAAGACAAGCACCTCCTGAGGACACAACTAGGTGGTCAAGTGAGAAAATAACCCAGGAAGTAGAAGCAAGCTGCTGCGTATGTCGGCTAGCACCATCCGCGAAACCTAAGAACATAGGAGATCCCGCTAACATTTGTCAAGCAAATGGAAGCTAATCAACAGACCCAAAAACCAAAAAAGCAATCTAAACTATGTACAGAAACAACTATACAATAGTATACAAAAAGTATCAGCCTGAACCAAAGGTTCAAGCATAATACCACTTGAGATAGAGCCCATTTCTAGGCTCCTTCAAGACATTCCCCTCATAATATTCTAATTCATAGGCTCATTTTTCCAGGACACGCCTCACGATGTAAGGACCGTGCCACATGGGATTGAACTTGCCTACCCCGAGGGGTTCTTTATCTTGTTCATATAAGAGGACCAAGTCACCTTCAGCATATTGCTGGGGATGGATAGACCTATCATACTGAACCTTGACATGACGTTTGTTGGAATCTATGGCCACAGTGGCATCTCGACATTGCTCGTCAAGTTGCTCAAGGTGGATTAAACGTTGCTCAATACCTGTCATATCAGGGAGGAGCTCTATGGCCAGTTTAAGCGACAGGATTTCACATTCAATCGGTAAAAGTGACTCCACACTGTGAACTAGCTGGAACGGTGAGAATCCGGTGGCAGTCTTGACTGCGGTTCGATATGCCCACAAAGCAGGATATAACATGATGTGCCAATTGCTCTTGCTTTGTTGGATGGTACGCTGGAGAATGGTCTTCAAATATTTATTAATTGCTTCGACTTTACCATTCGCTTGGGGATAGTAGGAAGACGAGTGTTCTTGAGAAAACCCAAGCTTGAGAGACAAATTCTCCATCATCTTGCTTTGAAAGTGACTGCCATGGTCAGTGGCAATCTCTTTCAGAATACCAAAACGAGTGATAATTTGATTGAACACGAAATGGGCTGCAATAGCACCGTCGATTTTTACGGTAGGCATGGCCTCATCCCATTTGGAAAAGTATTCCACGGCCACTATGATATGGTGATGCCCCCCAGCCGACATTGGTTTGCAATCCATGAAGTCCACCCCCCACTTGGTGAAGGCTAGGGACTGACGGTGATGACCGGATGGAGGGGCGCTGGATGCGAGTGTATATTCCGAGAGAACACCTGGCAAGGGTGGCATATCTTCACAGCGTTAACACAATCCTTAAAGATGGAGGCCAAAAATAACCAGCTCACATAATATGCCGGGCTGTAGCAAGCCCAGATAAGTGACCGCCACATGCCCCTGCATGGAAATCATTAAGCATCCACTCAGATTCTTCGTGAGATAAGCAACGATGGAGAATAGAATCCTTTCCTCGACAATACAAAGTGTCACCAACAATAGTATAATCTTTAGCATGATGTTTCACACACCGTCGCTCGTCTCGTGAATAATGCGGAGGAAACTTCAAAGTTTGGAGATATACAATGACATCCCCATACCAAGGGTATTCGAAAGAGATAAGAAATAAGTGATCATCCACAAAGGAATCTTCATGAATGATATCCTCATCAAGTCTCAGGAGGTCCAACATAAGCTCAGCAAACACCAACGATTTGACCGATTTCGCCGAAAAAAAAATCGAGATCAAACTCCTGAAGGATCAGAATCCATTTATTATACTTCACCCCTATAAGGCGTCATGATAGCATGAACTGAAACGAATTGATGTGAGCTACAACTGTGGTTGTTCTAAGCAAAATGTAATGTCGTAACCATTGGACTGCATGGACAGTCACAAGCACCAGCTTTTCCACGTGAGTATATCTTAGCTCAGCGTCTACTAGATTTCGACTGAGGTAATCGATAACATGCTCAATGAGCGCATCATCAACCTGAACCAAGACCATACCAATCGTCTCTTGAGACACGGCCACATAAAGGATAAAATCTCGTGCGAAGTCTGGTGGACTAAGCACAGGGGCCGATACCAAAGCTTTCTTAAGGGCGTCAAGAGACTGCTGGGCTCGCTCATCCCAAATAAAAGGTGTGTCTTTCTTCAATAGGCACGTGAGACCTTTGGTAAGATTAGCATAATTGACTACAAATTGATGCAGAAAATTGGCTCTCCCTTGGAGCCTCTGAAGTTGTAACAAGTTGCGCAGAGGAGGCAACCGAAGTATTGCCTCAACTTTTAGAGGATCGACTCTAATACCCTTTTTTGAAACTATGAAGCCTAGAAGGAGACCAGTCCTTATAGCGAAGATACATTTATTGGGATTCAATCAAATTTTATAGTGTATACATCGTTCAAGAATCATACGAAGGTTCTTGGGGTGGTCCGCTCTCTTGCGATAATGGCCAGCAAGATCATCCAAGAAAACCTCCATAATCTTCTTAAGATCGTGAAAGGCATAGGTCATGGCTCGCTGAAACGTAGCTCCAGGGTTTTTAAGGCCAAAGGGCATTTTCCGATATGCAAACATTCCCCAAGGACAAATAAAATCCATCTTATGTTGGTCCTCGGGTTTGATTTGAATCTGGTTATATCTGGAAAATCCGTCCATGAACGAAAAAATATCACTTCCGGTGCAAGCATCCAAGATTTGATCTATGAATGGTGTGGGGAAGTTGTCTTTTAGATATGCACGGTTCAAATCTCTAAAATCGGTGCATACACGGATCGTTCCCTACTTCTTATCCACAGGAACAAGGTTTGACACCCATTCGGTAAGGGGAACGGGGTAGATGAAACCAACTTTGAGCAGTTTCTCCACCTCTGCCTTGATAGCGGCTGCTTTCCTAGGGTTCAAAGCATGTAAGCGTTGTCGAACTGGTTTAGCGTTGGGATACGTTCTAATCTCATGTTCAACAATGCGGGGATCTATTCCTAGCATCTCCTCATATGACCAGGTGAAAGCTTCCCAGAGTTCTATAAACAATTCAGTGTAAATAGCAATCTCCTCAGGAGTGCAATCGTCACCGATGTAGGCATTTTCCATTTTTTCAGGAGTACGAGAGATGTTGATCGACATGGTTGGGGAAATATTGTCCATATTCCCCTCCACAAAAACATCATGCGACTCCAAAAGAGCCACAGGGTGACCAACCATCTCTGCTAGAGTCACCCTAAACTCTTCATGCTCAGCGAGCTCGAGGTTGGGAAGGAAATAAGAGCGATGATGCATATCCTCCCAAGGCCTCTTACTACCACACATGGCCTTCATAATAGCTTCATCAGAAGGCAAAGTATCATCAATGCAGTTGTGTGAACAAGATGAGTTGGCTACCCAAACTGGCAGCGTAATGGGATCTTCCTCGACTGTCTGAGAAGAAGAGAGATCCGGCTCTACAGTGGCTTGTTGAATATGCTGGTAAGCAAGCTCAGCTACAGACAGTGGCATAGACATCCTGATATGCGTAATGTTTCCAGATGTGGAACTCGTGGACGGTAAAGTCCATGGATCATCAAAATAGGAATTTTGGAACGACATATTATGCGAAGGAGGAGACACATCGTCGGTAATGGTTCCAATAAAATTCACAGGTGCAGCAAAATCATACGTTCCCATCAATGAAGAGTACGTGCCAACACCCATGTTCCCAGTTGCCGGCTGAGAATGAGTAACCTGCAGGACTATGGATCCCGTGGATGCTGTGGAAGAGTAGTTAACAAAATCTAGCTGATCGATGGTCACAATCTTGCCTTCGTGAGGAAAGCAGATAACTCTGAATACAGTGGACGCGATAGCTTTCATAGCATACATCCAGTTCCAACCCAGTAAAAGGTTGTAGTCGATAGGCGCATCAACCACCTCAACTTCAATAGGCACAGACTTACCTCCCAAGTAGACAACAAGGGAAGGGATAATTCCATGTGACATAAATGACCGACCGTCGAATGCAGTGAGCGTGGTTCTAGATGCGAGTAGAGGAGGAGAGCCAAGAGATTTCCAACAAGTTAACGACATTACTGATGTGGAAGCACCTTCGTCAACCATAGTACATTTGACAAAACTATGAAGGCACACCACCTGGATTTGAAAAGCCATGTGGTAAGGTAAGCGAGGTTGAACATCAGTAGTATCAAACTTGATAACGCTGGGATTTCCCCCATCCTAAACTCCTAACGCACTCAAAAGGGCATGCTTCTGAGAAGGACAAGACTGCAAAACTTCAAGACCCGACATGGCACATGGAGTTTGGCCCAAATCTTCTACAATGGAGTAGTTCTGGGTGGCTCGAGCATTAGGATTATGCGTAGAGCACTTGAGAACACCTTTTGGTATCCACGACATATTAGAGGGCTTCTCGATATGCAAGGAATTGTCAGGAGGAGGGGGAGGCTCACTCCCCATATTAGGTTATGGTGCACCATAATCGCGTTTTCAAGTAGCAACACTAACCTCTTATTGAACCATGTTCACACATCCATAACCACCAGTATTGGAAGAAGACATTGTTGTCTTAGTAGGTCCATAACCAGTGGTGGGAGCATGCGGAGCCATGTTTTGATGATGAGGAAGGAGATCCTTCAACACAGTTGGGCTCTATGCCAAATGCTTCGATGCTTCTTCAATTCAAGGACATAAGTGAGTAAGATGGTCTTCCCCACAGAGCTTCCAAGGAAACTTTACCTTACACCTAGGTTTACAGTCCTCACCAACATTTCTGTCTTCCCGAGGAGGGTTGGAATTCTCTTTACGAGGAGTATTGCGATTACTATTATTGTCATTCCCATTGTTTCCACCCCTGCAGTTGTTTCTCCCCTTTTTCTTACCACCATGTTGCTGGTTACCTGACGGTTTCGTTGATTGCACATTGTGTACATCAGACGACGGGATGGAAGTGGACAAGGTGTGAACCTGTCTGGGAGTAGATTGGTTTAGCGACAAATTTTGCATTTGATTAGCTACCAAATCTATGGGGCGAGTGCTTTCGGATCCCACGATGCCATCGGCATGTGGTCCAGGAATTGTCGTAGGCTCATGTCGTGTTCTCGGTGCGTCAGGAATAATGTCATATAAAATGCCAGACTGAGAGTTTAGTAAGTCTAACTACTGGACTTTCAAGATGGCTTGTTCCTCAGTCACAATGTCGAGCATCGAAACATCCTTAGCAATGTATGGGAGTAGAGACTTGAGGAACCATTCCAACAGGAACTCTGGAGGAATGTTGGCTTTCACTAACCTCTTTTGCCGATGCCACTCTTGAACGTGGTCAGAAATATGTGTGGCCTTGTTTTGACGGAAGGTGGACAAAAGTTCAGTACCAGTATCATAGCGAACTGGAAACTGGAAATGGTCCAAGAAAACCAAAGCAATCTCATTAAAACCCCTATAAGTGTTTCCAGGAAACTTGACGTACCACTTTGCGGCTGCCCCCGTGAGGGTGCATTGAAATAGTTGCAATCTAACGAAATCATGATTCAATGAGTTAGAGGAGCACCAAAGGTGAAATGTCATGACATGGTCACCCGGATCCTCACTACCTTTCCCCTCAAACATAGGAATGTCCGAAGGGAGCTTGGTAGGGACCGGAGGCCAACTAGGGTCGTTACACACTAGATCATTCATGAGCTTCAAAAGATTCGAAAGATTCAAGCATGCAAGGAACGGGAGTTGAGGCTGGAAAGCTTGATTATAAGCTCCCATAAAAGGTTGGTTGAATGGAACTGAATTATAAGATGGACCAAAAGCTTGACCATGAGGATTAAACTGATAATAATGAGGACATGACGGACCATAACCTTCACCATGGCCATAGGTTTGATAACCTCCTCCCGCCTCACCCATTTGAGAGTAAGCAAGTATGTGCGTGTTTTGGGCACCATATTGGGGTGGGTTGAACTGGTGGCCAGCACTGACTGTGTTGTAGTAAGGGTTGCCACCATAAGTATGGGGCATATACGTACTATTCGTAGCGGGAACCGAGTTGTAATGACCATAATGGTATGGTATGTTCCCACCCCCAGCATTAGGATTAGCATGATCAGTCGTGTGGTGATCCAAAGCATGAGAAGTATTCCCAACCCCAACATTGGTGTTACTAGTAGCAGGGATGGTGGCGTTATGTCCATGTGCATAGGATATATTCCCACCTCCTACATTGGCATTACTAGTGGCAACAGTGGATGCAAAAGTATGCGGTATATGTCCACCCCCGTGGTTAGGAGTAGCATTAACATTTGCGAAATTGGTCCTGGGTTGACGGGTAGTGATATGGGTGTTAGGTGGTGGATGGCGAGTCATGTTTCGAACAACGTTCCTATTAGGTTAGACAGTCCTAGGAGGTGGTCTTCTACCAACATTAGCATTGTTAGGAGGATTATGACCAGTCCTCATATTATGTGCATTAGTGGACAACGTCATGCCCTCGGTGAGGGTATTGCCCCCAGTGGGTGCAGTGTTGCTAACACCATGACTAGTGCCAGCATGACTACCAAAAGCAGTGGGAGGATCAACTGTGCTGAAATCGGGCATACTATATGAGAATGGGTTAACGTTGATCGCAGGATCTTCGTCTTCGTCTTCAGGTAAGGTTGGCATCCCATAAAGATAATTATCTGAATTCGAAGGATCGAACGGATCGTGTTCAAGTGCATTCGGCCAAATCAAACAAGGTTGAGTCTCAGGTGGATCACCCCCCTAGGCCTCTCGAGGTGTAGGGGTGTCAAAAGTGCGCTCGACTCCATCCGATGGAATCATGGGGATTTCCTCTATGTTGGAATGTGTAGCCATCATGACGTCTTGGATGTATGTCTCGTAAGAATTCGAGGACTCAGAGGGAGCCCGTTGGCGTCCCTAAGCAACATGGCATGAAAGTTCGGCCGGTTCTAAACCAACTAGCCGACGAGATTGGCGGAGAGTAGGACTCCGCGCCACGATATCTCTGGAGAGAATATCAAATCACAACATCTCCTACGGACAACTATCGATCAAAAATAGTAAATCAAAAGCACACACCTAGAGAAACTACAACCAAGAGTAGACAAACAGAGTGGCTAAATGAGCTCCGAACACTAGAGATAGTATGTCTCTCCTAGGAGAGGCTTGAGACTCCCAAACTATAGCCGAAGGTAACAGAATCAGTTATAGAGACACCCAGGCTTCACTGCGTGCACATGGTCAAGTCCACTGTGCAAACACAACTGTGTTGTCCAATCCTTATCTGACTCAAGACACAAACAGCATAACCATTGCAAGTACCCTATGCGATACCTAGGTAAGGAAACTATGGTCATGACAATATAACCAATGCTCAGGGGGACAGTCGTAGGTGGGATCCATTGTATGGGAAGGGTAGCTAAGCCCGAAGCACAAGAGGATGAACCTCCGGTACCCGCAGATACGAACAAATCCTGGAAATATCTCCCACATTTAGCCGGTATCAGAGGGATATCCCTTCAACCAACCTCCCGTGACATCGTGCTTAACTCTAGTTTGAGTAGACCTTCCTGAGAACACTGATATATACCATGGATTCCTCCACTCCCTGGTCAGACACCTAATGTTTCATCTAGTAGTCTTGGATTGTTAACTCACAATGATCTATTCCAAGACTCTAAACCTATTCTATTTGGTGTACCCTATAAATAAAATCGGTCTAATCAATTTTAAGATTTAGCATTAATTTTAATGGCTGTGGTTACTCAAAGGATATGGTCGTGAAACTAGTGATGTGTAAGACTCAATAGTATGCAAAATCGTCCAATCCTAGACTCGTCTATCCAATGAAAACAATGCCACTAACATGCACAATCAAACCAACAGTTTCGAAATAAATATGCAATCCTTTTATATTTTTTGATGCACAAGCAGAACCTAAATGAAAGCAGGAAGCACTCAATGCAAGATGCAGTACATGAAAGTAATTTTTTTTTTGTATTTTCTCTTATAAGCAAAAGGAAAATGCAAAACTATATGTATATTTTTTTGTATTTTTCAATATAAAGAAATGAAAAATGCAAGCAAAATCCTACTATTCAGTCACTAAAGTGCCGAGAAGATCACTAAGACAACCCAGCAGATCCCAAACAGTAAGACCCAGCCATAGGAATGAGCTCAAAAGGAAAAAACCAACAAGGCTAAATCCAAAGATGGGTAAAAAACCAACAAGGCTTAGCCAAGAGAAAAGAAGAGTTCTGGTCATAACCAAGGCATAGAACAGTCAAGAAATAGGCCAACAAAGACTCAGGATCATCCAAAGCCACCCCAACAACAACCAAAAGTCATAAATCAACAAATGCCGGAGTTGTACGCTACTGTCGAAGGAATACCTATGGGTACCCGCGAGCAGTAGAGTAAACAGAGGTGGGTGTACGCGGGCAGAGCTAAGCTAGCCCGTGGGTGAGGAAAGGAAAATGGGAAAATAAAGAGTCCAATGGCTCAGAAAAAGTAAGTTTTCTATAGTGTATCTCAACGGCTAATCAGTGACACAGAACTTCGATAAACAACAACTCTAATTATGGACTAATGCTCAAAAATCCCCAAACATGGATGTTTTCCTCAGCGAAGTCGCCATTTCTGTATTGGAGAAAACTCACTATGGCTTGGGGGACCACTACAAACAGTGGACTACCAGTAATTAACTCAATTCTCAGAACTATGCTATTATAAATGACAATGCTAAGATAATGGAGAATGTAACCAACCTCGATCCAAACGTTTGATGTAGATCCTCATTGGAGCTTTCAATCCGTGTACTTGAATCTGCAAATTAGTCTTGACAGCCAATATGCAACAAGTACATATAATATATAAACAACATTAACATCATCAATAGCAATGGTCCATGATATTATAAGTAAATGCAACCCAATGTAGAATAAACAACATTCACAACATTAATGGACGAGAATATGAGTATTTCTATTAATAAACAAGAAGAAGTACAATGTGATACGACCTCTTGCCGGCAACCAATCTGAACCAAGATCTGGATCTATCCACTTGTGCCTCCACCACTTCAATCCTCCATGAATGGCAAACTCAAACTATGGTAGGAGTTTGGAAGGTGAACATAAGGGGTTCACAACTACAAGGATCAATGAGTGTAGACTCAAGATAGGGAAAAAATCCACTAGAGTTCTCTTACTCTTCTTGCTCCTCCCGTCCATAAGCCATATGTGCTCAATATATAGTCCTCCCAAAGGTAGGTGAAAGGACACATCGATGTGTTTCTTGGGCAGATGGAGGGTCAAAGGTCACCCAATAACTACTTTTTGGGAGTAAAAAGTAATTAACTAGTGATTTTTACCATTTTACATTATACCTGTGGGCTATAGTGATGCAACTTATGGGTACGTTGGCTATAGAGATGCAACAAGCGTACAGGGGAAAAAATAGGGAAAAATAGTGTCTGAAGGATATAAAGTGGATCTGAGTCAATGAAATGGATCTTGTAGGCCAAAGAATGTTGATGCTCACAAGGTGGAAGATTACGTTGTAACAAGAATATCATTCAGATGTATGGTTGCTAGACAGTGGCTGTAGCAATCATATGACAGGTAACAAAACATTATTTTCTTATCTAGATTCATATTTCAATACAAAAATCAAGCTTGGTGATCATTATCTTGTTCCTGCTAAAGGAAAAGGTATTGTACATGTTCTTACCAAACAAAATGAAAAGAAGCTTATACATGATGTATTCTATGTTCCTAATCTAAAAGTCAGTATGATTAGTGTGGGTCAACTGATTCAGAATAAGTATGACTTCAATTTTATTGATTCATATTGTGTTGTCTATGATAAAACCCCCAGTAGAAGAATCTTATCCAAAGTAGAAATGACCAAGAATAGAATATTCCCACTCTAATTGAGAAGTGCTATCTTGTCATAGTCATATGCACATTCTGTTTCCAATCTAGATGAAACCTGGTTGTGGCACTGTAGGTATAGTCATCTACCCTTTCAGAGTCTCAGTCATTTGCAAAAACAATCCATGGTTAAGGGGTTACCAGTTATGAATGAACAGTCCAGTTCCTGTGAAGACTGTATCTTAGGGAAACACCAAAGGGACAATTTCCCCACTTCTACATCTTGAGCCAAAGAACACATTGAGTTAGTTCAAACAAACCTTTGTGGACCTATGTAAAACTAGTCCATAGGAGGTAGTCTGTATTTTCTGACCTTTATTGATGATTACAACAAGAAATTCTGGATCTACTTTCTCAGACATAAATCAAATTCCTTCTCCAAATTCAAAGAGTTAAAGGCATTAACTGAAAAGCAGTCAGGTAAATCCATCAGAGTACTCAGATCAAATGGTGGAGGTGAGTATGACTCACATGGTTTTGGAGAGTTCTGTAAACAGCATGGCATCCAGCACCAATTCACTACCATATACACTCCACAGTAGAATGGGGTTGTTGAAGGGAAAAACCGGACCATCATGAACATGGCCCGAAGTATGTTGTCATACAAGAAGTTGTCAGATGATTATTGGGCTGAAGTTATTGCATGCTCAGATTACTTCTTGAACAGATCTCCCATAGTAAGTGTTAAAGAAAAAATACCCGAAGAAGCATGGAGTGGCACTAAGATTTGTGTTTCACATCTCAGAATATTTGGATGTGTGGATTTTTCACACATACCTGATTAACTAAGGAGAAAACTAGACAATAAGAGTGAAAGATGTATCTTCACTGGTTATAGTGAACATCACAAAGCCTACAAACTCTATAATCATTTTTGGCAAGCAGTTTGGATGAGTCAGTTGCGCAGCATTGCAGATGTTTTGAAAGGCCAAAGACAACGCACAAGGAGGAAAACCACGCACAAGTCGGAAATAATAGTATTTTATGTATTTTTGGGTCATGTTGGACCGCATTATGTGGGTTTTTGGGTCATCCTTTTTGTAAAGTTTGTTAAGATGTAGTTAGGCGGTTGGCTAAGACAACAATGAATGTAAAGGTGCAAGCCTATAAATAGATGTAGCATTGCAAGTACTAGATCATCTTTATCTGGAGAATTGTTATTGTAGGATGTTTTGGATATTGATCCGAGTCTGTTTGAATCTAGGTATGCCGCAGAAGAACTATATTGTTGTATCTGTGGTTAATATGACATGATGGAGTTTTTTCCAAAATCATTGTGTCTTTCTATTTTCCTGCTATGAATGTGATAGGAGATATGAACCTATAAATGATGCGATGCTTTTGTGTTCCAAATGATGTTATGCTTTTAGATTTGTTTACACATTGATGGCTTATTTGGCAATAAGATCTTTTGAATGATGCTATGACTCTATTTAATGCATAAGATGAATAAGTAGATCTTATATGTAATACTACACTAAGTTGATAAGCAGCCACACATGGTCCTTCTCCATTCGGTGAAAACGTGGTTCCGTCAACTCTCCCTTGAACATCTCGGATGAGACTTCATCTGTTCCATAGGTGTTGCTAGATAGGGTAAAACCTGTCTGGGCGGGTGCTCAGGGAGATTGCAGCAGGTTTGGGTGTCGATAGAGAGAGGAACCCCTGTCGAATGGGTTTGTGTCAACAAATGGTTCCGTTGTTGGGACCGCTAACATGAAGTGAAGGGAGGACATGTTGTGGCATCTGAGAAGACCGAAAATTCAAGATTGGTTCGATCAAAAGTTGTGAGAGTTCGCTAAGAAATAAAATCAGAACCTTAGGTTGTCGACGGATTGGTGGTGTGAAAAGTACATACAAAACGGTCCACACGAATTATTTTTCTGTGAATTCCCAATCATCTTGTATGAATGGTTAGCAAAATTGACCTTTCAGAAGCGAAACTTCCAAGGTGGTGAGCCGACATATTGGATCCCAGAACTGATCCAGGAGCTGCAAGAGGTAGACAACAAAGCATCGTGGGCTATTGAAGTATGGTTCGACAGTATATTGGTGGGATATATCATCAAGTTTGTGGTTGACACGACTAAATCCTATAGTGAAGCCGAAAGGGAATTTTTCAACGGACCGCAAGATAGGTTCCTATTATTGCTACAGTTGTCCATTAAGATTCTCATATGTGAAAAGGGCATACTGAAGATGCACCTTGACCAGTAGAACCCTAGTGGCCAGAGGCTGTGGATACTATGACAGAAAGGGGAAAGTAAATGGAATGATATGGGGTAGATGGGTGCAAGTTATGACGAGACTGTGAAGGAAGCTGAAGAAGAGAGTGGTCTTACGAGAGGAGGAGCAAGGTTTCGACAATAGAAGAGGCAGTGTATAGGAGAAGGTCCTGCTGTGATCGAAACGCAAAACTATGAAGGAAGACCACACGGGACGAAGCAACCTCACAATGCCAACAAGGACAACCAGGCTATGCCTAGGATAGAGGAAGGACCAACCCCCAGCAGTAGTGTACCCACACCTCTGCTCACTATATCACAACCAGTAAGAAATACAACCTTGACACCGCCGTGTTCATCGTGTCAACAACATTCAATTACTAGCGGACCATCGACTATAGGCAGCAATCCTAGGATGGTGGGCGAAGATGCGAAGTTACCTCTGTTCCATGGATATGGAACTAACAACCCAGAGAAATACTGGTTTTTATGTGAAGTTGTGTGGACTGTTAAACAGATTACGGATGATGAGGCCAAGAAAGGTCAATTGGCGACAAGTCTTCAGGGTGGCGCATTGGATTGGTTCATGAAATTCGTGCAGGTTCCTGTGGGAAGCCCAGAGAAGACATTTAATGAATTCAGAAAAGGATTAATTGCAGAGTTCAGAAAACCGAAGTCGAAAGCGCAATACATTACGGAACTGAAGGAGATCAAACAGTATCCAAATGAAACTGTTTGGGATTTTGACCAACGGTTCAAAACGCTAATGGCAAGGGTCATCTTTGAGATGAGAAACATTTAGCATAAGGAATGGTTCATCGCGGCATTGCTACCCCATATCAGACTTTCATTGATGCCATAGAACATTGCGGCACCGAGTGAGGCTCTAGATATTGCGATGCAGTTAGAAGCTTCGTCAGTTGGTGAGAATGCAACTGACTTATCTCAGATTCAGACGTAGCTGTCCAACCTGACAATTCAGTTGCAATATATTAAGAAGGGTAAAGAACACCACAAAGAGGCTTGGTTTACGCGATGTCGTGCAGAGGGGCATACCAAGGATAGCTGCCCAGATTTCCACAACTACTTGGTATCAAGAGCGCCGAACCCATTGAGTGGCGTAGATATGCCATGGTTCCGCATTTGTCAAGTATATGGGCATCGACATGAGGAGTGTCAATACATGCAGAATATGGTCACGAAGCCGATGAATTTGTATTGTACATTCTGCAAGTCTGTCGAGCATGAAGATAAGGATTGCCACGCATATGGCCTACTTCAGGAAAGAACATACGACTCATACTATGTGAACGATGACCATCATGTAGTACAACAACCGCAACTGCAGCCACAGGTGGCCCAGCCGCCACCTCAACCGCAGATGCTATTTGTACCGTAGTCGCAACCACAACAGCAATTTGTACCACAACTGTATTATAATTAGATGCAGATGGATCCACAGCAGCCACAATATGTTCATCCAGCGTCGTATTTTCAGCCAAGGCAGTGTGTTCAACTGCAACCGAATCCCTTGCAGCAACAATTTAATCAACTGCAATATCAGCAGTAAGGAGGATTTCACAAAGGATGAGGTGGAGGCTTTGGTCAAGGAGTCGGATGAGGTCACGGACCTATCCAATGTTATAATTGCGAAGTATTGGGACACTATCAGAGAGATTTCCCGCAGTTGCAAACACAGTGTACGTATTGTTTTGGTATTGATCACACTGTTGAGAACTATCCACAATTGATCGCAAGATGGCAGGCTAGAAATGTTCTGCAATTGCAGATCCATAACCAAAACTAGTTCCAGAATCAAAATCAGGTCCAGAATCAGTAACTACTGCATAATCAAAGTTAGATGCAGAACCAAAATCAGCTGCAGAATCAGAATGCAAATCAGAATGTGAATCAACCTGTGAACCCGCCTTCGAACCAGAATCAGGGACCAACTGTCGCAACGATTTCAGTAGAACCAAGGACGCAGGATGTTGCTATTGCTGTTATCACTCGTAGAGGTGCGACGAAAGGAGAAGATGGTCCGCATCCATTGATCCGACTGGCTAGAAAGAAAAAGGTGCAATTTTATATTGATGCTGAGCGAGATACGTTCTTTAAAACACGTGATGCGATAGGAAGAAATTCTGGTAAGTCAGTTGTCTACGACATGCCTCCTGATTTTGATTCAACTTCGGGCAGAGGACCATCACGACAGTATGGTACTTTGCAACACTTCTTTGAAAGCTGCTTGTCGCTGGCGAGAGATACCGATGCTCTTGTCGAGATCGAGAGTCTATTGCGTCGACCAGCCAGGGCATGGAAAGAGTCTGCACTGAACTCTTTACAACGGAAAAAGACAGGAAAAGAGATGTGCATGAATGTCCATATTGGGGACTACGACGTAGATTTAGTTGTTCTGGATCTAGGCTCAGATGTCAATATTTTAACAAAGTAGGAATGGCAGAAAATGGGGAGCCCAACGTTGAGTTGGTCTCCCGTGCAGCTACGATTGGCCTATCAGGACAAGCTAACACCAATTGGGAGAGTTCCGCACCTTGTTGTGGATATTGAGGGGATGAAAACATATGCTGATTTTGATGTGATTGAAGTTGTCGATGGGGGAAGCTCTTATCCCGCATTGCTAGGGATCGCATGGGCCAACGACATTATGGTAGTCATTAATTTCAAGAAGCGGGTGATGACTTTGAAAACCATGACCTTAGAGTCATATCTTTGTTGGATCCAGCTGAATGGTGTCGGTATGTTGAACCTGTAAAAGATGTAGTTGGAAGAGGATGGGATCACACATATAACATTTCAGAAGATTACATCCATCCGACTAATGATGGTGAACTTTGATGACGCTTAGCTCAGCGTCTTCCGATTCTAATGATGCCTTAGAGAATTGGAATAATTGCATGCATGAGGTGTCATTCAGGAAGTTTAGTTTTCTCACACAGTCATTGTGCCATGTCGCAACTAAAACTGTTGAATTTCCAGTATACGAAGGACTTCCCGGGTTGTCTACATTTCTAGTAGCATTTGAAGACAAGGTGTCAAAATCACAGTAGTTACTGGCCCAGAGAAGGCACTGAAGGCTACTCCAGCACGTTGGTGGGTAACTCATAAGAAGTCAATTACCGGGTGGTCGCAGTGTTCAAGACTGATGACGGTTCACTTCGGCGACACAGAAATACACCACACCGGAAGGTACGATGGGAGGAATGACCCTAGCAGTCATCTGATGGAATGTCATACTCTGTGGACCTCGCGACCAAGGGATGAATGGGTCCATGCCTTTGTACACACTTTGGATGAAATGCCGTGATTGTGGTTTGCCGCAGCTGAGTTGCACGGGGAGATTACCACCTGGTTAGAGCTGACGGTTTGCTTCACTCATACCTTCAATTTTGTGAATGCCAATCCGGATGTTCACAATGCCCTGCGGCTCATCCGCGATGCCATTCTGAAGGTGGTTCCAGTTTCCTACCTTGTGGATCTGCATACGCATTGGTAGACGTAGTTGATGATGAAATGTTATAATATCATTGGAGGGCCCAGGATGGCGATGACCCGTGAAATATCAATATTCCGGAATCAAAAGGGAGTCGGGATGTCATAGCACCTGAAATACCGACCGATTCGATCAATCAACCGCTAAATCTCAGGAAGGTCAACATTGGGACGGAGGAGAACCCCAAGTTTGCAAATGTCATGGAGTATTGGGATGAAGAGATGATAGCGAAGTTCATAGACCTGTTGCATGAGTTCCAAGATTTGTTCCCTACAAATTTTTCTGAAATGAAGGGAATCATGGGGGATCTAGGGGAGATGAAGATTCCATTGAAGCCAGATGCAAAACCAATAAGGCAGCGACCGTATCGACTAAATCAGCGACACAAGGAAAGGGTCAAAGTTTAACTTGACCGCATGCTGGATGCTGGAATAATTGAGCAAGTTGAAGAATTGGAATGGATTAGTCCAATGGTGGTGCAAGACAAGAAGACAGGTTAGGTATGCATTTGTGTCGACCTGAGGAAGTTGAATGACTCATGTATGCATTATCCATTTCTGACTTCATTCACTGATGAGGTGCTGGAAAGAGTGGGCGATCAAGAGATGTATTCTTTCGCGGATGGGTTCTATGGCTATCACTAGATCAGGATCGCGAAGGAGGACCGCCACAAGACAATGTTTGTGACTGAATGGGATTGTTTCCATTACACCGTGATGTCGTTTGGGCTTAAGAATGCCCTTGTGGTATTCTCCCAGGTTATTGTCACTGCATTCTGAGATTTTATTCAAAATTTTTTGCAAGTGTATATGGACAATTTGACAGTTTATGGCTTGATCAACGACCATCTGGAAAACCTGTGGCTAATGCTAGAGCGATGTCAACAACATCAGATATAGCTGAACTTGAAGAAGTGCATTTTCTGCGCACCATTCGGAATGTTGTTGGGTCACATTGTTTGCAAGCAAGGGTTGTTGGTTGACCCAGCCAAGATTGCATTGATTCTGAGCTTGAAACCGTCTACAAATGTAAAGTAGTTGAGAGCGACGCTGGGGCACACAGGGTACTATCACAAGTTTATCCATGGATACACTGCGATCATGGCTCTTATGGAAAAGTTGTTAAAGAAGGATGCAGTATTCTTATGGAGCCCAGAATGTCAAGCAAGTTTCGAGACATTGAAGGCTAAGATGGATTCTACACCGATATAATTGGTATTTCCTGACTAGAGAAAGGAATTCCATGTCCATGTCGATGCATCATCGATTGCACTGGGAGTAGTGCTCACGCAACCAGGGGAAGGAGATTTGGATCACCCAATTGATTTTGCAGGTCGTAACATGTCCTCTATGGAGAGGAATTATACGACTACCAAGCGAGAAGAGCTTGCGATGGTATATGCGCTACAGAAGTTTAGGCATTACCTATTGGGGATCATTTCAAGATGTTCACAGACCATTCTGCTTTGAAATATCTGGTCAATAAGCCTGTGCTGGGGGGAAGATATGTCATTGGCTAATCCTCTTTGAGGAGTTTGATTTTAAGGTAATTGTGAAGCCAGGTCACTTGAATACAGGGCCAGATCATTTATCACGAATTGAGATAGATGAGGAACCAGCCAACATTGAAGATGGGTTGCCGGATGCGCAGCTATTCAAATTCGAGGTGGCTGACGACTACTATGAAGAGACAATTCATTTTTTGGTGATGGGAACCGCACCGGAGGAGTTTACCATAAGTCAAAAGAAGCAGCTGGTGGTCAAGGCCACAGATTTCCATTTGATTGCTGGACAACTATATAAACTAGGACCAGACAAGATCTTGAGGTGTTGTGTCTTGCCTCATGAACAAGGGAATATATTGGCAGAGGCACATGCAAGCGTGGCTGGTGGAAATTATGGTGGTCAAGCAACCGCTCGGAAGGTGCTTTGAGTAGGACTTTGGTGGCCAATGCTTCACAACGGTGCGACGGATTATGCGCAGACTTGCGATGTCTGTCAAAGAACTGGGAAACCCTCCAGGAGGGATGAGATGCCACTAGTACCTCAAGTGACATTGCAGCCATTTGATAAATGAGATGTGTATTTTGTGGGACCAATCAACCCACCTGGGAAGAGAACTGGCGTGAGGTACATCATTACCATGACTAATTATTTGACAAGGTGGGCGAATGCCACGCAGTTGTAGATTGCACCACTGCGACGGCAACACAATTCTTGCTCGACAATATTGTTACTCGGTTTGGATGCCCGAAGGTATTGATGAGTGATCAAGGGAGTCACTTCATCAATCGCACCATCAACACATTGACAGAAGAGCTTCAGATACAACACAAGAAGAGTATGTCGTATCATCCGCAAGTCAATGGAACATTGGAGGCTTTCAACAAAGTGTTGGAGCATGCGCTTACAAAAATTTGCAACGCGAATCGCGATGCTTGGGATTTGAAGATTCCAGTAGTCTTGTGGGCATATTGCACCACTTGTAAAAGATTGATGGGGCAAACACCCTTTAAACTGGTGTATGGGCAAGAGGCGGTTATGCCTATGGAGTACATTGTTCTGATTCTGCGCGTAGCAGCATCGACATGTATGAATGATGAAGCAGCATTGGAAAAATGCCTGTAGTAGTTGGTGCAGCTTGAGGAAGACCGCTTTATTGCAGGTCTTCACCATTGTGTAGAGAAGGTTTGGCAAAAATCTTGGCATGATTGCCATATAAAAAACAAACAAATTCAGCAAGGTGACTTGGTGTTGTTGTATGACAGCAAGTTCATGAAGCATCCAGGGAAGTTGCAGATGCATTGGCTCGGTCCATATCGCATTAGTTGCATAAATTTGGGAGGCGCAGTACAGCCGCAGCAGTTAGACAGAATGACGCTACCAAAGATGGTGAACGGTAGTAGGTTGAAGCCCTACAGGATGGGCTGGGAGTCAAGCAATGCTTAACCGCATTGCGAAAAAAATATGCAGTATGCTAGGTGCAAGGATGGCGCACCAGCAGGAACAGAATGCGCAAGTAGGAGCGATGATAGCATGATGTTGCGACAACTGCAGGGTCGCGACATCGTCAAATCAGCAATAAATGCAGTTAGATGTCGGCGCTCGGTGAAGTGACCTGTAGTTATGGTGGATCTGACTGTTAGATTGATAGGATCAATGATGGACTTGGTCAGTTAATGCGTGATTTGGTCATAATGATCGGTGTGATTCGGTCATAATGATGGAGGGATCGATTTGGCGCTATAAGAACAGGCCGAGGCTGGTCGAAAGCCACCCGTTTGCAAAGAGTGGATTGAGCTGACTAGTGTTGTGTTGCATTGTGCAAGGTTGAGTAGAGTTCTAGAGTGAAATTGCATTATGTCGAGCGAGTTTCCAAGTCGGGTGGGATTGAGCAACAATTCAGCGTTGCAGGGGCCGAGTGAGGAATACCGGGTGAACTGGATACGGTTGATATTTCAAGCGAAGTGGAATCACCAGTCATCCCGATCACCATTGAAGAGGAAGTTACTAGTGTGCCCGTCGGGTCATTGTGAATGAGGTGGAGAAAGAGGGGGGGGACGTGGCCTATCTCCCCACCACGAGAGAAGCAGTAGACCCAAGCATCTGCACAACTGGTAGAGGAGGTACTTGCACAGGAGAGTCCATCGAACTCAGGCGTTGTGGATTCTTAGGATCAAGCAGGGGTATCCGCTGCAGATATCCTCGGGTATATACCTCCCTTTCGACTCGGTGCGCAGCCTTGGAAGCCCACCAAGAACTAGTGGTACCAAGTCAGGATGTTGGCGATCCCACCAGGCATGGTCTGCTGTAACATCCCGAATTTTCATAAAAATTTAAAACTTTTGAAAACAACATTAAATAAGGTAAATATATTTGCGGAAAATAATAAATGTATGATTACGATAGCAATGATTAAAAATTTGTTTAGTACTAAACATAATTTAATTTATGAATTAGCAATCATTTTGATAACAACTACTTAACACACTTTTGACAACATGATTATTGTAATAAATGCACAGACAGGTTAGAAATAGGATGCGATACTTTTCTTTTGATAAGATTACTGACAGTTTGCTTTTTCGATGTCCAAGGATGTCCTTTGAGGTACCCTGGAGTTTACTTAACTGTGATGCTAAGGCATTTGAAATGTTTCTATGTGCAGATGATAGGTAAGAGGTTCAAATACTGTATAGTTTAAAAGTACGTGTGTAATTCAATTCATTGTCAAATAAAAAAAATGTTGTGAATTCTTTTGCGAACACAACTATCTATAGGTATGAAATCTTTAGTGTTGCTTACTGGTTTCTCAACGCTGTCTTACAATTCATAATTGTTGGAAACAATGGCGTCTAGAAAGTCTACATGTTGTTTAAGTTTGATGTCGTAAACCAATGACGTTGTTATAGTTTGGCTTTGGTCATCGTCTTAAGGTAATTAATACTTGTATAGTATTAATGTTGTAATTGTATCGCTAACCATCAAATGCATTGCATTAAGAAGTTAGGGTATGAAGTACATAGCATTAGCATGGTTTTTATGCTAATATATATTCATTGGTTTTGTTGAAATTCCAAAAAAAATGCAAACTCTTATCTTTTTTAATAATTGCAATAATGAAAACTATGATTATCATGTTTAACATTATAATTCTTATGGATTACTATCCTATGCAATAATTTGACATTTGTAAACTATTCACGATATATATAAAAAGTTCACAATATTAAACTCACATGAAAATTGGAACTTAATACGTGGCTATATAAAATATTAATATCCAAATAATATATCGAATTTGCGACCATAACTTAGAACTATATCATTGATGTTTATGGTACTGACATGGTATTAAAAATTGAATGGACAGGTTGACAGGCCTTTAAGCTTGGCATGTGCTTCGAACTGGCATGGAGATAGTGTTTTGGTCTTGTATTAAAAGCTCGAACCAAACTCCATGTGACAGGGATTGTTAACATTCCACATAGTGCAACAACAATGTAACTGTGATTACAGAAACCACTATCCTATGCAATAATTTGACATTTGTAAACAATGTAACGGTGATTACAGAAACCACTGTGTAATGGTTGCAAGTTTGAAACTCCTCCAAGATGGATGTAGAACGACCCATCGTGAGCCAAGGTGGCAAGGTCGTGCTTGTGAAATGATGGTACAATAAATGCAGTAGATTTACGTTCTCCAATGTAAATGTGTTGGCACACTCATGATCATTGATCAATTTGAATCAGGGTCGTTGGATGCAACCCTAGCATTGCGTCGTTGTGTTGGTTGATGAGGAGTGAATGTTGTTCCTTGTGTCATTAGTGTTTCGCGCAGAAAGGCCGATAGGCTGCTGAAAGTTAGGGTTTACTACACAAAACTACTAAACTGAAACAAACTAGGAAACAAAGTTTACTAATCTTCTACACAAAACAAAGTTTACTAATCTTAACTACACAAAACTACTAAACTGAAACAAATTAGGAAACAATAGAACCTGGATTAATTCTGTAGGGAAACAAACAACCAAAGAAGATTGTTCCACCCAACCAATTCCTGAAGATAGCCAAGTACTTGCCTTAGGACCCCCGAGCTTGTTCACTGGACCACCAGGAGGAAGAAACTTAGGAAATCAAGATCTCCACTTGCAGTAGCAATAATTGTCAAATCTTCAAGAACTAGCAGTCCAAAGGACCTACACCAGCACCTTTGGTTTTCCTTATCAAAAAGTTTGCAGACTTATGACTGCACTCACAACTAGCCTCCCTATTCGAATCTCTCAGTGATCACCTAATGCACATGAGGAATATTTTTGCAGAAAATATTGTGTAAGAGTTGCCTACTCAATTCGAATTTTCCTTATGTAGGATGCCTAGGCCTTTTCAATTATTACTTGGTCATTAAATGAGCTTCCTGCCCACTCCCACCATCTAGGGGATAATGCCACATTATTAGGGGTAGTTGTCCCATAACCAACAGCTAGTGGTGAAGTGCAATTGCTGCCATCTGTCCCATGCTTTTCCAACAGCTTCCATTCCTCCTAATGGGTCAGTGAACACTCATTTAACAGTTCCCTTGGGTGTTTGTCTCCTAATTTAATTTATTAAATAATAATAATTTAGTAATTACATTCATCCTTGACCAAACTTGGTCGTAATTTCAAAACTTTGAAATTAAAATTTAACATAAAGTATTTTTGCAAATAAAATATTATTTTTAAAATTTGGGTAGGTGACATACACCCCCCCTTAAGTCTCAACATCATCCTCAATGTTGGTTAATCACTCCTTGAGTGTTCCTAAGACAGATTTGGGTATGTTGCCTGCATACTACTCTCCAACTCCTAGGTTGCCTCTTCTGGGCTAAGGTGCTTCCATTGCACCTTCACTTGCCCAATGGTGCGATTCCGAAGCAGAGTTTCCCTCCTTTCGAGGATACAGTCCGGTTCCACCTGAAAATATTCGTCTTGTCCCACCTGTACACCATTCCAGATTACAACATGAGTAGCATCATGTACATACTTCTTTAAAAATGATATATGAAAAACATTATGTATTTTTAAATTTGGTGGCAAGGCTAGTTGGTATGCCACTGGTTCAACCTTGGACAATATTTCAAAAGGACCACAATACCTGGGTGCCAACTTGGCATAGCTCCCCAATTTCAATGAACTCTTTTTCAGTCTTACCTTGAGGAATACATGTTCACCAACCTAGAACTCTTTATGGGTCTTTGTTGTAGAAATTTCTCCCTACGGATACGTAGAAACTCTCTTAGAATAAAGCAGGATGCACTGACTCTATGCTAAGACAAAAAGGAAACAAATCCTACCTTGAGTTCCTGAACTAATCTTCACAACAAGATTAAATGCATTCAGAAGAGATGAAAGACGTAACTCACCTTCCAATTCGACGTTTGTCCCGCTTCTAGTTCTTGATCCCGAAGCTCTAATGTAGAACCTGTTGAAATCAAACAAAGGACAAGCATGCGATCTTCCAAATACCTTGAAGCAAAGGTTAAGTTCAAATCTAAAATAGATACATTTCATATCAAAGATTTATACAATACACATGAAATGGGAAAAACAAGACAAGTTATCTTATATTACAAACTTGAAGAGTGCTTACAAAGGTTGCTTGATATCCAAGCCAATCCTCCAGCTCCAAGTGCTTCCTCTAGCTATCTCTGCAGAAGTCTAAAGATCATAGGTTTGATGCCCCAAAAGTCCTCCCTTTGTCTCATGGAAGGCTTCTCTCTTATAGCATATGGGAAGGTTAACCAACAAGAGAGAAGTGTGGATCTATGGAGGGTTTAGTGGATCAGGCCAGCTAAACAAAGAAGGAGTTAGGATCGAACCAAAGGTGGTAATCCCAACAAAATATCCTTGAAGGTCGAATCCCAAAGTCCAAGGAAAAAAGGCTAATTTTGGACTACCACGCCCCTATAACTGAGCATAACGCGGTAGTACCGCCCCAAAGAAGGAGCAACGCACGGTAGTGCTGACTACCGCGCCCTTGTAGATGTGTAGGGAGCGGTAGTGCTCACAAACAAGGCTAAATTGGGTTGGAAGATGGTAGAAAAAGGTTTTGCTTTCAGGTTTCAGTCAGTGTTTTTCACTCTAGATGTTCAGATGATCTTTAAGGGAAACTGTCGTTTAGGTCGCTAGTGCAAGGATGCGACACTAATACATAATGTGTAATATTGAGGTATAACAGATGCCCCCTAAAGTGTGAGGTCAGAAGAGACTGATGGCTGAAAGACTTTACAAATATGGTTCGGAGATAGCATTGAGGGGAGCAACAAGGAGTTGAAATAGAAACAAAATGTCAGATATACCACCGAGGCGGGCATTCCCATGCTCGGAAACAAATGACTCAAAGCATGGCTGCCGACCAATACATTGTTGATCCATGAGTACTGAGATGATATAGACTATAGACAAATCATGGCTACTATGACTAAGCATAGATCCACGAGACAATAATGGCACATCCACGACCAATACATAAGTGGATCTGTGTGACAATACAGAAAAATCTCCATTACAACCTAGACGTAGTCAAAATACAAAAGGGTGTCCAGGATCTTCTACCTGATCGCAAACGATACGAATCGAGCCATGTGATTACAAGGTGTTGAAGTCGAACGTGGTAGAAACCATTTGATTACCGGTCAATGATGTGAACCGTTAACAAATGCGAGGGAAATCACCAATGATGACAATGACCCCCAAGGTATCTATAGTACATCTCAACGAAATGCGAATAAATGAGTTGATGTCGAGCATTGGAGAGATTAGTCAATTAGAGGTCATTGATGAAAACCTACTATTGAATACGAGGAAACCTGCCTTTGAGGCATGCAGGAACCAAGGTACTAGTGGTTGACTCCTAAGCCTAATTCCTGGATAGTGATTTGGTGTCGACAAGAAAAGACTTGTCGAAGCTGGGCCATAATGATTCCCACATCATCGACACAAAATCAGAATGAGAGATAGTATGGACCAATGAAACAATAGAATATGTATTGACACAAAGGGAAGGTTTTACATGAAGTGGAGGTGGACTCAAGGTAATAACCCTTTGAACATATAACGGGATGAAACAGAGCTTGGCAGCAGGGACTACTTGAACAGACAGAACCACAAGAAGTGTGAACTCATAGCAATAATGAGGACGCATGATCATAATGATGACACTATTAGCAAGACTGACTACCCAAAACAGACAAGGTGAGGATGCATTCCATGTTCAAAGGTGACGACTCACAAGCTGCCAACAAGGTAAACTTGACTCAATTTCCCATTTTCCCCCGACATGATGGAAGAGTACCTCTTTGTTGTTTTACGAGCTTGAGGAGGATAACAAATGCTCGGTATAGCTCATCTCATAGATGAGTCCAATCTCACATGTTTTTATAACCTGAGAAAGGAGGGGTTTGTCCCAAAGTGGGCCCTTCGATGTTGAATTTTAACGAGTCTAAGGAAGGAAAACTCGGTCGTCATTTCATGTTTAGAGAGTCTGAAAAGAACTAAAGAAGACTCCAATAGTCCTTTTTCATAAAGTTAGCACCATTGCCCAAAAAAGGGTAAAACAACGCAGGAGAGGACTCTTCTAGTCATGATTGGCTGGAGTATTCCTTTTTCGTAAGTAGTGCCCCCTAGTCTGAAAAAGGGGTAAACTATCACTAGGGAGACGATCATTCAAATCCTTTTACAAGCATGAACGAATCAATTTCGCTTGGTAATCTTTTCCTATTTAGGGAGTCTGAAAAGAGCTTAAAGAGGACTCCATGAACAACTTTGTCATGGTTGATGACCGAGTACGACAAAGAAAAAGTAAACTCGGCAGAGTTCCTTTTCCGTAAATAGTCTAGCGAGGCCGGATAAAGTGATAAACCTATACTCGTTAGACACACCATTTTACTCCAATTGTTTAACAAGCATGATAATGGTATCAAAAGCACTCGGGATATTTTTCATGTTTGGATCCAGAGCACAAAAAAGGAAAAGTAAGCTCAAACCACTTTTCATGTTTTAACCAGAGCACAAAAAAGGAGAAGTAAGCTCAAACACCATCTTACTATTTTTAACAAGCTCGAAGATAGGTTGGAAGAATGCTCATGATGTCTGATTTATTTTTTAACGAGATTGTAATAGAAAATGAACTATGCTCAGAATAATTTTCATGGTTTAATGAGCTCGAAACCTAAAAAGGAAAGTATGCTCGAAAATGTTCCCAATGGTGAAATTTTTCCCATCATGAAATCCAAAGGTTGGTACATGCCCCCCAGCATGATTGCTAGAAGTAAGTGACTTAGCTCCAACGTGGTGTGGAGAGGCGATCGAGTTGACTTCAACATGACTTCCAGAGGTTGAAGACATGCCCCCAAGCTTCATTTCATTCACCTAAGGTATAGGCGGGTGAAAAGAAGGTTCAAGTACTAAGTCTACGAGGAGACTCGACTCAAAGGGAAAGGATATGTTTCATTTTTTAACGAGCTTGACACAGGAGTAGAACTTTGCTCAGACTACTGGTTTCATTTTTTAATGAGCTTGAAGCCAATGGTAAACTCTGCTCATGGTTAAGGCCCATTGACGGGTTCCTTCCCAACATGATGGCCAGAGGTTGTTAAATGTCCCCAGCATGATTGCTAACAGCTAAACATGCCCCCCAAGCTTCGTTTCATCTAACTACTCTTCTTCCTTACCCAAAAATCCAGGCTACTAATCTGAATGTGTTCACCAAGGGGGTAGGGATAACTAGGACTAAGTGACCCAGGTAGATGAAATGAAGGTTCAAATCCTAACTTTAGTGAGAGACTCGAACAAATGGAAGGGATATCTATTTCATTTTTACACAAGCTTGAAAATAGATAATAACAATGCTTGAAAGGGTCCTTTTTATTTTTCTAATGAGCTTAAAACATAAACAAATTATGCTCTAAGGTAGTTTCATTTTTACGCAAGCTTGAAACCGAACGTAAACTATGCTTGGGATTGGTTTCATTTTTACACAAGCTTAAAACCAAAAGTAAACTGTGCTTGAGGGTCGGTTTCATTTTTTAATGAGCTTGAAACAAAGAATAAACTATGCTCGGGAACCTATTTCATTTTTTAATGAGCTTGACATAGAAAGGGAACTATGCTCATGGTGACCTATTTCATTTTTTAACGAGCTTAACACATAAAGGAAACTCTGCTCAAAATGATGGTTGCTTTCATTTTTACACAAGCTTAAAACCAAAAGTAAACTATGCTTGGGATGATGGTTGGTTTCATTTTTACACAAGCTTAAAACCAAAAGTAAATTATGCTTGAAATGATGGTTGGTTTCATTTTTACACAAGCTTATAACCAAAAGTAAACTATGCTTGAGAAATTGGTTGGTTTCATTTTTACACAAGCTTAAAACCAAAAGTAAACTATGCTTGAGAAAATGGTTTCATTTTTTAACGATCTTGACACCGGAATAGAACTTTTCTCCAACGTCCCCCCCTTAGGGGGAAGAAACCACTAAAACATGTGGAACATTTAGGGAAGTCTGGTGACTGGGAGTCATGCAATGAGTGGGCGTCACAAAGGAAAGTTGATCGATGGTCACAACATTCCCATGATGAGGAAAATACATCACTCGGAAGAGTGAGGACACTACAGCCTTCATTGCATATACGTAATCACGTCCAAGGAGTAGATTAAAATCTAAGGGACCTTGGACGACCATGACATCAATACAGACAGTTTTCCCTCCCAAAGTTATAGGTAACTGAGGAAGGGACCCTAAAGGTCCAGTATGCCTTCTATTGAAAGCCAGTATCTGGTCAGTGATGGGCAGAAGCTGAGGAGAACCTAAGGCTTTCAAAGCAGTTCAGGATAGAATACTAACAGAAGCTCCTTCATCAACTATCATACGAATTTTTTTTTTATCGAAAACTCCTACAGATATTTGAAAAGGAACACTTGAACGAAGACAAGATTCTGTTAGACCATTCCAATCAAGGGAAATGACCTCAGTACTTGGAGGGGGTCTCGTGGAAACGGACAGGGTTTCCCCTTGCCGAGGACATTCTGAACTGATAAGGAAAACATCAGCGGTTTCCAATTCACTCTCGCTTGGAAGATAAGAATGAGACGAAGATTGTGTCAAGATGACTGCTTCAGTCTGGACTTTCTTCAATGAAAGAGTGGGATCGAGTGGAGATGACAGAGACTCGATCACTTCACTCTCGAAAGGGAGAGTGGGATCAATTGCAGATGAAACTAAATTGATCACTTTGTCAACCAGTGGGGGGGTCAAGGGACAGTTTACTATGGTCTATTGGAGGCACCAGTTGAGAACTAGTAATATCTTCCAACCACCGTGAGGCTTCATCCATGCTTGGACAAAGGAAAGTACGGTGCATAACCTTGCATATCAAACAGGGATATAGGACTTTACCCTTCCAACCCTTCACCAAGGGGTCACTAGTTGAGGGAGTGTCATCGACATGATGGTCAAAGGTCGACAATACAAGTGGTTTGGGTTTTTTAGACCACACTTTGGATACACGGGAAAGATAGGGGCAATCCTTGAGAAGGTGATCACCCTTACAAAGTTTGCAAGGGAACTTGGGCTTATGGGGTGTTTTCGTAGAATGAGTGCCATTAGAGGCAACTGATTTACGCTTGGTCTCTTCCTTATCCTTCTTCTTCTTAACTTTCCTTTTCTTCTTCTTCTTATCCTCCCGATTACTAACACTATTGCTTTGATCATGCGAGGAAGAAGGAACGGAAGAAGATTCATCCGAGGAATAAGGGGGAGGATTAGTTTGGGATTGACTCTCTTGTGGTGGAGAATTAGCATTCGAAACATTGGGTGCAATCGGAATTACCAAATTGAATAACCATACCAGTAATCCTATGGTTAATCCAAGAAGATTTAACGTGGCAATAAAGGAAGGACCAATATCTCCAACTGGAGGAAAAGTAAAAGGTACCCCTTGAAAAGGGGTCTCCGGATTGGTAGTCCCAGAAGGAGCATGGGTGCATGGAGGTAGATTCTCCATAGAACAAAACTAAGTGATGTGGACGAAGTCTTGTTAAAAATAACTCAAAAACCCTTAGGCAATCGAACGTGCGAAAGGGGAGCTAGGAAAAGACAAGGCTCACAGGCCAAAGAGCAAGCTCAAAAAACTATACTGAGGTCGCTGCCACAGTAAGCAAGTTGTACAACAAAATGGCCAGAATGCCAACAAGCACCCCTACGAAGAAAAAGACCCTCTACAAGATAGCAAGCAAAACCTCCTAACTAAGAGCTGGAGACCTCAACAAATTGTATCCTTCGCAAGGTGGTGAAATCCAAGTCGAACAATACAAAATGAGAGACCAATAATGGAAGGATATCCCTCTACTGAAAGGGATCCTGGGTAAAGAGCCCTAGAAGAAAAGTCACTAAGCTACGTCGGTCATGACACGTTGGAAAAGGTTTTCGGCGCTTCTGCCTTATCACCCTTGCATTACTATGAATACAAGGAAGACAATGATCAATGTTGCCTTAGGGCTAAGTGGAGTGCGGCATTCCATAGAGTCCGTCCGGTTCTCAATCTCGTAGCAGTTTAACCCCTGAAAGTTTAAAACAGTCAGGAGGCCCCTCCACAAACTGGTGTATGATTGTGTCAACAAATACTAGAATATTTTAGTTCCCTGAAGACAACGACTATGTCTCAGATGAAAAAATGACAAGGGAGAATTATTTTGATGCCTATCCCCGGTGTCATACCTAACTACCAAATTCTTTTGATTTCCTCAAGTGAGGTTAATGTTGGTTTAGTTAGGTAGATTAATTTTAAAGGTTGTTTTACACAATCGGGTTATGGAAGTGCAACTTGATGGTGTTGTGACGACTCAAACCATGCAAATGAAGATGAATTGAAATGAGCCTTTCTCTTCGATGAACACTAGCTAAAGTAAGGAAGAATTATTTTTGTTCCCAATATGTAGAACCCAATGCACATGCAATTTTATTTCTTTTCAAAATGATAGAAAGAAGTAAAATATGTACCCAAAACTAACCCAAAGCAATGAAAAAATTCTTCATATGAACACCAAATGTAACGATTCTAATCCATTTCTTATATTTTCACACTTGAAAAAGACACATCCAAGCTACAGAAAGAAAGATTCTACAAACATTTCAAATTAAATGGAAGACAAAGAAAAGCACTCAACAATTCTATCTTAAACTTGAATGTACACGAATATGAAACAAGCCTTCCTTCTTCTTATGAATTTGAGACCAAGAATTGCAAATGATCAAATTAAAGCAAGAAGAACATATATTTTTTCTAGTTTCATGAATATAGCAAAAGAGTGACAAAACCAAGCTTCTCTTTGGACTAAAGCGGAGACAAGGAATCAATCTTTCCCAACAATCATTAGATAGGATGTAAAGGAAATAAGATGCCAAGCAATCCAAACACACCAAACACACCAAACCAAAAAATGATCTCAAAACCTTAATATAGGTCAAAACGACTGTAAGATGCATGATTCATGGCCCCCCTCGGCCATGAGGGGGAATTTTTTTTCAAAAATAGAACCCATTTCGCTTAAAAATGCAAGCAAAACACTAGTGTTTACTCAAAGGGCCAACATAGATCCAAATCTCGAAAACACCCAAAAAATAATCAAACAAACAAAATAAAAACACTTTCCAGGAACTACCGCGGGCCTATAGGCAACCTGGGAGCGGTACTGATAGGCTACCGCACTCTGGATAGTGGTTAAGGCGTGGTACTATTGCTCTGTAGGCAGTTACGGGGGCGCGCTAGGTGTGAACAGGGGGAAAGAGGTGGAATTTTGAGAAAAGATTTTGACTTTTCAAGGGTTTTCCAACCCAAAGGACTTACTGATCTGTAACAGAATTCTAATGCAGAGAACACGGAAGTGAATGAGGGTGAAAGAACCCAATTCTTACAATTAATGAGTGAAAGAAAACTTCACAAGCAAAGAAAATGGATTCAATGTCCCCACCGGAGTCGCCAGTTTTTGTTGTAGAAATTTCTCCCTACAGATAGGTAGAAACTCTCTTAGAATAAAGCAGTATGCACTGACTCTATGCTAAGACAAAAAGGAAACAAATGCTACCTTGAGTTCCTGAACTAATCTTCGTAACAAGATTAAATGCATTCAGAAGAGATGAAAGACGTAACTCACCTTCCAATTCGACATTTGTCCCGCTTCTAGCTCTTGATCCCGAAGCTCCAATGTAGAACCTGTTGAAATCAAACAAAGGACAAGCATGCGATCTTCCAAATACCTTGAAGCAAAGGTTAAGTTCAAATCTAAAATAGATACATTTCATATCAAATATTTATACAATACACATGAAATGGGAAAAACAAGACAAGTTATCTTATATTACAAACTTGAAGAGTGCTTACAAAGGTTGCTTGATATCCAAGCCAATCCTTCAGCTCGAAGTGCTTCCTCTAGTTATCTTTGCAGAAGTCTGAAGATCATAGGTTTGATGCCCCAAAAGTCCTCCCTTTGTCTCATGGAAGACTTCTCTCTTATAGCATATGGGAAGGTTAACCAACAAGAGAGAAGTGTGGATCTATGGAGGGTTTAGTGGATCAGGCTGGCTAAACAAAGAAGGAGTTAGGATCGAACCAAAGGTGGTAATCCCAACAAAATATCCTCGAAGATCGAATCCCAAAGTCCAAGGCAAAAAGGCTAATTTCGGACTACCGCGCACCTATAACTGAGCATAACGCGGTAGTACCGCGCCCCAGAGAAGGAGTAATGCGTGGTAGTGCTGACTATGGCACCCCTCTAGATGTGCAGGGAGCGATAGTGCTCACAAACAAGGCTAAATTGGGTTGGAAGATGGCAGAAAAAGGTTTTGCTTTCAGTGTTCAGTCAGTGTTTTTCACTCTGGATGTTCAGATGATCTTTAAGGGAAACTGTCGTTTAGGTCTCCAGTGCAAGGATGCGACACTAATACATAATGTGTAATATTGAGGTATAACAATCATTTTTAAATCTGCTTGACTCTTCTGCCTATCTTGGGAAGCTTTTAAATTTCCTTGCACCTATTTCACAATTAGTTCTAACTCCTGTAACAATTCAGGTCCTAAAACAACTCTATTTACTAGGTCATTCCAAGAAACAGGTGTATCACATTTCCTACCATAAAGAATTTCAAATGGGCTAAGTCTAGATGATGCATGATAATGGTTATTATATGCAATTTCTGCTAAGTGTAAGTAGTCTTCCCACTTACCAGGCTGATCCTTAACATACATTCTCAGTAAGTCTTCCAAAACTTGATTTACCCTTTCTGTCTGTCCATCCATTTGTGGATGAAATGCTCTGCTGAAATTTAAGATTGTATTCAACCCTTTGAACAATGACCTCCAAATGTTTCCAGTAAACTTAGAGTCATGATCTGAAATTATCACCTTTGGTATCCCATGTAGTCGAAAAATCTGCTTCATGAAAATTTCTGCAATGTCTGGAGCTTTATGAGTAGTCTTTAAAGGTATAAAGTGTGCTGCTTTGCTCAGTTTGTCTACTACCACCATGACAAAGTCATTTTGTTTCTGATTTTTGGGTAGTCCAGTAATAAAGTCTATGCTTATTACTTCCCATTTCCAACTTGGTATAGGTAATGGATGTAACAATCCGGCAGGATGTTTGTGTTCAACTTTCACCTTTTGACAATCCAAACATTTAGCTATGTACTCTACTACTTCATCTTTCATTTTTGGTCAATAGTATTCTTTCCTGAGCATAGTAATGGTCTTCTAATAACCTGGATGACCAAAATAATGACTTTTATGCATCTCGTTTAAAATCAGAATTTTTATTTCTGGTATGTCTGGTGCATACAATCTGTTTTTATACAGCAATAACCCATTTTCCTTCATGTTGTAATCTACCATAAAATTTTCAGAACTGTTGTTTGTTGTCTTTTCCTTTATTTTTCTGTATTCTTCATCTGTTTCACTCTTTTCAAGAATCTGATTTTCGAAATCCGTTGAATAAGTACTGATGGCTGAAATAAAATTCAATTTTGCTTTACGACTCAAAGCATCTGCAACCTTGTTCTCCTTCCCTTTAATATGCTGAATTTCGAAATCATGCTCACTTAAGAAGGTCAACCATCTAGCTTGTCAAGCGTTCAGATTTGTCTGATCTAATAAATATTTCAGACCCATATTATCTGTCAACAATGTGAATTTTTCACCAATAAGGTGGTGATGCCACATTTTTAAAGCATGAATTACAGCTAATAACTCTAAATCGTGAGTGGAGTAATTATTTTCATGTACTTTCAGCTTTCTTGATTCGTATGCCACCGCATGCCCTTCTTGTGTTAGGACTCCACCGAGTTTGTCATTACAAGCATCTGTGCAAACTATGAAATCTTTATTAGGATCTGCTATCCTCAGAATAGGTGTTGTAGTCAACAATTCCTTTAACTTCTTAAAGTTGTCTGAACATTTCTGATCCCACACAAATTTCTTCCCTTTCTTCTGTAAGGAAGTTATGGGGTTCGAAATCCTTGAAAAAACCTTTATAAATTTTTTGTAATATCCAGTAATGTCTATAAATGATCTTACATCTGACGCATCCTTAGGAACCAGCCAGTCATTAATGGCCTTTATCTTGTCGGGGTCAACCGAGATTCCTTCCATAGAAATTATGTGTCCTAGATACTGAATTTTGTCCTTGTGGAAGTCACACTTACTAAACATAGCGTATAGTTGATGGTCTCTCAGAACTTGTAAGATAATCCGTAGATGTTCATAATGCTCTTCTTTACTTTTAGAATACACTAAAATGTCGTCTATAAACACAACAACAAACTTGTCTAAGTATTTGTGCAGAATATTATTCATCAAACACATAAATACAGCCGAGACATTAGTCAAGCCAAATGGCATGACTACGAACTTGTAATGTCCATACCGAGTTCTGAAAGTTGTCTTGAAAATATCTTCATCCTTAACCCGTACTTGATGATATCCTGATCTTAGATCAATCTTTAAAAATATCATTGCTCCACGCAGCTGATCAAATAGACCATCTATGCGCGGCGACGGATACCGATTTTTGATTGTCATCTTATTAAGCTGGCGATAATCTATGCACAGTCTTAGGGTTCCATCTTTTTTCTTAACAAAGATGACAGGTGCTCCCCAAGGAGACATGCTGGGTCTTATATAATTCTTATCAATAAGTTCCTTCAACTGTGATTTCAACTCGTTTAATTCCAGTATATTCATTCTGTATAGAGCTTTAGAATTTGGTACTGCTCCTGGTATCAACTCGATGGTAAAATCTAAATCTCTTTTAGGAGGTAATCCTGGAATCTCCTCAGGAAATACATCCTTAAAATCCATTAGGACAGGTATGTCTTCTAATTTAAGTTTGTCCTCTTTACAGATAAACTCATCGTTTACTACATTTACTGCAAACAATTGACATCATTTCCTAACTTCCCTCTTAACTTGCATGGTTGAAATCTGTCTAAGGGTTACCTTTCTTGGGATACCTTTTATTTCTACAGTTTTTCCTTCTTCATTTAAACATGTAAAACTTTTTTCATAACAGTTCAGAATGACATGATGGGATTCTAACCAGTCCATTCCGATTATAATATCATAGAATCCTAAAGGTAAAATATTCAACTTGATTTGTGTATGTAACTGATTCCTGGATAAAGTACAACTTTCTATAAAATCTGATACTTTCCTCTTTGTTCCAGTTACTAGTCTAACTAACCAAGATTTAAATAAACATAATGTTTTCAATTTAAGACTTTTCACAATATCTGGTGATATATAACTTAAGCTAGCAATTAAAACAGTAACAGGATGATTTTGTAGCATACCTTCAATCTCTATCATGGAGATTTGATGATTTGTTTGCCTGTTGTCGAGTGCTGCACTGATTCTGGGCATCTCCCTCACCATGTCTCCAACAATAGGTTCAGTCTGAATAGAGTTGATGTTGTTAGCTTTCCGCTTCCTCAGGGGACATTCTGATGCATAATGGGGACCTTGACACTCAAAACATTTGATGGGTGCCTTTTTCTCATTGGTCCTGGTATTATTAGGTGCATTTCTGAGTGCTGTAGAATTCTGTTGTTGATTGTTTCTAGAATTATTTCCTTGATAATTCCGATTTTGAAATTTTTTCTTTTGGAAACCGAAATTTCCACTGAACCTGAAATTTTTCTTTTTTAGCTCAAGATTGTTGGGCTTATGAATTTTCCAGTTCGACATTCCTTCTCTTTTCTGATTTGTGTCATAACATAAAACTGTCTTTCTCATAGCCTCTTCCAAGGTCTTTGGACTATCATACTCAATTCTGTCCTTAATATTGAAAGGTAGGCAGCTCAAGTATCTTTGAATTTTTGGTTTTTCTTCTATGAGGTATGGCACATATCTCAGTAAGTTCAAAAATTTACTATTCATTTCCTTCATGTTCATACCTCCTAGCTTGAAATCGTAGAACTCTTTGGATTTTTCTTCATAGTACTGTTCAGATAAATACTTCTTTTTAAAGTATCGTTTAGAAGTACTCTAGTTTACATCTTTATCCTTGATTGTCACGTCCCCATTTTGACCCCCTTTTGTATTAAATCGTAAATGATGTAAATATGGTAATTTAATCATGGTGAGGAGCTCAAGGCCAAGGCCCCACCATTGATTTAGTGTTTCATGTATCGACAACTAAAGAAATAGATGCCTATGGTTCTTGTGCTAAGAAGGGCACGATGTAAATAAGACATCATGTAAATATGAATTTTAATGAAAATACCCACAACTAGCTATGCAATGCAACAAAGAGATGGGGCATGGTTCTACAAGGAATAGGGAGGAAAATTATCCAAACCCTTGAGCCAATGGTGTTAATCCATGTGTCAATGAGGAAACCCATAAACCACCAACTACCCATTTTGGGTTATGGACCCAATCATTTAATTCTTCCAAGAAATTGGTTGAGGCAGTTAATGCCTTGGGAATGAAGGAGTATGGCAGCCATTTTCGTGCATGGGCAAGCCATCAACCTGGAAATTCGTTTTTTTGCTTGTTGGGCAAGAAAACACCCACGAAATGGTGCCCAAAGCCATTCTGAACAGTCAGTCTTCTCTCACTCACGCAGTCGGAGCTAGCTGGGTCTTTCACTACACGTTTTTCATCCAAATCCTGCACTTTTCCATGCTTGGGAGTTCGTTTTTGCATATACAGTAGCTTGGGAGAGAAGGGCCATGATTTGGGGACTGTATGGAGGTCGTATTTTCCCCCGAATGTCCAAGGACGTTTTTCTAAAAACGGATTTGGCTTCCCAGGGTTGTTCCCCATCTTCCCATTTCGTTTTTGTGTGTTCCCACGTTTTTCTGAGTTAGTTGAAACCTCGTCTCATGCATTCCACTGTGGAAAATGTTTTCCTCATGCCCAACAATTGTGGTTTTGTTGTTAAGTGCATCCAGTTTTGGATTTGAACCTGTGAGTAAGAAACTTGGACTGGTAGTGGATAGAATTGGCTTGATAAACCTAGTGGAGGGAGTGACCACTCAAGAAGATCAAGAGGGCTTTGGCTAATTTTCTATGCACACCCTGAGAGCACTAGAAAGGAAGGTATGGCTTGAGGGACTATGTGGCAGTGAAGAGAATACTTCCTTGTGCTGGATGTGTAGGCATTGTGAGTGCCAAGCTAAATAGATCTGGGAGGGGTATCCTTAGCTGTGTGGTTGAGCACACTAGCTTAGCAATTCTTCCTTTCCATTTCCTAGCAGCCTAATAAACCCAATTGTAGATTGGCTTGGCTCATCCTAGTGTATGCTTGGCTATGTGTGGGTCTGTTGTTCCCTAGTTCCTTATAGAGATCATGCCCATCTCGGGGGTGGCAGTTGTATCAAGAGGTTGATAACCACAACTAGCCTATGGTTGGGTGGAACGTTGCAGTTGCATAGCCAGTTGCTTGGGACTACTTTGTTTTAAGATAAGTACTCTCATTTACTATTTCTGCAATGTCTATCCTTAATGGCTATCATGAAATGCTAAGTGTATGCTAGATGTAACATGACTTTAATTCTGCTATGATTAATTACAATATGCCTTTGACATGAACAGATTGAATGTCTTGAATGCATGATGGACGTGTGATAGATTTCTAACCCTGCTGTGTGTTGCAAATATCTATGATATCCCATATGTCCATCTTCACTCCATATGAATGATTATTCTTTAATGAAAAAAAACTAGGTGTGTGTTAATTCTGCACATGTTTTACTTCCGCTGTGTTACCTTAGATTTCTACATTCGCATGCCTGTCTTTTATGTTATGTGGACATTTTTAATTAATGATTATAGGGCTAATTGCCCAGTTTTAGTATCACGGTCCCCTCCATTGCACCGGTATGATGGGTGGGGACGTGACATTGATGCCCTTTACTCTTTTGATGTCCTGCCACCAAATATCCGCTTTTCTAGTCAAGTTATATATAGCCATTTTTGCTTTCAAGGATTCTGAATAGTTATAAATATGGAAATATTTTTTCATACTGGACAGCCATGCTTCAGCTGTCTCGCCCTTCTCAGTTTCTCCATTGAAAGTTGGAGGTCTAATCTTTTTGAACTCCCTAGAAATATGTTCATACTCTTTATAGCTTCTTTTTTTTCTGGGTTTGTAATCTCCCTTACTACTATTGTTGGAATAGTTACGTTTCTTTTTACGTACTTTAATAGCCTCTCCTGATGACGTTGAACTGTTGCTCACATCATTAGTTTTTATTTTCTTACTTCTGTTACCATGAGGCAGATCCTCAACTTTGGAGATATCTTCATTATCTCTCTCTTGCTCCTCAGTTGGGCACTGTTCAAACAGCATTTGGTTTAATTCTTCTTACGCTTTCAGAATTTTTTCATTGTCTTATTTCACCGATCTAATTTCTGCTTTTAACTCGTGAAACACACGTAACAATTCTGATGGATTGTCATTCAACTCACCATGGCCTTCTTCTGCATAGTGTTGTCCCGTGCTATGGCTGTTTGGTTGAAATCTGTCTTCTAACTGTTCAGCTGAGTTCTCCATATCTGTAACTTAAAATAATTTCTGAATCACATCATAATTAAAATTTCAAATTAGTAAAATTTTCTGTTGTATAAAATTTTCTTGTTGCATGTTCTTGGACCTTTTTCAGGCCTAGAGTTTGAACATGAGCTCTGATACCACATGTAACATCTCGAATTTTCATAAAATTTAAAACTTTTGAAAATGACATTAAATAAGGTAAATATATTTGCGGAAAATAATAAATGTTTGATTACGACAGCAATGATTAAAAAGTCGTTTGGTACTAAACATAATTTATTTTCTGAATTGGCAATCATTTTGATAACGACTACTTAACACACTTTTGACAACATGATTATTGTAATAAATGCACAAACATGTTAGAAATATGATGCAATACTTTTCTTTTGATAAGATTACTGACAGTTTGCTTTCTCGATGTCCAAGGGTGTCCTATGAGGTACCCTAGAATTTACTTAGCTGTGACACTAAGGCATTTGAAATGTTTCTATGTGCAGATAACAGGTAAGAGGTTCAAAGACTGTATAGTTTAAAAGTACGTGTGTAATTCAATTCATCGTCGAATAAAAAAAATGTTGTGAATTCTTTTGCGAACACAAGTATCTACATGTATGAAATGTTTAGTGTTGCTTACTGGTTTCTCAACGCTATCTTACAATTCATAATTGTTGGAAACAATGACGTCTAGAAAGTCTACATGCTATTTAAGTTTGATGTCGTAAACCAATGACGTTGTTATAGTTTGGCTTTGGTCGTCGTCTTAAGGTAATTAATACTTGTATAGTATTAATGTTGTAATTGTATCGCTAACCATCAAATGCATTGCATTAAGAAGTTAGGGTATGAAGTACATAGCATTAGCATGGTTTTTATGCTAATATCTATTCATTGGTTTTGTTGAAATTCCCAAAAAAATGCAAACTCTTATCTTTTTTAATAATTGCAATAATGAAAACTATGATTATCATGTTTAACATTATAATTCTTATGGATTACTATCCTATGCAATAATTTGACATTTGTAAACTATTCACGATATATATAAAAAGTTCACAATATTAAACTCACATGAAAATTGGAACTTAATACGTGGCTATATAAAATATTAATATCCAAATAATATATCGAATTTGCGACCATAACTTAGAACTATATCATTGATGTTTATGGTACTGACATGGTATTAAAAATTGAATGGACAGGTTGACAGGCCTTTAAGCTTGGCATGTGCTTCGAACTGGCATGGAGATAGTGTTTTGGTCTTGTATTAAAAGCTTGAACCAAACTCCATGTGACAAGGATTGTTAACATTCCACATAGTGCAACAACAATGTAACTCGAACCAAACAATGTAACAAACAATGTAACAATGTAACGGTGATTACAGAAACCACTGTGTAATGGTTGCAAGTTTGAAACTCCTCTGAGCTGGATGTAGAACAACCCATCGTGAGCCAAGGTGGCAAGGTCGTGCTTGTGAAATGATGGTACAATAAATGCAGTAGATTTACGATCTCCAATGTAAATGTGTTGGCACGCTCGTGATCATTGATCAATTTGAATCAGGGTCGTTGGATGCAACCCTAGCGTTGCGTCGTTGTGTTGGTTGATGAGGAGTGAATGTTGTTCATTGTTTCATTAGTGTTTCGAGCAGCAAGGCCGACAGGCTACTGAAAGTTAGGGTTTAGCAAAAAAAAATGATAAGAGGATTCAACCTCATGACATGTAGGTTAGATTAAAGTTGCAGGTTTCTTTCTGACTGTAATGGCGTTGTGTTAGATTGTCTTGTCTTTGGTTTGGATTTCTATCGAGTTGATAGTTTATAGTTTTCAATCCTAAGTTTGAGTGATAGCACACACTCCTGCATAAAGGATAAAAATATCCTAGTCTCGGTCCAGGTCAAACACTTGTCGTCTGATAGTGAATGTGAAGAGCTCGGTCATTTGTTGAGAAGGTAAGTGTTTTCGAAAACTCAATGGTTCTTTTGTTGAAAGTTTGACTTACGATTTAAATAAAACAATTTATCTAACTCTCTAAAATTGTTATGTCAGTTGCAGGTTTCGAAGGACGACTTGGGCAATGGTTTGGAACAGGTTGGCATGCCTCCATTCCTGGTAAGCTCCGGGTCTCAAACCCTCGTAGGTGCCAATCGACCTTAGTTTATGTGGTTTCAAAATAATGAGTAATCAAGTTTTCACCATGCTTCAGCGTTGTCTGTCAGTCGAGAATATTTGAAGAGCCTTTTGTGTTAAAGTGATGACTGTGCAGGGATATGACCCTCGTCTATTTGGATGATACTTGGCCTTTTAAATTTTTTTGATGCCTAGTTCGTCGAGATGGGAGTTATAATACGCGTTTTAAAAACTTAGAGGAAGGGATAAACCCTGTGTAGTTTTCGTTTTGGAAATGTAATGTTAACCTGTATGTTGATGCTTCCTTTGTGAAGCCAAAACCTGTGTTGGGTTCGAAACTTCAAACTTGGAAAAGTTTGGGGTTATGTTTAATGAATGAAATGTTGGAGCCGAAGCTCGTTTAACTCTGTATGCTATGTTTAAATTTCTCGGCAATGGAAAAGTTGTTATGCTATTTGTTTATGTTCTATATGGATAACGGGACTGTCGAGCTATGCAAAAATGTTATGCATTTTCATAGTTGGAAAGACTCTGTGTGTTTTGATTTAATAGCTTTTGTTTATAAAAAGGAAAGGAACACGGCTACGTCCAAATTCTAATTTTTCCTTCAATGTATAAGATGTTTTCGTAAATGAACTCCAGAAAAGACCTTCAATCGACAACTAGGTTTTGTTCTGTAGTTTGTGCATGAGTATGTAAATCGTGTTTGTTTATCTGTTGGAAAACGATGTTATGGTTTTGGAAAAACTATCTAGGGTTTGATACGAAACCCAGTTATGAACAATACTTAAAGATTGTAAAATAAATAGAAGTAAGATTAATGAAAACGAGATATGGTTTACTTTAATTTCATTCTCTGATAATACTAAAATAAATAATGTAAATGTTATAGCAGAAGATTTATACAGAAAACAATGTATGTGTGAGAAAATATGAAGACTGTGTAATGACTGTGATTTGCAACTTTGTTCCATCGTTAGCAATTCTATTTATTTGCAGTAATATTATTTATTTACAGAATGATGTATGGAAGTTTGAATTACATTTATTTCCTATCTAAATAATGGAGATAACAAACACTATGTACTTGTGCAGAGAATAAATGATATTTGTTTTTCATGAAACAATAAAATATTTTATAATATTTTAGATACTATACAGTAATTTCTACTATTGTTAACTATAGGGTAGGAAATGCAAAACATAACAATTACTGTACTTATCTATCTAATCAATGGCAATCTGCCTATCTTTCATCCATATTTAAATTGCGTCTCTACACTAGAGCACGATGCAAATAATAGCATTTGGAAAAATGTAGAGATTGGATTATCAATTCAGTTTATCATTAAACTTAACATTCAAACTTAAACCAAATCAGAGATCAATTCTTCTTCAAAACAAAGTTTACTAATCTTTACTACACAAAACTACTAAACTGAAACAAATTAGGAAACAATAGAACCTGGATTAATTCTGTAGGGAAACAAACAGCCAAAGAAGATTGTTCCACCCAACCAATTCCTGAAGATAGCCAAGTACTTGCCTTAGGACCCCCGAGCCTATTCATTGAACCACCAGGAGGAAGAAACTTAGGAAATCAGGATCTCCACTTGCAGTAGCAATAATTGTCAAATCTTCAAGAACTAGCAGTCCAAAGGACCTACACCAGCACCTCTGGTTTTCCTTATCAAAAAATTTGCAGACTTATGATTGCACTCACAACTAGCCTCCCTATTCGAATCTCTCAGTGATCACCTGATGCACATGAGGAATATTTCTGCAGAAAATATTGTGTAAGAGTTTCCTGCTCAATTCGAATTTGCCTTATGTAGGCTGCCTAGGCCTTTTCAGTTGTTACTTGGTCATTAAATGAGTTGCCTGCCCACTCCCACCATCTGGGGGATAATGCCACATTATTAGGGGTAGTTGTCCCATAACCAACAGCTAGTGGTGAATTGCAATTGCTGCCATCTGTCCCATGCTTTTCCAACAGCTTCCATTCCTCCTAGTGGGTCAGTGAACACTCATTTAACAGTTCCCTTGGGTGTTTGTCTCCTACTTTAATTTATTAAATAATAATAATTCAGTAATTACATTCATCCTTGACCAAACTTGGTAATAATTTCAAAACTTTGAAATTAAACTTTAACATAAAGTATTTTTGCAAATAAAATATTATTTTCAAAATTTGGGTAGGTGACATCTGCACTGCAGACATTGTGCACTTCATCAATCGCACCGTCAACGCATTGACAGAAGAGCTTCAGATACATCACAAGAAGAGTACGTTGTATCATCCGCAAGCCAATGGAACAGTGGAGGATTTCAACAAAGTGTTGGAGCATGCGCTTACAAAAGTTTGCAACATGAATCGCGATGACTAGGATTTGAAGATTCCAGTAGTCTTGTGGGCATATCGCACCACTTGTAAAAGATTGACAGGGAAGACACCCTTTAAATTGGTGTATGGGAAAGAGGTGGTTATGCCTATGGAGTACATTGTTCTGAGTCTGCACGTAGTGGCATTGACGGGTATGAATGATGAAGCAACGTTGGAAGAACGCCTGGAGCAGTTGGTGCAGCTTGAGGAAGACCGCTTTATCGCATTTTTTCACCAGTGTGTGGAGAAGGATCGACAAAAAAATTGGCATGATCGCCATATAAAAAACAAACAATTTCAGTAAGGAAACTTGGTGTTGTTGTATGACAGCAAGTTCATGAAGCATCCAGGGAAGTTGCAGATGCATTGGCTCGATCCATATCACATTAGTTGCATAAATTTGGGAGGCACAGTACAGCCGCAGCAGTTAGATGGAGTGACGCTACCAAAGATCGTGAATGGTAGTAGGTTGAAGCCCTATAGGACGGGTCCAGAGTCAAGCGATGCTTAACCACATTGCGAAAAAAAAATGCAGGATGCTAGGTGGCAGGATGGTGCACCAGCAGGAATAGAATGCGCAAGTAGGAGGGATGATAGCATGATTCTGCGACAACTGCAGGGTCATGACATGGTCAAATCAGCAATAATGTAGACGGTTAAATGCAATTAGATGTCGGCGCTCGATGAAATGACCTGTAGTTATGGTGGATCCGACCATTAGATTGACAGGATCAACAACGGATTTGGTCAGTTAATGCGTGATTTGGTCATAATGATCGGCGTGATTCAGTCATAATGATGGAGGGATCGATTTGGCGCTATAAGAATAGGCCGAGGTTGGTCAGAAGCCACCTGTTTGCAAAGAGTGGATTGAGCTGACTAGTGTTGTGTTGCATTGTGCAAGGTTGAGTAGAGTTACATAGTGAAATTGCATTATGTCGAGCGAGTTTCCAGGTCAGGTGGGATTGAGCAACAATTCGGCGTTGCAAGGACCGAGTGCGGAATGCCGAGTGAACCAGATACGGTTGAGATTTCAAGCGAAGTGGAATCACCAGTCATCCTGGTCACCATTGAAGAGGAAGTTACTAATGTGCCTGTCGGGTCATCATCAATGATGCAGAGGAAGAGCGGGGGCACGCGGCCTAGCTCCCCACCACCAGAGAAGCAGCAAACTAGAGAATCTGCACAACTGGTAGAGGAGGAACCTGCACAGGCGAGTTCATCGATCTCAGGCATTGTGGAGTCTACGGCTCGAGCAGGGGTATTCGTTGCGGATATCCTCGGGTATATACCTCCCTGTCGACCCAGTGCGCAGCCCCGGAAGCCCACCAAGAACCAGCGCTACCAAGTCAAGATGTCGGCGATCCCACCAGGCATGTTCTGCACTGCAGACATTGTGCCTGCGTTGATGCAGTTAAAGTATGACGATCATGATTTGTTGGCACTACAGGATGTTATGACGGACCCTTTTGTGCCAAGAATAGTAAGGGAAGGTGGAACGACGCCACGCATTCCACACGATTGGGCGCACAACTTGGACAAATCCAGACTATTAGGTTTGATCAACATGTCGCACTTTGGGCAGTTGACAGAGGAAAATGCCTATGTTAAGTAGCTTTTGGCCTGCTTTCATGGCAAAATTTTGTGGTTGGACAGACCGGTCACCGTCACAGTCGACCTAATTTCTGAAATAACGAGATTTCCAAAGGACGGAGTAGACCCTTCGCAATATTTCAGAGGGAAGGAGAATGATAAAAAGAGGGCAGCGAGGTTGGTACAACGCTATGACTTGGAAAGCGACAGTCGATCCTACCACACTGACAGTATTAATGATAAGGCAGTTAGCACGGGGGGATTCTGTGTTGCAAAGTCATATGGAAAAACAGACCCAACCAGTGTGACTCGGGGGTCGTGGCGTGTGCGGAGTAGTGCGCGGAAGCCATACAGATGAACTAGTCACTTTTCTTGTTGAACTAGTTAACCGAGGATGCAGCAGCTATCCAAGAAGGAAAGGGGGCATTCGCATACAACTGGATTTTGATTTTGATTGCGCTTGTAGCATGGATGGAGCCTGACGATTACCAAGGTATGGAAGTTGATGCCGCAAAATCCCGTAAGGGTGCACGCTATCAGAATTTGTGGTGGGTGCAGGAACCTGGGCGACTGAAGGATTGTGCAGCACAGTTCTGGCTCTACTGGGAAGCACTGCAGGCAGCAGCTGAGCGTGTTCCGCGGTTGTCCCAGGCAACCGTCGTGAAATATAAAGGGATTTCCAAGCTCACGATTGGCCCACACAACATTCATGTGCAAGCGCGGCGTGATACGGGGAAGGAGTGGTTGCAAACCCCCTACAAATTGTCCGATGAAGAGCTGGATGCGATCATCGACGGATGGCCCGTAGACTGGCAAGAACCCGTTAGTCTAGACGAATAATTGACGGGGCTACCACCGGATGCACCAGAAATGGACCAATAGAACAACCCTGATTCGAATCAAGAGTCATCGTAGACCGCTATTGATGAAGAGCGAGAGGTTGAGGAGGGCATAACGAAGGCGCGCTATGAGCGAGGTATGACTAGTGGTGCAACCCTAGCGATGGAAGCGCAGTTAGAATGGCTTATTGCGGCCTTAACAAATGAAAAGAATGCGACAACTAATGCAATGAAGGCACAAGCTGCAGAAGGTTTCAACGAGGTAAAAGCTCAACTTGATTCCTTCTTTGAGATTGTTTTGAAGATGGCACCAGAGGTAGCAGCTGTGCAGGCAGTTGGAAAAATCAACACTGAGTTGTGGGTCCAAAATGTGCCAATTCCCCCGACTGCGATTGTGGCTGACAACGAGGCTCTCCAGGCTTCGATGCAACAATTCCAAGGTTTGTCCATTGACATCAACGCGTTTTCCTCACAGACATTGGTGCAAGTGCAAGAGGTTGTTGGGCAGGAGCTGGCAGATAGGGTGACGGATATCAGTGGTCAGTTCTTGTGATCACAGGAGAATGAGATAGCGGCTCGGAAAGAAGTAGATGACTTAAAGGGGAAAGCAGTCGCAGTGCGAGAGGTGGTAGAAGAATTGGAGAACATTGATGAGAAGGATCGAGCAATTGAGGAACTGAAGAAGGACCAGGACCATTTGACAGTGGAGAAAGCAAACCTCTGCGATAGCACAGTGCGGATGGAAGAGGCAATCGTTGAGGCCTATCAGTATGTGTTGGAGCCTACTGCAGTGTTGGGTGCAGTTGAACAAGCGCGGCAACTTGGGGTTGTCATTTCCCAGTTGCAGTGAGACAATGCCGACTTGCGAGCTATGGTAAAACCAAGCACACAGCTGGAGCAAGTCGCAGACAGGAAACACACCATAGAGGAGTTGGCGACCCAGCTGGGAGAGCTAGAACAAGCAGCGACAAAAATAACTGCAGAGACTATGCAATTTTTGGGAGGCATAGTCCAGGATGAGGAATTAGAGCAGCTAACCAAGCTGCGGTAAGAGGCGGAAGGGCAGCTGGAAACACTAAAGATGTCGATGAGAATGCTGCCACCAGTTGTTCAGGTCACCAAATCGACAGAGCTAAAAGAGTTATAGCAGCGTGTTGCAAAGGTACAAGACCGTCAGCAAAAGCGCAATACGCAATCGGAGGAGTTCCAAGAGATTGGAGAGCAGTGTTCTCTCAAGGCAATTTCTGCACTATAGGCAGTACAGGAAGGTCAGATGAACGTTGCTGATAAGCTTACTGAGCACCCATTAGCATAGGACTTGGCAGAGAGTCAGGAGATCGCTGTGATGTCTAATGAGCAAGTCAGGGAAATTGATCAACAGTACGAAGACTTCAGGATGAAGATCACTGAGTACACCATGTCCAGCTAACGTGGCTCGAGGGCGAGCCACAAGATTGTGTTGGGGGGCTGTTGGCAAGCAGTTTGGATGAGTCAGTTGCGCAGCATCACAGATGCTGCGAAAGGCTAAAGACAACGCGCAAGGAGGAAAACCGTGCACAAGTTGGAAATAATAGTATTTTATGTATTTTTGGGTCATGTTGGACCGCATTATGTGGGGTTTTGGGTCATCCTTTTTGTAAATTTTGTTAAGAAGTAGTTAGGCGGTTGGCTAAGTGGACAACGAATGTAAAGGCGCAAGCCTATAAATAGATTAGCTTTGCAAGTACTAGATCATCTTTATCCGGAGAATTGTTATTGCAGGATGTTTTGGATATTGATCTGAGTCTGTTTGAATCTGGGCATGCGACAAAAGAACTATATTGTTGTATCTGTGGTTAATATGACATGATGGATTTTTTGCCAGAATCACTGTGTCTTTCTATTTTCATGCTATGAATGTGATATGCGATATGAACCTATAAATGATGTGATGCTTTTCTATTCCAAATGATGTTAGGCTGTTAGATCTGTTTGTGCATTGATGGTTTATTTGGAAATAAGATTTGTTGAATGATGCTATGACTCTATTTAATGCATAAGATGAATAAGTAGATCTGATATGTAATATTGCACTAAGTTGACAAGCAGCCACACATGGTCCTTCTCCATTCGGCAGAAACGTAGTTCCGTAAACTCTCCCTCGAACATCTGGGGTGAGGCTTCATCTGCTCCGCAAGTGTCGCTGGATAGGGTAAAACCTATCTGGGTCAGTGCTCAGGGACATCGCGGCGGGTTTGGGTGTCGACATGGCGAGGAACCCCTGTCGACTGGGTATGTGTCAACAATCATGTCACCAAAAAGGTTATGGTGAGTAGAGATGTTAAATTCCTTGAAGACAAATGCTGAAATGACACAGTAGATATTCAACAGAATGACAGTCCAGTACCACTAGAACCACTCTGAATGCCCAGACTGGAGGTACAGTAGCAACAACAAGAAGTAACACTAGCAGACAGTCCACCACAGAACCAGAGAACCAGAAGCTTAATGGAGTTATATGAACAGACTCCTGTTATTGATGAGAAACTACAGTATGCTCTATTTTCCTGTCAACCAACATCAGTTGATGAAGTAATAAAATATGCACAGTGGGTACAAGTAATGAATGAAGAAATTAATTGTATTGAAAGGAATCAAACTTTGGATCTTGTTGATCTCCCATCACACAAAAACAATATTGGAGTAAAATGGGTCTATAAGACTAAATTGAATGAAAATGCAAAGATAGAGAAGCACAAAGCAAGTTTGGTTACAAAAGGATTTGCTCAACAATATGGTGTAGACTATGATGAAACCTTTGCTCCAGTAGCAAGGATGGACATTATCAGAGTTGTACTTGCAATAGCAGCTCAAAACCAATGGCTTGTTTAACAAATGGATGTGAAATCTTCCTTTCTCAATGGCATACTTGAATAAGAAGTCTATGTAGACCAACCACCTGGTTATGCTATCAAAGGACAAGAACACAAGGTATGTAAGCTAAAAAAGGCCTTGTATGGTCTAAAACAAGCTCCACGAGCTTGGTACAACAGAATTGATTCTTACCTCATCAACAATGGGTTCAACAGGAGCAACAATGAACCCACTCTGTATGTCAAAACATATTAGCAAGGTAACATTCTGATTGTATGTCTTTATGCTGATGATATGATTTATACTGGAAATATGATGCTAGAAGAATTTAAGACAGTCATGAAAAATGATTTTGAAATGACTGATCTTGGTCTCATGAAGTACCATTGGTCTGGAAGTTGACCAAAGTGAAAATGGCATCTTCATTTATTAGCATAAGTATGTTACAGATATTCTACAGAGATTCAGAATGAATAAATGCAAACTAGCAGAAACCCCCATTGCTATAGGAACCAAGTTAAGCAAGAATGATGAAGGACCAGAAGTAAATTCAACAATTTACAAAATATTGGTAGGCATTTTAATGTATTTAACTGCAACTAGATCTGATTTGATGTATGTTGTAAGTTTGATCTCTAGATTTATGGAGTCTCCCAAAGACTCTCACTGGAAAGTTGGTAAAAGAATTCTGAGATATGTTGCAGACACAATTGGTTATGGACTTTGGTACACTCATTCACCAGACAGTACTCTCACAGGGTACACTGACAGTGATTTTGCAGGCAATATTGGTGATAGGAAAAACACATCTAGCTATTCTTTCCATTTTGGTACCAATCTGATTTCATGGGCCTCTCAAAAACAACCCATTGTTAGTATGTCTTCTGCAGAAGCAAAATATGTCGCAGCAACTACAACAACATGCCACGCAGTTTGGCTAAGAAAAATTTTGAAGGATCTGGGACACATATAAAAAGAACCAACATCTATTTATTGTGACAATAGTTCTGCCATACAATTGTCCACACATAATGTGTTTCATAGAAAGAGTAAACACATTGACACTCACTATCACTTTATGTGGCTCTAAGGAACAATTGGCTTAAATGTTTACCAAACCTTTGGGAATATCTGCATTTGCTTTTCAGAAAAAGCATTGAGGCATTGATAGTGTTGAGAATACCATCATATTTGAGATTAAGGGGGTGTGTTAAGAATTGTAATCTGAACGGTTATGAGTTGGTTAATTAGTTGAGTTTGTTATTTGACTAGGACACTTGGTTGTCCCATAATATTTATGTGTGGTAGTATTGGACAATAGTATTGATGTGATATAATCCTATATAAACTTAAGGTTAATAATCAGAAGGCAATGAATATATCCATTTGTGTTCTATCTTCTATTTACTTCAGTCTTCTATATTTTAACACTCTCTACATACCTTCAATGCATTAGCTCTAATGTATTGCTCTTGTCTCTTTGGGGTTTCCTCCACGACGCTCTCGGGCTTCCTCCATCAAGTGCGCCTACTTGAAATGACTCCTGCAACTCTGTTACGTCATCGACTTGCTCCATCAGGACTTCTCTTGAACATACTTGTTACCACCTTTGATATATGAGGTCCGGCACACTAACGGAATTGCTCCGTCAAATTTTAGGATCTCGGACTTGGACAAAACTTGAAACTTAGCACAATGCACATCGGATGAAACCTTTGATGGCGGACTTCTGAAAATACTCCAAGCAATGGCAATAGATACAGCAGATGAAACTTAAATGTCTAACAAGACTTAACCGGGGCGCCATTAAATCTGTCTGCAAAACTTCTTCAATGTGAGTATGGAACATTAAGTGCGCCTACTTGAAATGACAATTTGATTGAATAAGGCTATGAAGAAATAATTATCTCCAATAGTTTCCGCTTAGATTGTTGTTTTATTTGTTCAAGACCGGATTTTAAGATGTGAATAGCAATACCCCTCCACCAACCATAAGCCAGTTTCAGCTAAAATTGTTGTTTTATTTGTTCAAGACCGGATTTTAAGGTGTGAATAGTAGCACCCTTCCACCAACCATCCATCTCTGGATACTGCTGTTACAATTATACTGGTTTTGAGAAAACTAAACAGGTATGGATGAGACCAAAAAAATGGATTACCTTGTCAACGCCATAATTTTAGTCTATGCATTGTTCAAAAGCTAACTCTTGCTTCCTACAAATATTCTGAAACCATAGCCCAGTAACTCATTTTGAAGGGTTGAAAAAAACAATTTGTACGTCCCAATGGAAAACTAGATTGTCTTGCTATTTATTGGAGTGAAACAAGGCACTTACTGTAAATGTCTTTCCATTGTGAGCACTGTCTTCATGACGAACAACTAAGTCCCAATCCGGAACGTAGAGCCCATATGTTGTTGCAAAGTATATGAGTAACACACATAGTCCTAAAAGCCTGAGGAGGAAATGGCAAAGTTAATGAAAAAGAAAACGTAAAATTCTTCAGAAGAGAGGCAGTTGTGCTCAAGGATTTTGATGTCCTTACCAATTCCAAATATATAACTTGAATATGGAAAAATGCCCAGGACGTAGAATTGTAGGTCTTTTCTTTATTGTTGATATCTCCACTAGTGCCACCACCAGGTAAACCAAAGCGATGCGCTGATTTATACCAAAGGTACTGTTTTAGTTCATGCTTATTCAATAAATCTACTAAATATATAATCTAAATTGATTGTTCTATGTGGTAAGGCCCCAGGACTGTCACACTGCTGGATCAATTTCACCTCAGCCTTATTGGCCATGGCAGGGGATATAAGATATGAGTTGGAAATTCCAAAATATCCATAACCATAGAGGAACAGTTTACCTGATGTGATAAAAGCCCGAAAGACTGACAATGTGTACATTGTTGGAAGGTTGGCCCACTATCCCAAATTCAATGACCCACTTAACAGTTATGGGATTGCACATACAAATGAATCTGAGAATAGATCTATTTCATAAAGGGGTATGGATGATGGCAGTCTCTATAGATCATAGCAATTATGCCACTTACAATTTTCTTATCACTAGCTTGCATTCAACGGCAAAGCAGTTACTGTACCTGAAGGAGGCCACACCATCTTATTTTTTTTATATTGACTCCGTAAGACAAGTCATCTGGTGCATGGAAATAACCGCCTGCAAGAGTAAAATACATAAGCTGCGAGAACTTGAAAGCCAGATAGATGTATAAATATAACCATGTTGTTTTAAGTACCTTGCAGAAGGATTCCCAGGAAGAGAAGCTTCAAAGTTCTCGCAATCACCTTCTTAATTGCTGGTGCTATTTTGGTGATTTTCTGCAAGGAACCGACAATTCAGCTTCTGATGATAGTGTTCTAGGGAGTGTACCAGTTGATTGCAGAAGATATTATGAGCTATTTCCTAAAGTTTTATATAAAGGTAAAATTTAGTATCCAGGCTTAATATAATTTTCTGAAGCAGCCCTAATGAATGAATTCTGCAATGCCGATGGAAGTGACAATAGTTAGATATGAGTGATTTACAATCTCTTTATCATCCTCTCAGACTAATAGGTCTATGGGTTGTTAACTATTTCGTTGGACTAGTGTAATATTGTGATTTGCTGATCTGCTTTTTCCAACTGAATTACAGGACTACCTGAAAATGGAGGGCAATTGCCACTCCTACTAGGAAGAGAAAGAAAGGCGTCACAAAATCTGCTAAAGTACAGCCATTCCAAGGTGCATGAGAGATTTGCGGCCATTCTTCTGCATCTGCCACCAAAACCATCACCTGCACAAAATTCCAATTCATCATTTTAGGATTCAATTGAGTTGGTCCTGATCACAAAAATTACAACATAACATGACCCAACTTCACAAGCCGGAAAGAGATTGTGTATTCCACCCTGCTTTAGCCATGAAAATAAGACCAACTTTCAAGACAAATAAAATTTCATACCAAGAAAGTAAGGCATGAGATTTATAAAGCTCTAGTTCAGTCATATGTTTACTCTACTAAATCAAACATCATAAACAATAGAATGAGCTTAAACCTCATCATTACTAAGCCTTTTCAGAGGTACAGACAGAAAATAAGTATTCAATTCTATTTGCGTGGAAGAGAGAAAACTACCGCAAGCGTGAGGCCTCTGAATACGTCCAAAGTAGCAACTCTGATCTTTGTTTTATTCGTGGATGTTACAGGTGTAGTCTGTCCATATTGAATAACGATGATGTCGGTACTTTCTGTTGTTGTTTGCTTCTGTTGCCTGAGCTGTGTCTCCTCTTCCGCCATTCTATCCAAATTAAACGAGGCTAAACCACACTAGCACATAAGAATCTTATAAGGATACATATATTCAAGTGGGAAAAAATCAACTCCTTTACAGAGGTTTTGTGACAAGTGAAGTGATAAGTATTCTCTTCTGAACCCCCGCAGACTGCCTGTACCTTGAAACTGTCCTTTTTTTAAGTCAAAGATTTCTTAATTCAAAGCGAAGCAAACACAAACACCATTTTTATGACGAGTGTAGTGATAAGTATTTTCATCTTAACATGCAGACTGCCTTTCACTTGAAGGTAATCTTGAACCGTCATATTTTAAGTTAAAGCAAAACAATAAACACTAACCAAAGTCAAAGCAAAACAATAAACACCAAGCAGGAGAGACTAGGTTTATTGATCCATAACATTGGGAATAAGCTAATAGTTAGAAGAGTTTTGCATTGTTTTTTTTTTTTATGAAATGGAATGGTTAAAAGGGTAGAGATCTAAGTCACATGACACGAGGACACGGGACACGAGTGTCCCCAAAATACGAGTGTCCCCACGGGACACGGTGACCCCCGGAATCAGGACACGTAGGACACGTTTTATATACATATATATTTTTTTAAAATATATTACAATTTAAAAATATAGACATATAGATCCAATAAAATTTAACATTTACAATTACAAATATTCAATAGAAATTACATTTACAATTTCGGAACCATATTTCTCATTAAGTCATCAAAATCAAAATGTATTACATAGATGTCGGAATGCCACTGGGCACTAGCAAATGCCAAATAGAGTCTAGACTAATAGTCTAATAGTAAATACAAAAAAGGGGTGGATCAAGATGGAAGAATCCCATCTATCAATGACTCAATAGTCCTCCTCCATGCCTGAATCAACAAACTCATCACTGCCCTGATCCTCCTCCTCCTCCTCCTCCTCCTCCTCCTCCTCCTCCTCCTCCTCTCTGCCAAGCTGACTAACTGCATCTGCTGGTGTGGAGGATGACCCCTCCATACGATCACCCTCATCAAAAGTGACCGGCTCTAGCACTGGATCATTAAGATCCATGTTGGCTAATGCCAACTCAGTACTGCTGTCCAAACCCATCTCATCAGGAAAGACATCCCACATCCGTGTCTTTCCCTTCACCCACTCCTCCCTCTTCCTGTAAATAAGACGAAGGTTGGAGTGCACATACACCATCGTCTCTGCCCTGGACTGCTCAAGTCTGCTCTTCTTCACACTGTACAAGTTCCCATATGTGCTCCAATTCCTCTCACAACAAGAGGATGAAGTAACTTGAGAGAGGACCCTCAAGGCTATCTTTTGTAGAATAGGGCATGTTGCCCCATGAGTTGTCCACCAAACAAGGGGTTTCTTAACCCCCATGTCTCTAATCACCTCATATCCTCCAAATCTCCCGGTGCCACTAGAAAACTCATAAAATTCCTCCTCCACCACCTCAAGGTGGTCTCTATCCTGAAGTAGCCGTCTAAATGCTATCTTCCTCCCCTCTGAGATCTCTCCATCCATGTGAGGAGGGACTCTGGATGAGTGCCCCGACCCACCACTGAGCCAATCCTGAGCGTAGAACCTAGGGTTCAATGAGTGGGCCAAGCAATGCAAAGGTGTGCAATTCTTATCCCACCTGGAGATAAGAATGCCCTGTATGATGGACCATAAGTTCTCTGCCGATGTCTCATACTCAGCACACTCATTCTCCATAACAATGGTCCTCATGGACTCAATCATGGAATCCCACCCCTCATAAACATCTCCTAGGATGGGCTGGTCCGTGTCTGCAAACCGCAACAAAGAAATGATTGGCTCCATGATCTTGATGCTAAGGACTACCCTATCCCACCAACCATCATCTAATACTGTGTCCTTCACCTTTTGTGAAGCATTCTGATCCGACTTTCTCCAAAAAGCCCAAAACTCTGAAATCACCATGGACCCAAGAGCGGTTTTTACCTCTCTCAATCTCTTGAGCATGATGAATGAGGAAGCAAACCGAGTATCTGCAACCTTCAACAATGAAAGATTTGTGTACTCTTTGTAGATTGTGAGGGCATTGGTGTGGTTTTGTACAAAGTTGCGGATATGGCGTGCATCCTCAATAAGTTTGCCAATCCATGGCACATCTGAAGCAATAGATTTCAGTGCTAAATTCAAAGAATGGACAATGCAAGGTGTCCAAAATACCTGTAAGATCAATAAAAGAAAGTATAAATGAGTCATTGAGTCTAGACTCCTAGACTCTACAAGACTACAACTAACTACTAAGTTACTAACAGCTCAAAATTTCAAATAAATGAGTAAATTAACAATCACATACCTGTGGATGTTTAGCTTCCACAATCATGCCAGCAGCCTTGCAAACAGGTGCATTGTCCGTGATGATTTGTACACAAGAATCAACACCTACTTCTTCAATGGTTTTGATGAACAAATCACCCATATATTGTGCATCCTTGTATTTCCCAAGAGCATCTACCGCTTTCAAGAACACCGGTCCATTTGTGGAAGACACCATGAAATTGATGAGTGGATGGCGTGCTGGATCCGTCCATCCATCAGAAACAATACTAACACCCCATGTGGACCATTTTGATTTAATTGGATCAATAATTTTATCCACCTCCTTCTTTGCCTTAACCAACAATGTGGTTCTAAGTTTTTCTGAACTAGGAGGCACATAACCATTTGGAGCTCGTTCCATTATAGATCGACACATCTCAAAGTACAATGGTGACCGTGCAACATTGAATGAGATGAAGTTGAGGTAGAAGAAAAATGCAATGGAGAGGTCTACCTCTTCTCGTGCCTCATGTTGGAAAATCCTATCCATTGGACCTTTTGAACTTGGCCTCTTTCTTGTTGGATAAGCAATAGCATCAACCCCACTCCTAGTGCTAGAGGGTTTCCTCAAGAATGGAAGAGGATCCTCACGATGAAATGTCTTGCTTGCTGCAGCCACCTTCCCTACCCCAACATGGTCTTCTCTTTCCATCTCCCTCCTTTGGTTAACACTCACAGCTTTGCATGAAGAAATCCCACAAGGGAGGGCCAACAAATGGCCTTTAACCCGGTAATAGGTGCTCTTGAATTCATGCTTGCAAAAATTGCAAGTCCAACACACATTGCCTCCCCCACCAAGCTTCGCTCCAACAGTCACATACTTCCACAAAGGGTATTTCTTCTCTTGTGCTTGTTGTTTTGCCAAAGCATGGCTATAATGAGGATGAGCTTCACTAGAACCGGTTGGAGCACTACTAGGAGCAGAAGGGGATGTGCTTGGAGGATGAATAGGACGAGAGGGAATAGATGGGGCATTCTTCCCTTTCCTTTGCCCTCTACCTGCTGCCCTAGCTGGTTGAGACATTTTCCTTCAATCTTGATGGTGAAATCACACTTGAATCTCCTCCACCTGCAAGAAAACACTCTTGAATCTCCTTCACCTGCAAAAAAACTGACTTTGGGCTCACTCTAGCTCTCCCTCACACTCCCATCAATTAGCAAATGACAAAACAATAACAAAAAAGTCGGTTTTATGGAGACGCGGGCGCACTTTTTCGCTAAAACCGTGTCCTGGAAATTCCCCACGTCGCGCAGAATTCGGACACGCGTGTCCCGATTTCAGGACACGAAAATTTACGTGTCCCCCACGTGGGGCCAGCGTGTCCGCGCCCAAACGTGGCCCACGGGACACGGGGACCCCCTGGGACGTGTCCTGTCTCTTAGGTAGAGATACATTTTTGAAATTGTATAATTAAAGTGTTTTCGAATTTTGGAAAGTGTTGAATCTATTTTTATATTAAAAAATATAACTTCAATCATAAAAATTAATGATTTCTATTAATTAAATTTCACAAAAATAATAATAATAAAAAAAAAACTTATAACCATTAACTTACTCTATAACATTGTATGAATTGCAGCTACTACAGATATCGAAACTGTGAGACAGCTTTATAGCTTTGTTGACTAGTGAGATTGTATCGCTTTCCACCAAAACACTGAATATTTTAAGATGTGCATTCTGCAATAAATGTTATTAGGAAGATAAAGGTCGATGAGGTTGCATTTTAACATATTAAGGTTATAGGTAGGGATTGATGGGAATTTTAACTTTTAAATAAAGTCAAGAGAATACAGAATTTGGTCGATGAAGCTCTTATAAACTAAATACTCTCTTTTCAAAAATTTTAAAAATAAGTTTTGAGAAATTTGTAGAGTATCAATTTGATTATAAAATATATAAAAATAGATAATAAAAATCAAGACTATTAAAAGGTTTAATGTCGCACTACCCCTATAAACTTAGAGGATTTGAAGAGGTCTCTTGAATTAGAAAGCATTCTAAATTAAAAGGAAGGAAAATTCATGAGGTGGGTGGAAGTGTCAATTTTTTACGTTTTCAGAATCTGATTTGAGTATGATAAAATATGGTAGAGAGAGTTTAGGGTCTTTTGTCAACATCTCTCTTGCATCTTCTCTTTGAGGCTATGTTTCCTCTTGGACTAATCACTTGACCTTTGAGTCGCCAGTTAATTTGTATGAGGGCATCATACTTCGCTTCAATGAAATCCAACATCATCGGAATATTTGAGTGAAGCTTAGACTCGTTTTCTTCCATTGCTTCTACAATGAGACATTTCACTAACCAATATATTGATCTCATTCTATTGACTTTTGTATCACAACTTTGAGAAAAACTTGTGCCTAACATCTATTGCAAAGCCTCTGTGTCCACCTATTCTAAATAAGTTGTTCCTCTCTTGTCCCTAGCTCTATTCTCCGGCTTGTCCATCTGTTCCTTGATCGAGTTAGGGTATGTCTTTTGATACTTGTTTTCCACCATAATAGACTCCAACTAAGCTTGACTTTGTTTCCTAAATTCTGAAACGTTGGGCCTGGGGTGCTTTTGGGTCTATCCTCCTCTTGGAGCAAGTAAGCCCAACTTCATGTTCCTCCTTAACTTCATTTTTCCTCTCATTTTTGGTTGTGGAAGTGGCATGCCTAGTGGCCATTGAGCTACCTAGTTTACCTCTATAAAAGAGTAGTCTAGTGTGTCTGAAAGCTACCCACCTGAAAGTATGATACCTTGAACTAGTAATCTAGTTGAAATACCCCCCGCAAAGAGAAAAGCTAGAGTAATTTCTTTATGTATGGTTGGATTCCACCAAGTTTCCAATGGACCTAAGAAACATGGGATTTGAAGTTGGGGTTGAACTGACAATTCCACTATGAAATGGGCTAAGAAAATGCCCGGGCTTTCGAGATGGAGAATAAGTAGGTCCTAAAAAACTAGAATGATGGAATGCAGTTGAGCAAAATTGGTAACCGAGGTCGACTCCTTAATGAAAAACTTGAATTCATTCAGGCTTTTCAATTTTCTAATGTTGCCTACCTACTAACTCTTATCCATCAAATTGTTTTTTAGTAAGGGACAACTAGCTTCTCGAGTGTCTTGCATAGGATATACCATGATTTGGTGGTCTCTTAGCGCTGAAATGCCATAATGTTGGGTGATGGTGATCTATGCTTCCTTAGTAGCTATCACCTTCTCCCATGAGCTATCCTCAGATCCGAAGCTTGAATGCATGTAAAGTGTCATCCTCCTCCTTTACATAACATGTGGTACATGTGTCATGTAGGCTATAATAAATGGTATTTGAATAATATCTCACTTTCTTTTAACAATTGCATAATTTGTATTTCACTACTTTGTAAATTATATCATGTGCATATATAGAATTATTTAGAGGCATTAAATATAATATTAATTTAAGTATATAACTAGTATTAGCATATAGTGTACTAACTTCATTGGGTTGTAGTTTTAAGATATTTAGTAAGATCCTCAATATTCACAAAGACAACAAGTGCCTAACTTTTTATTTCCAGTTTACAAAACTCAACCACTTCAATTAATCCACCATCTATATATATTAATATATTTATTAAAATATAAATATATAAACATAAAAATACAAAAAACAACTATCATTCATACATACCAGCATAGATCCATCTTAAACCAGTATCTATCAAGCACCGAGAGGGATCCGATTTCTTGGGCGTATTTGTTTTTAAAAAATTTAAACTCAAAAAATTTGATCTCTCTTGATTTATGAATCGACATGAATTTTTTTAATTATTTTGTTACATCATAAATATTAAATCACAAACCTAACGTTAACACGTTACAATATCTCCTGCATACTAAGCTGTAAAGTACCTAATTTCACTAGAAAAATATGTTAATATTTTCGTTTAACTCAATATAATAAAAAATTCATACATAAAAAAATGCATATTAAAATATTAACATATTTATTATAAATTATTTTTAAACATAAATATCCCAAAAGTATAGTTTTAAATAGTCAAATGCTTAATACCAATCATAAAAATCTTCATTTAAAATGAATTGCATCTGGACATTAAAATTAAAATGCTTTGAATGTAGACACGCGATATACAACACGGATTTAAATTTAAATCAATGCTTTGAATGTAGACACAAGAAATAAAACATGTAAATAAATGTAGTAATTTACTTTTTTTTTTTTTTTTTGATAACTGAGGAACTAAGTGGATCCTCCCTTCTGAGCTATGTCAGCCGAGCAGGCCAGTTTACAAACCTCGGGCCGGGGTCAGCCCCAATTTGGAACCGGTTCACCACCGTCTGGGAAGGTATAGCGCGTTCAGAGATGACAGGGACAGGTCGCTGCAGGAGTGGGCAGGAGTTGAACCCTGGTCTCTGGCATAGGGACCATCTGGACCAGCCGTTGGATCCGGAGCCTCAGCCCCATAATGTAGTCATTTACTTTATAACTAAAATAAAATAATGATTAAACTTTAAGTATTTTAATTTTTTATATTTCAAATTTATCTTGAAATCACGAGGAAAACAATTACTATTAATAAATCATGATTAAGTTAAAACCATACCATCCTTAACGCTACAAAATATTTTAAATCTTAATCCACTTCATTACTTATTCATAACTTTACATATTGTAAAATTATTTTAACTTTTAAATATAATTTTACATATTTATGATATGTAAAATTATTTTAACTTTAAAATATACTACTGGGCCTACTTCATTTGCCTATGCTCTCTTATTTTTCATCTTTCGAATAGTATGAAATTGAATTATAAACACAATTAACAAAACAGATCATTCTAATTACACTACCCCGGATGTGTGGAACTGTAACAATCCACACCCAGTCACAGATCGTTCACTTTAAGTTTCCATTCCCAATTGCAAGATCACTGAGGGTTTCGAATCCCTACCCATCTCTGTAAATTCCATGGATTTATTAATTTTGTGTTTAACTAAGGTTAAAATGAAGGTTTCTCCATGGTTAATATAATCATGCTAAAGGAACACATGATGGGAGCTAGCTTAGAAAAGAAAATTAATATTGTTGAAAGAAGAGTCTATCATGTTTATAGTGAACCTAAGCATGGGTAAAACCTAAAATATAGTAGGAATAAAGAGTATATGTTTTTTATGATATTAAAAAAGTGGAGATAAAAAACATTCGATCTTCTAATATACTGTCAATTTTTATAACTTGTTCACTCATGAAAGTTCGAGAGATTTAGGAAACATTATCTAATGTTAAACAAATTAATTAATTATTTGTCAATTTTTTTAAGGTTCAATAGACCAAAGTTTGTTGAAGTGGATGGTTATCATCATCGTCGTCATCAATGTCGCTATTTAAATTATAAGACAATGGCAAAAAAAAAAATTTTTTTGGTGCATAGAGCTATCTAATCTTGTAGAAAAAAATTGTATATACCTAAAATTTATGTCAAATTCATATCAAATTTATAAGGAGAAAGATAATCTATTTACTAAAAGATTAGTTTACTCATTTCTTACACTAATTCAAGTTTAATTTCTAATAAATAATGTTTTTACTTAAGGTTCTATAAATACAAATACAAATTTGAACTTCAACCCCATCACAAATTTGAACTTCAACTCCATCTTAATTGAGTGAGTTAAAGTCTAGATGATTTGCATCTTCTTAGATGAGTTGGCCAGATCAGTTCCATCAATTACCCTTGGAGCACCCTTATACAATTCCAATAACCATTTCAATCATTTTCATCAAAGTTTAATTCACCTAATAATAAATACAAATACAAATCATCTAAACTTTAACTTATACCTATCTTAATAGATTTAAATAAATTCTCATAAAATGAATTGGAAGTGAAAAGTCTCCATCTCCCACCAAACAACTATGGTCTTTAAACTTTTTTTAATAATAAAAAATAACAAATAAAATATAATATATAAACATTGCGAGACAAGGTCGTAGGAAAGATATTTTCTTCACCATACACTGCGAAGGTCATGCTTCATCTTCAAAAGCATGATTGTTGGTCCACGTCCTCCACTAAAGGCATTAGTGGATTCAATGAATCTATGAGAATGTAATGAATCTCCGTTTCATGAGAAATAATAAGAGCTAAGGCTTTGATGAGAAAGAGTACTTGGATTAAATAACTGCTTCATGTTCAAAAGCATGATTGTTGGTCCACGTCCTCCACTAAAGGCATTAGCGGATTCAATGAATCTATGAGAATGTAATGAATCTCCGTTTCATGAGAAATAATAAGAGCTAAGGCTTTGATGAGAAAGAGTACTTGGATTAAATAACTGAGATATTAAAGTTATTATTATAATGTCAATGTCATTCCAATCAAAGTCAATGTCAATCAACGTCATTCAACAAAAGTCGTTAGACTATGTGAGATATAATCAAATACAACTACAAAGACTATATATGTTCATTTATAGTCATTCAACTTTGTGTGTTTTTATATGTTCATTTATAGTCATTCAACTTTGTGTGTTTTTGGGAGATTTAATCAAATATAACCACAAAGACTATCATATATTATAATATAGACACTTATATTGTTTAAATTCTTTTTATTATATAGGAATTTCCAAAAGTAATTCATTTTATTGTATAAGAAATTTGTTTTATTCATTCTAATTAATTTTATATTATAATATTTACATTCATATTGTCTAAATTAAAGAAACTTCCCAAATAATTCATTTTATTGTATAAGAAATTTGTTTGATTCGTTCTAATTAGCTCTATTTATTATATAAGAAATTCGTTTTATTATGGAGGGAATATATATAGCAAATATTAGTTGAGTTTTTAATTTTTATATTTTAATATTTGTACCCTACATAATATATATTGCAAATATTAGTTTATTTTTATTTTTTATATTTTAATATTTGAGCCCCTAGATGGGGTGATAGCTGATGTGACAGGACATGTACAAACGACGGAGGGGAGGGGGAACATATCGAAGATTCACAGCATTTAAATGTGTGTCTCGTCTGCCAGCCTGATACCATGTGACACAATTTGCCACCTTGGATTTTAACCCATGTGACGTGATGGAACGCATTAATGCAACATTCAAGATGGGCAAACGTATGACAAGGAATAAGAGGGTTGGCAGTTGTGCGAAGTAGCACATGCATCTTGCCATCTATTCAGTCCTTCCTCCGATTAATGGTAAGGGAGAGGTAAAGAGGCCTGAGCAGCAGAGGTCACCACCAGTGGAGCCACCCCTCAATCATCATTGGGGGTGCAATGGCAAAACGAATGATCACCATCATCGACACGATGTTTGAACTGCAAATTCAAATTGAGAATTTTGGTGAGGAAACAAGGAATGTAGTTCATAACCTTCATCTCAAATCAAATGGTATCACAGGCTGGATTGTCGATGTTGCAAAAGCCATGGGAATTCAGCTTCCGCATTATGAGCTTAGGGAATATGCCGAAATAGAGGTAGAAGAAGATTATACTCGAGTCAAGGAGGAGGACCCTTTGCTTGAAGAGGAAGCAGTGGGGAAGGCAACAATGGGAAAAGATGATGGAACAAAGGTCACAAAGGAAGACCATCCGGAAGCAGAGCTGAAGTCTATAAAGAAACTGATGAAAATTGAGGCCTCCACGAGCGACGGTGCAAGCTTGAACCCTAAGGAAACCCCTCCTGAAGTAAAGGAGGAGGCTGAGAAGAAGTACAAAGCAACTGAAGCTAGCTCAAGTGACGACGTAACTCCAACTCCTATTAAACGTGGTTTCGACAAGGAAGGAGAGGACGACTACAAGCATTGGCGTATCAGCAACATCAAATGTGCCCACTAGTGAAGGAATTATGATAATTGGTATTTTGTATGTAAAATCCGCTCAAATCATGTCCTCAGTTATTTGTATTATTGGGTCTGCAATAGTAGCTCTAAGTCTATTAGTTTCAGTGTTATTGCATAGCACTAATGTTAATGTTGGTCAGTGTTTGTCAAAAAAGAGAGAATCATCAAGATTATTAGGTCATCCAAAAGGAAAGGATAGAAATAGGATATGGCCAACTTGTGGGGAAAATTGTGTCAATGAAGACAATGCCAAAGCTCTATGTAATAAAGTCCAGCTCTAAGAATTTTGGTCCGGGAATGTCTGTACTCTTTGTAATCTCAGGACCACAACAGTCTCTTTTTGTAAATTTTTGTGCGATATAATATAATTGTTAACTTAAAAAAAAATTAATATTTGTATTTTTTTCAACGTTATGTATAAATTGGTTTTAATTTTATTTTTTAAGAAAACAATTCATTTTTTTTAATTGTGAAATTAAATATTAATTTTGAAATGAAATATTATTTTTATTTTTTAGAAAATAGTAAAATGTTTTTTAATTTTTGAAATTAAATATTTTTATTTTTAATTAGTTTTTTTTCTTTGACAAATATCAAGGATGTGACAATTTTTTTAAAATAAAAAAATCAAATAAAAATTTTGAAATTAAATATTCGTACTTTTTCATTTGCCCACGACTTGATTTAACAAATATCAGGGAGGTGACATTTATTTTAAAATAAAAATAAATAAATAAGTAAGTAAAAATAAATTTCCTTATATTCATTAAAAATTGATTTGATCACGATCATGATCTTGATGTTATGATCTCATACTTTTATAATGAAATTTTTTTTATCACTATCTAGAATTGCATCAATAATTAGTGTTCCCAATTTTCTTTGCTTTTGTTATAGCTACCCTTGCACTTGTGACTTTGGATGCATACATGGGAGATTTAGGATAGGCACACCCCTGCATATTACTAACTAGAACTAATTATAGTTGGAGTTACAGGTCAATAGGAACCGAAGGAGTAGAGAACTAATAATAGGCAAGATAAATATCTTTTTTTTGAGAGACAATAAAAAGTAGAGGCCTAGAGCAACCCATTATTGACCTAACCGAAAGGGAGTGTGAAAAAGAATGTGTTAGCAGATAATTCATACCTATTTTTTATCCAAGTGTTTGTTTGAAGGCACGAGAAGATCTAACTGACTTCTCAAGTGAGCGCTTCAACTTCTAGGAAGGCATTTCTTTGAATTGAGGGGTTGTAAGACCAATCTCACCTGTTTCGTGTTTCACTGATATGAAAATAATGCCAACTAATGCAAGAGATTTCCCTCCAATCCCAATTTCCTATCTAATCCCATTTTGTTTATGTTGGGAGCACACTCACCACATCATAAGGAAAACATAATATTTCCCATTCTAATCCAACAGTAAAAGGGAAGAAACACAGTAACCATATCGTACAATAAGGAAAAAGCAAAATGGTCATGATTTGGATGTTTTCCCCACCAAGTGAGAGATCTCCAATCCAACAATGAATGGTGAAAGCACACCCACCACATTATACAATAAGGTGAAAACAAAATGGTCCTGATTTGGAAGCTTTCCCCACTAGGTGAGAGATCTCCAATCCAATAGTAGAAAGGAGGAAGAATATTCATTGCATCATGCAATATTTTGAGCCTTTTTATCACATTGATTCCCTAACCCTTTCCATTTGGCTTAACATATTGGAAATTTGAAAGTGTTGAGATTTGGTAATTATGCTCATGAATCTCATCATAATGTGATATGATATATGAGCCACCATATACTCCAATACTAGCAGTTCCCTGTAAACATGTTGCCAATTCTTATCTATATCAACAATCCTTGAAGCACCATCCACAACATGTTCTATTCCAACTACATGTTGTAGCTTTTCTTGAATATTTTTTAGCACCGGGGGTTATTCAACAATTCAAACATTCCCCAATCTATGGTTGTAGATGTCTAGATTATTATGGAGGAATAAATTGATCATTGTTGTAATAGGAACAAATTCATACGCCAGATATTCATCACAACTATTAACCTCTGCTTCTTCCCAAACAAGATTTATTTGTATGAGTCCACAAGTGACCTGCGGTGAGCAAGAAGTATATGAATGAATCCAATAGTACCCTTTGATGGATTAAAGGGACATATGTATCAGTCCGCGACATCTAGTGAGTAGGAAGTGTATCCATGAGTCTGAGAGTGACATTTGGTGGTGTAAAGGGACATGTGTAGCGATTAATGGCCATGTGTGATGTATGGCCAAGCTATCCACCATTGCAACATGTCATGCTTAATCTGCATAGATCCAGGAGATGACATGTTGTGGTTTGTATGCTTCACTTGAAATTGTGAGGAGCTATAGGATGTGATTGAAGAGGATCTAGTGGGTAGATGGCATCCCACACTTGGGTCTTTATGGCTTTTATTAAGTGAACTCTTCTTACAAATTGGTGAATCAAAACTTAGTTAATGCTACTGTAAGTCTCTCTTTCCTCATTCCCAACTTGTCATTCTAAATTGAATTTTGTAAAAATCCTTCATTACCATGTCTCTTCTTCATGATGTGTTAAACATTGTAGCCAACAACCAAAAGTTTAAAGTTCTTTGTAGCTTAAAAAAATCTTGTTGCATTGAAGAAATTCAAATACCTTGGACTTCTTTGAGATTGTTCCTAAACTTGGCCAATTTGTATTTTTTTTTCTTCCAATGTTGAAATTCGTCCATAGATTGTGATTAAGATATCAAGCAAGGAGAATCAATATGGATTTTCCCTAGTATCCATTTCTACTTTCTTGTTGAAACAATAAAATCTGACTCACATGGATAAAAACAATTAGGTGTTCAAAACCCTATAGATATAAATCTACTAAATTCCAACTTGCTGACAAATTCAACTTTCTCTTACTATTCATGCTTCTCCTTCCTATCATCTAATTATGAAGACTTCATTGTAAGTAGAGCACGCACAAGCCATTGACTAGACTGGTACAATATAATTGGCCATAAGAAATTGTTTCCCTTTTTTTGTCCATGCCACAGACACCAACATAAGTTTGCACACACACACACACATACACACACACATATATATGATAGTAAGGGGCATGAGAAGAAAGGGAGATAACTTACTAGGGTTAGGATCTAGGGTTTCAATTATTACATGGAGGAGGGTATTTAGGCATCAATTACTGGAAATATTCTCCCTCGAAGGAGGCCTTCATCACCTCCTCTCCCTTTCCTAGGACATTGAGGAAGCTTTTAGCTGAGGATCCCTAGGCCACTATTTTTTATCATATAATAAATGTTGGTACTAAGGAGTGAAGGAATATTCAATATTTATATTTTAGAATCATTTATACGTGTTGTCGAATGAATTACAATTGGTATATATAAATACATGTAAATATGAATTTTCATGTCCCTCAGAAAAGGGGTATGGCTATGTATAATTACCATATAGTAAATATAGACTATTACCCTAAATGACTATTATTATAATATAAATGTTTATATATCATTATCTAGAAGTATGTTATAAGTGTTCCTCCTTTCAAAAATGTGATGTCCTCAAAGTATAGGTAGAAAAGATATCTTCTTATAGAATAAAGCTTTTTTAATAACTTCTACTTTCGTCCATGAAGCTTTCCTGGGAATCTTTTGTAGCATGGAAATAAATGTGACATCGTAGCACACATATGGAAAAAATGGGAAGGGGTTCGAGGGTTTTCTATTTTCTGCAGTTTTTTCTGAAATTATGGGGTGAATAGACGAATATTGGGTTTGCGACAACTTGGAGTCAAGCTGATTCGCCCGAATCAACCCGAGTACCAGCCAAGTCTAAAAAAAGTGAGAATCTTTGCGTACGATTGCGACCTTTTTTCGTCTTAGCCTCTTTTTTCAGAGGTGTTGTTTGTATCCCTATAATATTGGGTAGGACCAGTTTTGTTTATTGGGTTTTTTCCCAGGTGGCTTTATTATTTGTCCTAATTTTCTGTCCAGGTGCCGGTCTCGCTGTCTATCTGCTGGTTTGAGTATTGGAGGTTCAGGTATCCTTGCAATGGATCTGTCTCCTATTTCGCGGATGCCATTGTCACATACAAACCCTAGTGCACCCGGGGATGTGTTTCCTTCTGTCATAAAAACTCCTTCTCGCAACACTAATATTTTTGGTGCTAGGGATAAGAAGAGGAGACAGTCCAAATCAGTGAAGGCTAGAGAGCAGGTTGACAGATATGAGATTAAGTCATATTACAATTTAGAAAGGATTGAAATGCTTGCTGAGCATGCCCTGGTTGGTAAACTAGAGTTTACCTCTGGTTCGAAAATTGAAATTTCTGACTGGGTCAATAAATTTTGTGTTCCACTGAATGGTTTGGTGCCATGCATAAATCTCCTTATGAATTGATGGATCCTTTTTATCTTTCAAGATTCAGATATTATGCAAAAGATCTTGACAACTTATTGGCCTTTTAAGACGGTTTCCTTATTCCTCAAGTGTTGGCATTTAAATTTCGATCCACAGAAGGAGGTGCAAAGCATAAGACATTTGTGGATGCTTAAACCTGGTCTTCCCATTGAGATCTAGTTGGAGGAAGTCATTATTGGCATGGCCAATACTGTTGGCAGGTTTGTTCGTCTTGATAAACAAACTTTGTTTGGTATGGACAGAAGGTATGCCAAATTCATGGTAGAATTAGATTTAAGGCTTGGGCTCCCTGCTGAGATTGAGATGATTTGGGGGTCTGGGGTTTGGAGACAAAAGATGGATTTTTACAAAATCCCTTTTCGTTGTTTCTGCTACCATGAACCTGAGAACTTACAGGCCAAATTCCCTAAATTGCGGGAACACAGGGCTTCACTTTCAGATGATTCTGTGTATTTGTCGCCTAAATACACGACTTCAAAGTTTTTGGCCTCTTCTCCTGGTAAGTTTTCTCCTCAACCCTCTGCTTTAATTCCTACACTCACAAATGAAGAGCTCTCTTTCATAGAAAAGTCTAAAAAAGATCTCTCTCGTCGTATTTCAAAAGGTGAAATCTCTATGCGACATGATCTGGTTTCTGGGCTTTTGATTGAGAAAAATGTTGAGTCACATTCCCATTTATCTGGCCGAAACTTGTCAACTGAGCTGGAAAATGTAACTTTAGACTCCAGACCGTCCTCTAAAAGAATATGTGCACCTTTGCAGCCTGAGGGCTCAAGTCTTACCTCCCCCATAGTGATTCCGTCTGGAGACTCTCTGGAACATCATGCTACTTCATTTTCTAAAGAAACCCCAATTGAAGCCCCTCTTGAAGTTGCTTTAGAAGCTTCAAATTGTGATGATTCATCCATTTTAGCAGAATGTGGATACAATGTCCCCATCAACGATTTAGAACTTTCTCCAATTCCCATTTTTTCCAAAAATCCAGGATTAAACTCTGATACCATTCCGTTGCACTCACATAGTTTCCAAAATGTAACTATAAGAAGGGGAAAAAAGAAAAAAGGAAAATTGCAACCCACTAATCCTGATATTGATAACTACACCCTTATTTCTAAAAGATTGGAGGATTCTAATTTGTCCAGCAGTTTTTCCATTGAGGGCCTTAGATCAGTGAATCCCTCTTTGGGGGGTTCTTAATGTCAATTTTATCCTTAAATGTGAGGGGACTGGGTAAGGTATCTAGGGCTCAAGCCTTATCCAATCTTTTTAGTGCTACTGGCCTTGGGATTATACTTTTTCAGGAAACTATGTGTGACTTTGCTTCTACTGTTACAAGAATTGGCAAAGTTCTTCCCCAGTGGGAAATTGCAGCAGTGGATTCATGTGGGTTGTCGGGCGGTCTTGCTGTGGCCTGGAATCCTTCTTTTTACACTTTCAAGACATACAGAACCCCCTGGGGTATATTAATGACTAGTTACATTGTGGGTTTGAAGTTGCTCTTCACTATCCTCAATTGCTATGTGTCTTATAAGGATATACAGTTTTTTGGGAGGCTCTTATGTAGTCTGGTCTTCTACGCACTGCTAATTTGGTTATTGCAGGAGACTAGAACTTTACCTGCACGACATCTGAAGTTTGGGGTTCTTCGATTTTTTTGGATGCATTGTCTGATTCTTTTATAAAGTTCATAGATGATTATGATTTTGTAGATGTGATGCCTGCTAAACTGTTTCCTACTTGGACTAATGGGAGATTCGAAAAAGATGGTGTTCACAAACGACTTGATAGATTTCTTGTTAAGACCGGTCTGCTGAGCTGCTTTCAAAGATATCGGTCTTGGGTATATGAAAACAAATTCTCTGACCATTGGCCCATTTTGTTACAGTTTGAAAATTATGGACAAAAGAGGCATCATCCCTTTAAATTCAATAGTGCTTGGCTATCCGATGATGGTTTTTGTGCTATGGTTAGAGAATTTTGGAGGAATCATCAGGTCGAGGCTGTAAATCCCGTGGACTTTTTCTGTCAAAAATTGAGGCACCTAAAAGTTGTTGTTTCCAGCTGGATCAAGAACAAAAAAGAAGCTGATCGATTAGAGTTATCTATTTTGGAACAAAAAATTCAAAAGTCTATTGAAAGGAATTTTCATGACACAATTGACCCTGAAGCATTTGATATTTTGAAACAGTTTGAACAAAAGAAGGAAGAAATTCTCCTGCATGAAGAAAAAGAATGGCGACTTAAAAGTAGGGGCAATATGGATTGCAAATGGTGATAAGAACATGAAATTTTTTCATGCCTTTGCTTCTGCAAGAAAAAATCAGAACGGTATTTGGGAACTACAAAACTCTCAGGGTGAATTGGTGACAGGTATGGAGACACTTAAGAAAGAACCTGCTAATTTTTTTGGCACTATTTATAATGAGATAGAAGAAGTTGATTTATTGGAGCAGATAAAAGTAGCTAGATTATTCCCCACCTTTTTCAATGAACAAGAAGCATATGATTTATGTAAGGAAGTATCTCTTAAAGAAATTGAAGACGCTTTGATACTCTTTGCAAAAGACAAGAGCCCCGGGCCTGATGGATGGCTGGTTGAGCTCTATTTACACTTCTTTGACCTGCTGGGGGAAGATATTAAAGCAATGGTTAATTACACAAGAACCACTGGTTACTTATCTCGAGCACTGAATTCTACCTTTGTCACTCTTATCCCCAAGAGTAATAAACCCCTTAATTTTGGAGATTATCGTCCGATTGCTTTGTGCAATTTAATATATAAGTTAATCTCAAAAATCATTGCACAAAGATTAAAGGTAGCCCTTTCTGAGCATATCTCAGTGGAACAATTTTCCTTTTTAACTGGCAAACAAATTCATGATGCAATTGGTATTTCTCAGGAACTTCTTCACACTATCAAATTAAGAAAGAGAAAGGCCTTACTTCTAAAAATGGATCTGGAAAAAGCATATGATCGAGTTAATTGGTCATTTTTGTGGTTGATTTTGATACAAATTGGTGTTCCTCCTCTAGTAATCAACTAGATCATGATATGTGTCTCCTCCATAAACATTGTTGTGCTAGTTAATGGTTCACCATCGGCTTTCTTCAGATGTACCAGAGGGTTACGCCAGGGATGTCCAATCTCCCCGCTTCTTTTCTTATTGATAATGGATGGTTTCAACAGACTTGTCAAATAGGCTTCAAATCAAGGGCTGTTCAAAGGTGTTAAATGTGCCAAAGATTGTGTCCTGACACATGTTCTTTTTGATGATGATGTATTAGTAGCAGGTTTGGATTCTATGGATGAATGGATGCACTTTAGTGACATCATCAAATTATTTTGCAGGGTTTCTGGAATGAAAGTAAGCAATACAAAATCCAATTTCTATCAGTTCAATGTAAATGAAGACATCTTGGGACAAATCACTGGGATTCTTCCTTACAATTGCTTACCATTGGAAGAGGGTTTTAAATACTTGGGATTCTATTTGAATCCAAATAACTATCTTATTAAGGATTGACTGTGGCTGCTCCGGAAAGTGGAAAAGCTTATTGCACATTGGACATTTCGACTCCTGTCTATTGGAGGGAAACTAATATTAATCAAATCAGTCCTAACTAGCATCCCAGTTTACTGGTTTTCTCTTCTCGAGGTTCCATCCTATATTATCAAAGCCCTTCGAAAATGTTTTTTCAACTTCGCAAATCTGTACAAGCTAAGATCCCTATGGTTTCTTGGGAGGCTCTTTCTAGACCGGAAATATTTGGCGGTTGGGGAATAAAGGACTTGGAGGTCTTCAATTCTGCTCTCAGATTAAAAAGCTTATGGAGGTGTTTATTTGGGAATACACTCTGGTCCAAGACTATTCACACTAAGTATCTTTCTTCAAATATGTATGAATGGCTAAGAAATCCAAATTTGACTGGCTGGAATTTCTCACCAATCTGGAGAGGCTTTATGAAAATTTATGTTTGGGTCACAAGAGACATTTGCTGGCAGGTTGTCACAGGTGAAAACATTAGAGCAGGGATGGACCCTATCATTGGGCTAGAGGATACCTATGCTCTTTCTCCATGCTTGATTCAGCAGTTGCATGTACTTGGGCGTCCAATGCTCAATAGGTTACAGACTCGTAGACCAAATTCTTCCCAGGCTGTTGTCTGGATGAATTTGAAGGATCTTGGGCTTGCTGGCCAATTTGCATGGGAATGGGACAATTATGTCCAAAACCTTAATTCTGCTGGAGTCAAAATTAATGGGGAAAGAGATCTCATGGTTTGGATGGGGAATGCCAGTTCTGGGATCATCACAGCAAAGTCCGCCTACAATAGAATTATACAAGACAGATATATCTTTCCACCAAATTGGTGGTTCAAGAGAATTTGGAAGATGATTATCCCATTAAAGATAAAATGATTTCTTTGGCTAGCTCTACAAAACAAGCTCAAAACATGGGATAATATTATGAAGCATGGATGGATAGGACCAAACAGATGCACTCTCTGTTCACTTGCTGTTGAATCTACAAATCATCTATTTGTAGATTGCACTTTTACCAAAAAAGTTTGGACTTTTTGCTTAGGCAAGATGAGTATACCTAAAATCTGGGATGTAGGTGACTTTAATTTTTGCATGTTGAATTGGTTCAGGTACTCTAAAGCATTCTTTCCATTAGCAATATTCATTGCCTGGGCAGTTTGGTACTCGCGTAATTGTGCTATCTTCCAAGAATTAAAGCCTGATTTGATGGTCTGCTGCTCCATTGCTATGAAGATGTTCCATATATATAAAGATGAAATGCATAGATTGCCAATAAATAGAGTCAACCACTTATCATTAAATGTCTCTCAACCGGTATTTTTCTTCAATGGTGCAGCTCAAAATGGGATTTGTGCAGTGGGAGGTGTGATTTTCCTCAATGATAACCACTATTTTTCGGTACGACTCAACTGTGGATTGGGTAGCAATATGAAAGCTGAGCTTATGGCCTTATGGTGTGTCTTAAGGATGGCAAATTTATTTGTATTAGTCAATATCAAATTTTTTTGTGACTCGCGTGTTACAATCAAATGGGTAGCAGGGGAATTCAACATAAATGTTAGAAACCTCCGCCATTGGTGTATTCGCACTCAAAGGGAAATCTCATTACAACAGAACATCTCCTTTGAGCATATCTATAGAGAGCACAACTCTATGGCTGACAAACTTTCTAAACAAGCTCTTGAAGGTTCCGAAGGCATTTTGATATGGGATGAATGGATGGACAATGCCATTCTGGAACAGGGTGAAATCTACTTTTTTGACTAGCTTCTGATTTTTATTTTTGAAGAATGATGGGGTAGTTTGCTACATATGATACTGGTAGCTAGGAACAGTTTTTTTCTCATTGAATGTAAATCTGTTGATAAGTTTATGTTCTCTCTGTATGGGCTATGTTTATATGCTCTCTGTATGGGCTATGTTTTTCCTTGTCTTTTTTTTGAAGTGATGGCATATTTTGGTTGTAACAAACCATGACACTCTTTGTACTATTTGATTCATCAAGAATATCAATAGTAGCTTTTTTTTCTTCTGAAAAAAAAAATGTGACATCGTAGCTACTGTATGAACATGTCTTTAGGGTCAAGCTTGTGCTCGTGTTCCAAATGAATTGCTTATGGACCACTCTTTTTTGCTCACTTTGTTTTAACGTGTCTAAAACTTCCTAGAGCCATGCTTCTTGATTGTCCCAAAAGTTTTATAGCTCCGCATCAAAATACAACTTCATATGCAATTACCAATTTTGCCTTTCATTTTTCTTTAACTATTTATGGGGTTCTCTTTTTGTTTAATGCCTAAATTGAGTAAACAATTAGTGCAAGTTATCTTCTCTAAGAATTCTATAGTGTTTAGATTGCTTATATTGATTATCATTTTTCCTTTATTTTGATGAATCAGATCCGTTGAAATGATAACATTCTCATCATGTGTAATAAAAATTATCCATTTTTTTATTTGTTTTGGAGGTGGATTCCTTGAACGGTCATGAAGCTTTAGGTTAAGGTTTCCATTATGAAGATCACAAAGCCCCATACCACCTCTCTTTAAGTAGACTAGCAATTGTTGGGTTTTACATCAACCTAGATCCATCTTAAACCTCGATTTATTAAGTACCGAGATGGATCCAATTTCTTGAGGTGTAAAATTTTTTATCTTACATTTTTTACACATCAAGAAAAAAATTACATCTTAAGAAAGTGGATCCCTCTTGGTGCATAATAAATCCATTTTTAAGATGGATCTATGTTGGTTTTATTTTTTATTTATTTTATGAGCTGACATTAATTTTTTTATTTAGTTTTTATTTTTGACAAGTTATGAGCAAACATGAATTTTTTTAATTACTTTTTTATTTTATTTTTTGAAATATGACAACATCTCCCCCATACTGAATGATTGATTGTTCTGGAATTTGATAGTAAACAACCCATAAAAAACCATAATCCCCTTCTCCATACAATTCTATATACGATAGAAAACTATTTGTCTTCTCGTCGTAGTAGATTTCCCCATCACGTGGTTGCTATATTTCTCTCTATAATGTACACAATTGTCTCATGTATTCGACTATCTCGGGTGTTTGTTCTTCAAGTGATTACGTAAAAATTTAAGTGCTTCAAAAGTTCAAAAGCATTGGGACAATCTGGGGTTCTACATTTATATTTTCTTTCACATTTTTCAGATGGAATCTTCTCAACCAAACAAGTGTCTAACGCTTTAGATATTGCACCCCCAAACATATCCTTTCCCACTTGAATGGAAGTTTTTACGTGAAGGTTGGTACAAATATATTGAAATCATTCTTTGGATTTGTGAGCATTAAAAAATGAAGCATCTACTCAATATTTATTTTCTTTGACATCTTCATGCATTTGTGGTGCCTAATAATTCCAAAGATTATGTGATGATATATGACCTTCAAATGATTGGTTTCAGCTCTCACGTTGGTTAAGTGAGGAGCTTAGGTTTTGTCCATTTCTACCCTCCCTCTCAATGTCTCTTGGATGCCCAACAGATTGAGATCTAGAAATATGTTTTTTGTTGGCCATTTCTTCGATGGTTCTATCTTCTCTTATAGCGAAGAATATGGAAAATCCAATTGAATTTTCTTCACTTTCTCATAACTTCAATTCAATTCCATTTAGTTTTTTCTATTGTCCTTGTCCTTCATGTCTTACAGTATTAGTATGAGACATTCTATATGGATGATCTTGTCTTAAAACACTTGATTTGTTAAGCATTCTATAGGGATAGCTGAGGCTCTCCATAGGGTTGAAGGAAAATTCTTCATTATCATCACACACATACTCTGCATCTCTAAGAAAATTTTCATGGATTATGGGTATGGGGAGTCTCTACATAATACCATTGGTGATGGATGGAAAATAATATGTGATAGAATTGTCCCATGATTGGTTCATCACCTTTAATATTGGTCAGTTATACCATAGAAAACAAGGGAGTGCTTCACCATCAAGTTTCGTGTTTTCATCTTCGTTTGTGTCTTCTATGTCATAGTGGTGCATGAAAACATCATCATGTTCTTCATCCTGCTATGATTCTTTGTCATACTCGATCTATGGACCGATGTAGTTCCTAAATTTTTCATTTAAATATGGATGGTGGAATTTCACAAAAGCTTTTATCATTGTTTATGTGAGATTCCAAACATCCTATTTTACTCCTTTACGACGCTCATGCTAATGGAAGAATCCCTTGAATAAAACACTCCTTTTAATGTGTATCATGAATAGGAAAACACAGTCTATTCATAACATCCCTAAACTTCTGAGCATATTCCCAAGATGATTCGCCCTCATATTTTTGAATTTATTTCATCTCTTCAATCCCCTGTTGTTATAACTTTGGTAACTGAAACTCCTCAATGAACAATTTCTTCACCTCTACCAAGGGAAGAGGTGGAACAATGGGAATACATTGAGCTATTAAATTTGTATACCACTATAGCACTCATCCCCTCAATGTGGTCTAGAACTGTATTAGTTTGGGAGAATTCAAAATTCCCCTTAATATTTAAATAACTTCACATAGGAACCAATGTTATTCCACATTTTCTTCAGCTCCCTTACCCAAAAATTTGGGTATCACATGGAATATCCCCCATGTATCATAGACATCTTGGTCACTGGATTTCCCACCAAAATAAATCCTCTAGGACTAGGTTGTGAAATCACATTTAAAGCCACACTTGGTTTGAATTACTACCACTCTGATGACTCCTTGATATTGTACTAGTATTTAAACTAATATTACTTTCTCCTATGACTACACCAAACTAACTAATATTGTTGGGATAATGATTTTACAAAGGAAAATATAAAGAAGACATTGAAAAAGAAAGTACCATATGTCTTATGGACACCAAGGGAGTGGTTGAAACTGGTCTAGCTTTGCAATTTCTCGACCTTTCCTCCTCAACAATGGGGGGTTTATAATTTTGGTTTCCTTCATTCTCATGCAACTTTGATGGTTCTGCAACTTGTATTTGAAATGGCTCAACATCATTAGTATGCATCCCAATGTCTCTTGTAATAGCCCTTTTATCTCCATCTCCCATCTATGTATATGCTTCCTGGCCTCAATTTACCATACTTGGGATATCATCTACTATTATACCGTTCCCCTTCAACCAGGAGTTGACTAGATCTCCACGTCTTGTCACTTTCCACAACTCGTTCAACCTTTCCTCAACACTTCCCATGTCACAGATCTCTTTCTATAACTACTCACTCTTCCTTCTTTCCATCATCATCTATTTCTTATACCATTGTTCTCTAATGATTGAACTCCTTAGTGTGCACTCAACCCTTGTTGGGTTTTCAAATTTCTCCCGAATCACCATTGTATCTTTTCACCTTCCATGACGTATTATCATCACTCATAGTCACTACCCATTGAAAAACTACTTACTCCTCCATCGAGGTTTGATTAAATGAAAATCCTCCTTCCTCCAATCAAACATTGATCCACAATGGGATTTCCTAGATTAGCCTCCCATGAAAATGATTGATGATTTTCTGTAGAAAACTCCGTTGTGTATCCCTTGACAATATTTTCTACCTAGAAGTCCACAACTCTTGTAAGTCATTCATTCAATCTATGTAACACAACTAGGTCTCGAGGAGTCCACTTGATAGTACTCTTGCACCAGTTCTCAAACTATAGGGCTTCAACAAGTCTTTCTATCCACTTGTACAAGATCACCGGAAATTCACACTAGAATACCTCAAACTAATCCAACAATAGTCCATCATACATTATAAACTCTCTACACATTACTAGACTCAATTTTCACAACCAGGCATCTTGCAACACAAAATATTCGAACCTCTTTCCCTGTTAATATTAGATATAGTACTTATAGATCCATCTATCCATTCAATTAGTACTTCCTTATTCAAAAATGGGTCACAACAATGGAACCATTTCTTGGTGCAAAATTAAACACCAGGGTTCGACGCAAGGGAAACCAAAATCCCGATGTAGTCTAGACATGCTAGCATTTTCATTATTCCCCAAAGGGAATGTAATGTTCCCATTCAAATAATTACATAACAAGACAATCCCATCAATCCTACTAGTTCCGTAGGTTGGATGGATACATCTGGAATGTTAATAAGGGTGTTACATCATCTTTTAGTGCTGCACAAGTGGCTGATATTTTTTTCAAAGAAATCTTCATATTGCATGGGCTCCCCAAGAGAATTGTAAGCGATATAGATAGTAGATTCATGGGTGCTTTTTGGCAAGAAATTTTTATATTGTTAGGCACTCATTTGACTCCAAGTAAAAGCTATCATCCAAAAACTGATGGACAAACAGAGAGGGTGAATCAATGGTTGGAAGGGTTCCTAAGAAACTATGTGGGAGAGCAACAAAAAACATGGGAAAAATGGCTACAGTTGGGTGAGTTTTGCTACAACACCACTTTTCATATGCCAATAGGGATGTCTCCTTTCAAATAATTATATGGTTATTGTCAACTACCCAAATTTTGAGAATATTATTTTATTTTGCAAAATACTTTATGTAAATTATAATTACAAAGTTTTGTAATTATGACCAAGTTTGGTCAAGGATGATTGTAATTATTGATTATTATTATTTAATAAATTAAAATAGGAGACAAACACCCAAAGGAACTGTTAAATGAGTGTTCACTAACCCACTAGGAGGAATGGAAGCTGTTAGAAGATATGGGATAGATGGCAGCATTTGCACTCCACCACTAGCTGTTGGTTATGGGACAACTACCCCTAAATTTGTGGCATTATCCCTTAGGTGGGTGGAAGAGAGTAGGCAGCTCATTAATGACCAGTTAACCACTAAAAGGCCTAGGCAGCCTATAAAAGGAAATTCGAATTGAGCATGCAGCTCCTACAATATTTTCTGCAGAATTATTTCCTCAAGTGTATCAGGTGATCACTGAGAGATTTGAATAGGGAGACTATGTGAGAGTGCAATTGTGAGTCTGCTAGTTATACTGAGAAGGAAATCTAGAGGTGCTGGTGCAGGTCTCTTTGACTGCTGAGTCTTGATGACTGGATAATCTATATTCTACTGCAAGTTGATGTACTAAGGCTTCTACAGAATCTTCCTCCTGGTGGTTCAATGAATAGGCTTGGGGGTCCTAAGGCAAGTAAGTTGGCTGTCTTTAGGAGTAGGTTGGGTGGAACAGGCTCCTTGGGTGATTGTTCTCCTACAAATTATTAAGTTCTATTTTTCTGTTGTTATTTTCAGTCAAATAAATTCTACATTTATCAATAAGAAATTATTTTATTTCTGACCTAAATATGATTTCTGAATGAAAATGATATAATAGATGAAATGATTGATAAAATGACTTCTCTGTATTTTTTCCCATGCTGGTTTCTGCATCATACTCTAGTAAAGGGAAGTAGAATTAAAGCAGATAACTGATGGGCAGAATGCCGAGTGAATAGATAGATTGATACTGTAGTGTTCTTCTAAATTCTAATGTTTACATGTTTAAACTCAGAAACAAAATAGTATATAATAAATATTTATAGAAAGCATTCTCCTATACTTAGTTATAAAAGAGAAACAATTCATCTCTGTACAGAACTACATTTATATTTATCACTAACCATTATTGAAATCTATTATTATGTATTCTGTTGTAAAGGTGTTATGAATACCAGATGTTTCAGGCATTATTAAACTCTAGATTTTTAACAATTGCAATTATTTCTTTTACAAAACTGTTACACATAAATGATAAATAGATGCATATCAGTCATACATCACTGTATAAATATTGTTTTTCCCTATTCTTATGTCATATTTTGATTCAGATAACAAATGCCATCTTTATTTTCAAACACTGCTAGTTTAAACCCAAACACAGTCCTCATAAACTTAACCTAATTTCATTCAAATTCCTGTCACAATAATTCAAACTTAGAACCAAAACCATAAATAAAGATAATATAACATCTAAATTGCAGTATCAAGTTCGATAGTCAAATACTTTATATGCCAAAGGCAAAACGTTTAAATCTAACGCACATACTTTAACTATTATTTAAAATACGATTCCAGATCTAAGTATATTATTTTAACTAATTTATTATCCAATAAGTACGGAATTATTATTATCCACTTAAAGTCTTCAGCATTTTAAATTGCAAAACCTAAAAACACTTATGCATAGGGTTTCGTTTTCAAATAAATTGGTGAACTGACGGCTCTCGGCCTCTATTGAAACATACTGTATTCATTTATATTATCTATTGATTTATTTAAAACAAAAAGAACGTATCAATAGTCATTTCAGGGTTGATCAAAACCATTCAAAACTCTCATCAATTAACATTGCTACTATGAACATTTCGAAGGAAACGTTAAACCTTGAATTCCAAAACTAATTGGTATTAAAATGTATTAAAACCTTATGAGTGCGATACAAAATCAACAGGTCACTCTTTCAAGCATATGGTACTGCGAAATGCTGCCAATATCCAGTAGCAAAACAAGTCGAGGGTTCTAAACCCCGAGTTACTGTCCCTTAATTCCCCAAAACTTCAAACAGTAGGAAACACAGTGTCATGAAACAAGAACCAAACTCTCGCCTCTTATCAAAATTCGACCACATTCGAACCAGGAGGACCTACAAGGTAAGGAACCACTGAGGCTTACCGGTGGAAAATAGCACTCTCCAACCAAGCTTGAACACTGCAACCTTGACAAAGTAAAAGCCTACCACAAAACCTGTAAATGGTTAAATAAGCTACGGAATATGGTTATTAAAACAATGAGATAATAGTAATGAGTTTGAGAATATCTTACCTTCGTTTTGAGGAGACTTTTCTGCAACCAGATAGAGGAGTCCATCCATCCAGCTCATGGGTGAGAAAGTTCCAGATTCGAGGACATTGGTACACCACTGCATAAAATCAATACCGGTACAGACACATTAACAAAGACCCTGGACGAACATCAGCTCAATCTACGCCTAAAACCAACTAAGGGTTAAGTCTTTCAACATGTTAAACTACTACAAACTTCCACTACAGACTCTGCTTCAGACACAGGAATTTTATTCACAGGTCACAAGTTCAAGTCTGAAGACCTCTATTCTTTCAAACCCTAGAAACACTCGACCTGCCAACCTCTCTCCCTAATACCATTACCCATCTAAATTGAATGCTAAGACATGTTTCAACAAAGAAGTAGAGTAAGGTTTAGGGTTTCTTTACAATCTCTAGAAACCACAGATCAACGATGGAGAATTGCTGCCAACCAATCACGTTGTAAAGTGGCAACCACCACATTAAACACATCAGTTAATATTACAACCACGACATTGCCAACTCCTTACACCATGGATTGAAGTTGACACAGCTTGACATTCTTAAGAACTTTTGATAAACCCTTTCACGTGCTACCAATCCATGTGAGCATCCACGTATGACCATTCATTACAGTGGGTTGAAGACTTGAATTCTTATGACCTGTTTCATTACGTTGCTAGCAAACTCACACCCCAGTCATTAATGACCCATCATTTCACCTACCAACGAATAATACTTAGGGTTACATTATTTATACATATTTTCCCAATGTTAGCTAATCCATGAACGATTAGCATTTTTTTTTAGTCGAATGTATACAAGTCATGACCCATAGTTAGAGTTCCATTATATTTCAATGTATTCCATTGTTCCTATAGTATAGTTCATTGTAGCATATGAATAATGTAAAGGTCAAACCATATAATTGTATTTTCCATATTGGAATCATCGTAGATTTAAAAATAGGATAATAGAGATTAGTAGTGTGTTTGTCTATGCATTTAGAAATGCATATTTATTATAATTGTTTTTCCAAACTATCCATGTTGTTCAAACACACTAGGTACTTCATGATGCAATATTACAAGTCTCTTAAAAAGTCAAAGACCTTCTTGATCCATTTATAGAATTAATGCTTCTTAGGAAATAAAAGGATAATAATAGTGTCATAATGGCACTTAGATAAAGTATTCTATTACGTAGCCTATAAATTTATAAGTACAAGCGATTCATTTTGACAATTTCACTAAGGATTGTAGAATAGAAATAGTTGATTGCGATATGTAACTATGATCAAACGACACATCTAAGTTAAACAAAAACCCATACCTGAAGTAAGGAAGAAAATATATTTGTTTTCACCAAGCATTGACGATTAAATGAAAATCATAATTGCTTTTAAACACTTGATTTATCGCAATTTCTTACCTACGAATCTGTGCAAGAAGGACAGGTACAAATGCTTTAGCTAATATAGCTAAGTAATCCTCAGGGACCTCGTAGGACCCCTTTCATCACCATCCAAAAACAAAACTGTCGGTACATTGTCAAGAAAACATAAACACATGATATTCGAATTACTGTTAACACAAGCATAACTAATGTCGTAAGCATGTTAAAAGAAGTGTGTCGCGTCGCTGTCATTTAAAATATTTTTAATTATGAGACTCAGTAATTAATATTTTTCTGTATTAATGACTTATTTATTCAAGGCTGTCTTGTCAAGAATTTATTATTTCCGCATTCGCAATTTATGTTACATTTAATGTTGTTTTAAAAATTTTAAATTTTTATCAAATTATCGGGATGTTACAGTTATGATGCACTTACCTTTGTTGAAATGAAATTTGGTGATAGTAGAGCCCAAAAATCTAAAGATTGGGTGGAAGAGAGCCAAGAGATTTTAAACTTTTGAAAGACAATTTGCAGGTTGCCCAAAATCAGCAAAAACAATATGCAGATAGAGATAGAGAAGAAAGGACCTTTCAGGTTAATGATTTAGTATATTTGAGGTTGCATCCATATAAACAAACATCTCTCAAAAATAATGGAGCAGAAAAGATAAAGTCAAGATACTATGGCCCATACAAGGTGGTTCGGAAGATTGGGGAGGTAGCATATGAATTAGAACTTCTAGAAGGAAGTAAAATCCACAATGTATTTCATGTTTCTTGTCTCAAGAAAGATCTTGGTCCGCAAATTGTCACTTCAGAAATAATTCCTCCTTTGGATGATGAAGGCCAATTCATACTTGTTCCGGAAAATATTTTGAAGACAAGGGAAATGAGATTGAGGAGCAGAACTATCAAAGAATACTTAGTACAGTGGAAAGCTCTACCAAGTGGAGATGCCACATGGGAAGAGGAGAAGATTTTGCAGCATCCAAATCTGAAATTGCTTGAGGACAACCAATCTTGGGTGGGGAGGACTGTAATGTCCCCATTCAAATAATTGCATAACAAGACAATCCCATCAATCCTACTAGTTCCCTAGGTTGGATGGATACATTTGGAATTGTAATAAGGGAGATAATAAATGATTTTTATACATTAGAATAGTTCAAGTATTTAACAAAGAGGTTGAATAAACAAATTCAAGAGAAATTCTAACTAGCAATTGGTTTTGAAGACATATGGAGGATGTGGGACCCACACTAGCTTGATTTTTCAATGCCACATGGCATTTCTCTCTTGCTATTTGGAATTCATGAGAAGGAAAACATTATTAGATGAGTTGGTAGGCTCATACACATGGAATTTAACATCATAGGTCGAATTTGGATGGAATGGTAACCTCCATGGAAGAGGAAGAGTCAAACTAGAAGTTTGTGGACACTTGGGCTAGATTCCCTAGCTCCTATGACAACAATGATGAAGAATCTATGACATCTATGACATATTTCAGATCTGATTGCTGACATCTGACCAATATCACATGTCAGGTCCAAAAATAGGCTCCAAGGTGGCTCTCATGGGAGTTGGAGAATCCAAAGAGACTCCTACTCGAATTGGGAGAAGGTGGAAGGTTGGAACTTGGGAGACAAGTGGCATAATGTGGAATCTTTCCTAATTGGAAATCCCTAGAAGATAATGAGAGGAATTCAAACCATAGGAGGCTAATGTTGGTTATAAAATACATGAATCAAGCATGAGAAGTGTTGTGCAGGAATATACCTTATAGTGGGGGAGATGACACTACCAACTTACATGGGGTGACAAGTAAATTCATCATACTTTGCATTGATTACTATGAATGAAACAAGATTAGGATTATGAAAATAGTACCTTTTTAATGATGGCTGGTCCTAGATTTCACCCAATATTCCATAGTAATGTACTTGCAAAACAAGTTAACCTTCCTCAGCGTTTCTTGATTGTAATATATATAATGAAATTGAAAATAGTTTAACATTAATCACAACAAGACATTCAATAAAATAGACATTCCATTGGGACGGGAAGGGTATTTCCACCTTTTATTGTCAAATAAATGTAGTTAAGTACAGATATACTTGATCTATCCATACACTTCTGCAATCGAGTCCTGGGCTCCTGCTCCTCACAATAACTTAGAAAATCCTTCAGCATAACAGTAGCTTCTTCTTCATTGGCCCCTCCCTCATGGATTCCTCTTGTATTTATGGGACAAGGAAGGAAGTTAGATTCGTGAGACAGTTGAATTGGGAGGTTGGGGGAGTTACAGAACCAACCTCAACTAATCCCAATTCATAATATTAATATATTTTTCCATTCATCTTAACATGTGCACAAGTATTATAATAGTAAACCAGCGCACAGTATGCAACTTTTGTTTTTTAGAACCAACGCGCACATCTTTTGAGGTAAGTGCGCGGGTTCTCTTGAGAAGAGACAACATTTAGAATGCTAGATGTCAGTGGCAATAGTAGTGCACACATAATGAAAACTCTAGAAAAAATATGTTTTTTTAGCTGCAGATGTGTGATCTCAACAATAACTCATCCAAGGTCAATCCAACTCTTCCATCCATAGTGTCCTTTTGTGTGATCGACAGAGGAATGTGATCACGGATGGAGAAGTGCATATTTGACCTATAACATATGCCCCCTAATGTTTGAGGTCAGAGGGAAACGATGGCCAAAATACATTATAATTCCAAGTCAGAGGAGGAGCAAGAAACCACAGAACCAAGTCACAAAAGTACCTGAAAACAAAAATCAAGGTGAGCGAGCAATTACAATAGTGACATCATATAGATGTTCGGTGTGATACAACATGATCTCCAATACATAACTGGGAGATGTATACATAGCATGACCACTAAAATACAAGCGTGGAACCATGTCAACAATAAGAGACCATAGCCATAACAACAAGCGGGATCTATGTCTCATGAAAATCCAAAAGGAACGAGGCTCAATCTTGCGCGTCTTGGGTGATAACATAAATATGGTGATGCTATCAGAGTCCCAAGGTCTTCGTCCAAACAACCCAAGGTACAAACCCTAACCATGTGAATAAATGAGCTGGAGTCGAACATGGGGGGTATAGTTTGATTACCGGTCATTGATTTATACCGTTAACAAACGCGAGGGCTTCCAACGATAATGATAATGGGGCCCAAGGTACCTAGTACGTTCAACAAGTGTGAACAAGTGGACTTGAAGTCGAACACTTGAGAAACTTGTCGAATAAGAGACATTAATGTATTCCCATTATCCAACAGCGAGGGAAACTACCACTGATGACTGCAATCCCCAAGGTACTAACCGAAACTCTAAAATTCATTCCCAGAGCATAATGAGTTGAAGTCGATGGGAAGAAGTCCATTGGAAAGAAGGCCTTATTGCATCCTCCATCATCCAACACGAGGGACACTCAAAAGTTTGAGCTAATTTGGAGTACGACAAACACAAGATGAAACAAACTAACACCGAGATGTCTGACACATGAAGTCAAGGTAACTGTAGAATGGCCGACACAGGCTGTATCCATGAACAGTGAACATGACAAAAAAGTGACTTAGGCAGTTTTTAACATAAGAGGGATGTGATATAAACTAGCAATGTAGGAGACATTAGCAAGTTCTCCATATGATTGGAAGAATAACCAATGGGAGGAGTAAAAAACTCTGAGATCAGGTTCACCCTAAGGTAAAAAACTAAAACCCAACTAAATGATGGACTCAAATAGGTGTTGTGTTCAAGGACATGACTGACTTAACTTCCTTTGAAACTGAAAATATGTATGATACCCTTCTATTCCCTTATTCTTTTTGTTAAAAAGAATGTCCTTCTTGTTGTTTTAATGAGTCCAAGAAAGCAAACTCAATAGTCTTTCTTCATTTTTTACAGAGTTTGAAGAAAAGATAGACAAATACTCTATAATACCGATCTCTGGATTTTAATATCGAGCCGAGATCTGTTCTTGCTTGCCAGTGTTTTCAATTTTAAGGAGTCTGAAAAACTTAAACAATAACTCCATACACCTACCCGTGGATTTTAGTATCGATCCCGGGTTGGTATGTGCTCACCGGTGTTTTCATGTTTATAGAGTCTGAAAAACTTAAACAATCCTCTATATACCCTCTCTTGGATTTTGCATCGAGCCCGAGTAGGGGAATGTTTGCTTGGTATTTTCATGTTTTGAGAGTCTGAAAACCCTAAAGAAAACTCCAAAAGTTCATTTTTTGTACAGTTAGTCTCCTCACCTGAAAAAGTGTAAAACAATGAGAGAAGAACTCTTCTAGCCACAGATGACCAGAGTATTCCTTTTTTGTAAATAATCTACAAAATTCCATAAAAGGGTTAAACTTATACTTAAGCATATGTTCCTTCAATTCCTTTTAACGAGTCTGAAGAGAACAAGCATGCTCGAAAATTTTGTTTGTTTTTGAAAAGTCAAAGAAGAGCTTAAAAAATACTTAACAACAACTTACTGAATCAAAATTTCATGACCTGCCAGATGACAAAATCCTAGACAGCCAAATTAGTAATATATCGCAAACTCAAAAGAAATTTTCTCGATGACATGAAATACTGGGAAGCACATAGCTAATCTGACATGTCAATGAAGGAGACACACCTTGACGGGAAAAATATAGTGAAGTTCTACCATATATGATTCTCCTAATTCACCAAACTCAAAAAGATATTAGCGAATTAAATGGTCATTTAAAAAGTAAATTGAAACTATACCACATTGAATAAAGTGGGTAAAAATTTAAAACCCAAATTATATAAATAATCTCAATTTAAAAACATAATTCACCATTTCAAGTTTTTAGGGCAAGGTGTGGAGAAAAACCCTCAAACTTCTTTTGCTCATTGCGATCAAACCAGGCTACCAAACCGACTTCCACTTTCACTAAGTAAGTTATTTCATCCTGCTTTGTCATTTGCATGCAAATTTTATTAATTTTGGTGATCAATTTAATTTTTTATTAAGGTTTTAAACTCGTTTTTGTGCGAGCGCTACTTGTTTTGAAGAAAACTAGTGCACTTAACAAAAGTGTGCTAGTTCACTTTCAACACAGTGATGTTAAGGACGCTACTGTCTCTTTAAAACAGTAGCATTCACCGTAAACAATAGGGAAAAAACAAAAAATAACCAACGTTTAAATGGTTGCTTGGCAGGATGGTGCTTGTATGGCATGAAAGAGAACATTAGGAGATGGATCGACATACTTTGAATGATCCATTGACCTTACATGCATTAAGAAGATGCGGCTTGTTGAAATTCTATCGAACGGTCAACATGCGGGCACAAATCCGACTGCTTGAGAGGTTAGTTCAGTATTGGGATGCCAATGCATTGGTGTTCAATCTCTAAGGGGAGATTCTGGAACTAACCATTGATGACATCTACTTCATTACGGGTCTCTCTCAAAGGGGAGATGTAGTGAATCTCAAAGGTTCCTCTCGAAATGTGGGTGCCTTGTCCGTGACAAATTACATCAATACCTACTATGTGGTGGGTACCAAAAAGACCGGTAGACAAGTTCTTATCTCCACCGTTGCGAGATTCCCACTAAAATTCATCTTGAGTATTCTGAACTGGATGGGAGGAAGCGCAACACAACACTTGGCTTCGAGGAACTATATGCATGTGGGAACTGAATACTTGCGAGGGACAGTGTATGACTGGTGTTCTAGTTTACTGGAAAACATGAAACTTCAGCTTTGTGGGTGAAAAACCGGGAGGATGAAGAACTTTGGGTACAGAAGTATACTTTGTACCTTTTTCTTTGAAAGGGTACCTGCATTGATTCTGGGGATGGCCTTGCCCCCACTCAATCCTCGTGAGCCTATTATGTCTCGTTGGGGAGACATCTTCCTATGCCAGTGTTGTGGTGAGAGCAACTTTTGCTATCATGAGGATGATTTCTGGGCATGGTGGGACCGGTAGGTACTAGCTCTTGAGCAATTCCCTTATGCGGGTATAGACTTCCACAATGATCCTGAGATGGCTCTTCCTCTAGGAGCATCCTAGGGAGAGATTGGTAAGTTTGTTTTTGAAAAATTATTTAATTTTTTCATTTTATATATATGATTTTTAAATGAGTTTGAAATACTGAACAAAATGTCTTATGCAGATGTGGGGCCCATGCGTCCTGAGAGACACCTTCGTACATTCGTACGAATAGTTGTTGTAGGGGCAACTGATGCCATGCTGGAAAAAATAGAGGGGAAGATGAGTCGATTGATTCATGACATTTTGACATACAAGATCGAGCGGATGCACCTCGATATGCAGGAGAATGTTGTGGGCATGCCTCCAGCATGGATTCAGTTACTGAGGAAAGTAGCTAGGGTAGTCATCTACTACAGAGAGGTTGTGGTAGAGATGGCAGAGACAAATGAGGCCCCTCCTTCTCCATAGGAGAAGAGCATATATATGTATATTTTTGAGGTTGTTGAGCCCCTTTTTGTATTATGATATGACACTGTGACAAACTTATGATTCAAACTCATATATTTTTTGATACAGTTTATATATATAGTATCGACGTTATTTACATGTGTGTTATTATCTTTATGTGTGAATTATTTATTATGGATGTGTATGATGTAGATGCTAATCTAAAACGTAATTTGCATATGAATCAGCTAGTGCATTTAAGTTTCTTGGAATATGTTGATAAGTAATGTAATCAAATTGTCTCTCTAGGTCGCAATAAATGACGTAGCAAAATAGGATCTCTAACTTTATATTCACCCATTAACTGAAACACAACCAGTTGCGAGTTGAGTCTTACCTCCATATGTGAAATGCCATGGTAAAGAGCATCATAGAGTAACTCTATGACTGCATTGTATTCAGCTACATTATTCATTGTGGGACCCAAGCAAGCCCCTCCCGAAGAAACCAGTTGGCCAGACGGTGAGTATGTAACCCAAGCTGCTGCAGCCAACTGACGGGTGTGGTGGCTAGTGCCATCAACAAATCCTATAAAGTGTTCATTCGACATCTGAAACAGAAAGCAATAGACACAAAAGATGTAATGTAACCACAAACAAATCTAACTCTATAAAATGTACAGTTATAATACGTGAAAAAGCATAGAGGCCTAAGCATAATACTTCTTCAAGTAGAGCCCATTTCTAGGCTCTGGCAACTTATTACCTTCATAGTTTGTTAACTCGTAAGAGCCCTTCTTCAGAACCTTAGAGACTATGTAAGGACCGATCCACATTGATTTAAACTTGCTAGATCCTAAGAGTTCCTTGTTTTGGTCATAGAGCAAAACAAGGTCTCCTTTGAGAAAAAACCTAGGCTTAACTGACTTATCGTATTGAACTTTAACTCAATTCTTATCTGCTTCGTTTGTTGTGAGTGCATCACGATGTTTCTCATCAATATGTTCTAGGTGCAGTAAACGTTCTTCTAAGGCTTAAGTGTCGGGAAGTAGTTGGACAACCAACTTCAATGAAGGAATCTCACATTCAAGCGGGATGACTACTTCTATCCCATGAACAAGTTGAAAGGGAGAGAACTCGGTGGCAGTCTTGACATTAGATCGGTATGCCCAAAGAGATGGATACATCATCATGTTCCATTTAGTTTGACTGGCATTACCGGTCCTTTGTAAGATAGTCTTCAAAGTTTTGTTAACCGCTTCGACCCGACCATTCGCTTGTCGATAAAATGAAGATGAATGTTCCTGCCGAAAACCTAACATTGTGTATAAGTCGGTCATCATGCTGTTCTGAAAGAGCTCACCATGGTTAGTAACGATCTCTTTGGGTACACTAAACCTAGCAATGATCTGGTTAAAAATGAAAAAAGAAGCCATTTCCCCATCTGCTTTGACAGTAGGCATTGCCTCGGCCCACTTGGTGAAGTAGTCGATGACAACAATGAGATGATGATGACCTCCAACCGAAACTGGATTACAATTCATGAAATCAATCCCCCACTTGGTGAAGGGGATTTCTGTAATCATAGGATGGAGAGGAGATGGGTGTGCTCTCATCTTTTTGGTGAAAAATTGACATTGCTGACAACGTTTCACAGTTTCCACACAATCTTTGAAGATCGTGGGCCAAAAATAACCAGCACCTAGTATTTTCTGGGTTGTTGCCAACCCAGAAAGATGACCCCCATAGGCTCCACTGTGAGCATCATTCAATATTGTTTCGACTTCGTTTTAGGTCAAACAACGATGTAAAATAGAATCTATCCCATGTCTGTACAGAGTGTCAGAAATGATGAGATAGTTCTTTGCACGACTCTTAAGTTTTTCATTGTTTATCCTGAGAGGAAGTAGGGGGACACCTTAAAGTCTGGAGATATACCAAAATATCCCCATACCATGGGTCAGAGGATGCGATAAGGAAGATATGTTCATCGAGGAATGATGAGTCTTCCTCATGGTGTACTATGTCACTATGAAATTCAGAAATCAGTTCATCGAAACCAGTGATTTCTTTGACTTAGCAGAGTGAAAAACCAAGTCAAATTCTTGCAGGATTACAATCCATTTATTGAATTTCCCACCGATGATATGTTGAGTGAGAACATATTGAAATGGGTTGACCTCCGCAACCACTGTGGTATTTCGTAATAAGATATAGTGACATAGCCTCTGAACAACATAAACAACAGCTAATGACAACTTCTCCACGTAAGAATACTTATCCTCATGAGCTATTAAGTCATGTGAAAAATAGTAAATGACATGCTCTTGGATCTTGTCATCCTCCTGAACAAGTAATATGCCGATTGTGTATATGGATGCGGCTAGATATAAGAGGAAATCCTTCGTATAGTCTGGCGGGACCAACAAGGGGGCTAATAGTAATACCTTTTTCAAGGCCTCAAATGATGTATGAGCAGCCTCATCCCACAGAAAGTAGGTATCTTGTTTGAGCAATCTCATGAAACCTTTTGTGATTTTGGCATAGTTAATGATGAAACGCCGTAAAAATTTAGACATACCCTACAGACTCTGAAGTTGTCTTAGGGTTTCGGGAGGAGGTAGATTTACAATAGCCTCAACTTTAAGTGGATCGACCATGATACCACGACTGGATACAATGAAACCCAGTAATCATCCAGACTCAACGCAAAATACACATTTATTAGGATTCAATTGAATCTTATAGTATCTATATCATTCAAACACCAGTCTCGAATGATCAGGATGATCTCGTCTCTTCCAAGATCGCACTGGGAGATCATCCAGGTAAGGTTCGACTATGTGCTTGATATCATGAAAAGCGAAGCTCATTGCACACTAAAAGGTAGCTCCAACATTCTTTAGGTCAAATGGCATCTTCCGATAAGCGAAGGTCCCCCAAGGAGAAATAAAAATTGTCTTGTGCTGGTCTTCAAGTTTGATCTGAATCTAGTTATACCTTGAAAAACCATCCATGAAAGAAAAAATTTCATGGCCCGCACACTCATCGATAATATGATCTATGAATGGTGTGGGGTAGTTTTCCTTAGGAGAAGATTTATTTAGATCTCGAAAGTCTTTGTAGAAACGAATGGTTCCTTTCTTTTTATCTACCGGAATAGTGTTTGAGACCCATTCCATCATAGCAATTGGATAGATGAATTTGGCTTTAAGCAACTTCTCAACTTCCACCTTAATGGCTACTGCTTTTCTAGGATTGACTAGAAGGAGCTTCTGTCTCACATGATTAACATTTGGATAAGTTGTGATGACATGCTCTACAATGGCGGGGTCAATTCCTGGCATCTCCTCGTAAGACCAGGTGAAAACATCACGGAATTCCTTGAACAAATTGGTATACAAAGTGATCTCCTCGGGAGAACAGTCTGCCCCAATGAAAAGATTTTCCACGACTCTAGGTTTGATGGAAATGTCGATCGGAATGGTTCTCGATATGTTTTCCATATTCCCTTCGGATTAAACAACTTTTGATGTAGAAGGGATAACGGACAAATCAACATTACCACCAGGTCTCATAGAAAAATATCCTCTCTCTATCCTGTCTAGATTGGGAAGAAAATATGACCTGTGGTGCATGTGTTCCCAACGATGGTCCATGCCTATTATTGCTTCCAAAATAGCCTCATCAGAGGGAAAAATGGTATCTAGACAGTTAAAAGAGTGGATAGAGTCCACTAACCATGCCGGTGCATAGTCCATATCTGACTCGGTAGAGACCAATGGAGTCATGATATGTTCTGTTGCAACATGTTGTGAATCTAAGTAGGCCACCTCTGCAACATATAGGGCCACAACTGGTTTCGATTTGGTGGGAAGAATCCATGGATTCGTCGCTGGACAAACCGTGAAAATATTAGACTATGAACACTCTTCATAACCAATAAAATGAACAGGAGAAGGTAGGTCAAAAGTGCCCATTAATGACCCATAAAGCCCTTCTCCTAAACTCTCAATAGCTAGGTGAGATTGATCAACCAAAAGAATTGTTGAATCTGATGAAGTCTGGTTGTTTTTCCGAGAAAATGAAAGTTGATCAACTGTGATGATCTTGCCTTTGCGAGGGAACATTAAAACTTGGAAAACGGCCGATGGCACTGCTTGCATTGCATATGTCCAACGCCTACCTAATAACAAATTGTAATCAAGTGGAGCATCTAGCACTTCAACCTCTACAGACACTAACTTACCAGTGAGTTCAACATTGAATGATGGTAAGACTCCTTGTGGATGGAAAGATCTTCCATAAAAGGCGGTAAGCAAGGTGTTCGAGGGGGCTAATTCGGGTGAGCCCAAATCCTTCCAGCAAGAAATGGACATTACGCACGTAGAAATGTACTCATCTACAACAGCTCGTCCAATGGTCTTGGGACCATGGACTACTTCTATTTGGAGAGTGACGTGGTATGGAAACCGGGGTTTGATATTCGACATATCAAAATGAGCAAGCATATTGGATGAGGCTACGCTCCCTATCGCTGCGAGAAATGCACTACATTGTAATGGACAACTTTGCAGTACTTCCAAAGTGGGCATGGCACAGGGAGTTTGGGATAAATACTCCACAATATTGTAATTGGGAGCATCCTGCGCATTAGGATTGTGCACAGCCCGTTTGAAGACACCTTTCAGAGGGGTAGAAGATTCAAGAACCTCCTTATCTCTTTGCTACGAGTCCGGAGTATAGTTTCTAGCTCGAGTTTTCAAAAGCGCGTCCAAATTAACCATATTAGTAAACAATTGATCAACAGATGAGGCATGGGGAGTGCCCCCAGCACTAGATTTTCCAGAAGCTGAACCTTGCCCGTGAGGGAATGGGTCTTTTAAGATAGCTGGTTTCTTCTCATGGAGTAGCTTCTGGGATTCCTCCATCAGAGGGAATTGATGGGTGAGGTGGTCCTCCTTGCACAACTTGCAAGGGAACTTCACTTTCTTTTTATCCTTCTTTCCCTCCTCAACATTTTCTGTGTTCTTGGGCTTTTGGTGGTTCCCCTCCCCTTTCTTGCCCTTCTTTTTGTTGTTGTTGGGCTGCAGAGGGAGCTTTTGATTTCTCTGCACTTGTTGTATAGATTCCATTTGCGAAGGGGGGGTTACAACTGAAGTTGCTTCTGCAGTAAACTATTTGAAATATAAGGCGTGAACCTACTTAGTTAAATCTTCAAACACTGCAGAATCTACTAAACCGATGATCCCATCAACATGTGGTCTAGGCTTGGGTTTACCTAGATCTATATTAGATCTCGGCGCGTTAGGAATAATCTCATATAAGAGCCCAGACTGAGCATATACTAGGTCAAGCTACTGGGTTCTTAGGATATCTTCCTCTTCGGAGGACACCCCAGAAGTTGCTACTTCCTTAGATATGTAAGGAAGGAGTGATTTGAGATACCACTCTAATAAGAACTCTGGAGAAATGTCGGCTTTAATGATCCTCTTTCTCCTTCGCCACTCCTGAATATGGTCAGATAAGTGAGTGGCTTTGTTCTATCTAAAAGTTGACAGAAGGTCTGTGCCGGCATCATACTGGACAGGGAGTTGAAAGCGATTCAGAAAAACTGTAGCCAGGTCCCAAAAGTTATCATAAGAAACTCTAGGTAGTTCAATGTACCATTTAGTTGCAGCAGTAGTCAAGGTTCTTTGAAAGAGCCTCAATCTGATGGAATCATCATTCAACGAATTAGAAGAGCACCAGAGATGGAAAGTATTCACATGGTCGCCAGGATCCTCCCCACTCTTGCCTTCAAACTTTGGAATGTTAGAAGGCAGCTTGGTCGGAACAGGTGGCCATGCAGGGTGCTGCCGCACCAGATCATTATTGAGTTTTGAAAGGTCTGGCAAATTTAGAGCTGATAGAAAAGGTAAACGAGGTCTTGCCGATGGCACTTGGTTAGCAAGATTTTGGTAGGAAGAACCACCTAAAGCCTAACTCGTTTACTGCTAGTTGGGGTTGCCCTCGAACACCAATTGTGAAGCAAACACATTGCTGAAATTGCTCCAACCAAAAGAGAGAGGGTTACTTCCTTGAGTGTGTGTCCATTGTGGCTGGGTGTTAGCCCCTCCGTAATGTGGGTTAAATGCGTTACCACCTCCTCCACTAAACACTGAAAAAGCGATGCTCCCTACATGTATATAAGATGTATGCACATTGGAATGATGTACATTCTGACCTGTGTAGGGGTTAAACCCAAGTGTAGATGTAATGGACGACACATGCATTGAGCCTACTATAGTTGTGGATAGAGTGGGAATCGAGCCTACAAAGGGCATGGAGGGAGCTATGTGCCCTCCAAACCAAGGAAAACCTTGATCGAAAGGAGTAGTTTGTGGAATTCCCTGGGATTGTTGCATGAAAGGAGATGAAGTAGACGATATCGAGGATATCCAAGTGACAGGGATCTGGAAAGGTCTAGCAGTGGTACCAAAAGGGGTAGTTATTGTCGAAGGTTGAGAACTAGACATCCCTATGGTACTAGTGCTGAAACTAAAAGAAGGAGTTGAGGTAGATGTAGCTTGCAACGAGGTAGATACCAATGTGCTTGCGAAAGAATGAGAGAGAGATCTTGTAACCATGGTTGCAGATGGAGTTTGGGGAACTCCAATTTCACCTGCATAACTAGCCATGTGATAACCAGGGGTAAACCAGTACACACTACTTGGGTTGGCCTAGAGAGTCTACAGTTATGAGTAACATATCATTTGGTCCAGTCAGGGGAGGGTTAAAAGGAGTGCTAAACTCTCGAGAAGTTAAGTCCTCAACCTCAATAGTATCAAAGACTTGTTGATCCTGAAATATGACTTGTGGTTTTCTAGGTAGTTCAGTTCCGCCCATAAGTTCGTATGAACCATGAGAATCCATCCTCCAGCCTCACGGTGGCAGTGGAGGCTCCACAATGAGTGGGGGAAGGTTTTGCAACCTCCGAGACCTATGAAGAGGTTGGTCCTCCACATCTATATAAAAATCAAACTAAGTATAAAACCTAGTGGCCATTAAACAACTAGGGAGCAAACAGCATGCCACTAAAAATTCCCTAAGTGATCAAAACCAGGAAAACAAAGCTAATACTCTTAGAATCAAGTCTGGGATGATGAGGGACTAGAACAAACTAATAGAGTATCAATGGTCAGTTACACGACGTCCAATGGAGGTCCTCTAGGTGCAAGCATTTGAATCACCAACCTGCCCTCCCGGGATTACTGCAAAGGGTTACCTTCTGTGTCTGTCCGAGGTTAAGTGGAAATAGCCTTCCACTCTACCTGTGAAGAGCCCTAAATGGTCAAGATACTAAGGGTACCAAAAATATTAAAATACCTAGGGGAACAGTCGTCAGCTTAGCCAAGATGCATGGGCTCTGGTTTATGTTTGAAAGGAAAGTGAGGGGGTGTCCTCAACAGTTCCAGTTGCACATGACCTTGTGCTTAACTCTGGCTCGAGTAGAGCATTCCCAAGATATTTTGATATAGGTGGGTTTACCTAAGAGATTGTCTTACTACAATTATTGAGTAATGAAACTGATTTTGGGTAGTTTAAGGTGATTTACCCTGAAACCCTAGCCTAAGCTAGTTGATGTTGTGTCATACCTAAAAAGAAAAAGTTGGTAATTAATTTTATTAAATTTTCTTTTTAGAGGCTACTTTTTACTCAAGAAGGGTAGTGAAGTGTGTGGAATGGTTTCGACAGAAAGCAAAGTGTGTACAAATGATGCTTTTAAAACTTCACAAAGACTCTTTTTTTCTTTTTCGTTTAAGTTTTTTCAAAACAAGAAATAGGCAATCCTAAGCATAAGTTTTTTTTTTTCATTTTTTTTTAATTTCCAAAGAAAATAGCAAAATAATCTATCCTACTTCGAAACAATAATGGAAAATCTTACTACTGAGCTACCGATTTTCAAATTTTGATATTTTTCTTCTACTTTTCAAAAGAAAATGAATATGAAAAAAGGAAACAAGCAAGACCTAACAAGAGTGTGGGTAAAGATGAAAAACCTGAAGGCTTAAACCAAACAAATCAACAGACTTGACCTACAGAGTTGTTCGAATGAAAAATTCTAGATTTGGAACGAGATGTAAAAGAAAAAGGGAAAACAGATGCATGCAATAGGAAAAACAAACCACGTGGTTGCTCCTAAGCATCAAAACCCAAGAAAAAACATCTGCCAAACAAATAGGGTAGGCAAGTAAATCGAGGTAACTCTACTGCCACACAAAATCAAAGGAAAAGCTAAACAGAAGGCTTCAACCAGCTCAGACTGATCTAGACAGAAGTTCAGAAGGTATCCAGACTAAACAAACCTTTCAAAAGCCACCTAAAAACTCAAACTAAGATCAAACCCTAAAAAAAAAGACAAGACTCGGTAAAAGTGCGTAGGTATTGCAACGGACAACAAGCATTGAGTGCATAGGTATGTATTACTGCAACATGCGTCTAGGGAAAAAAGTGCGCTACTATACCTAACAGAAAGTCGCACACAATTTCAAAAGGCTAAAAAGAAGAGAAGACACCTAAAAACAAGTGCTGAAGCAAGTGAAGCAAACCAAAAGTACTTTCAAAAGGTTAAACAAGACTCAAAGAAGACAAATATGTCTGAGCAACAGTCAGAGAACCAAGGAAAATGCCAAAAGTAGACCCAATAACCTGGAAACCAAACCCTAGTGGAAGGTTTAGACCTACAGGAAAAATGCACTTCTGTCTGGTATAACAACCAGCGCCTGCAACAAAAAATGCGCGACTCTGTTTCATAGAAACTAGCGCACAAGGAAGAAAGTACGCCTCTGTATGCACAGAAGACTAGTGCACAAGGACTTAAATCAATAAAAAGAGCTTTGCTCAGCTAGACTGAAATGAATCAAGATAAAAGGAACTGCAAGGTAACCTATAAAAAACCTCTCAGAAAACCAACAGACTGTAAAACTGAAAGAAATCCTAGACAAGGTCCCGAGAGCAGAAAAAACCGGTGCTCCCTAGCAAAGTCGCCAGTTCTGTTGTGCAGGAATATAGCTTATAGTGGGGGAGATGACACTACCAACTTACATGGGGTGACAGGTAAATACATCATGCTTTTCATTGATTACTATGAATGAAACGAGATTAGGATTCTGAAAATAGTACCTTTTTAACGATGGTTGATCCTAGCTTTCGCCTAATGTTCCACAGTAATGTACCTGCAAAACAAGTTAACCTTCCTCAGCGTATCTTGACTATAATATATATAATGAAATTGAAAACAATTTAACATTAATCACAAAAAGACATTCAATAAAATAGACATTCCATTGGGACGGGAAGGGTATTTCCACCTTTTATTGTCAAAGAAATGTAGTTAAGTACAAATATACCTGATCTTTCCAGACACTTCTACAACTGAGTCCTGGGCTCCTGCTCTTCACAATGACTTAGAAAATCCTTCAGTATAACAATAGATTCTTCTTCATTGGCCCCTCCCTCATGGATTCCCCTTGTATTTATGGGACAAGGCAGGAAGTTAGATTCGTGAGGCAGTTGAATTGGGAGGTTGGGGGAGTTACAGAACCATCCTCAACTAACCCCGATTCATAATCTTAATATATTTTTTCCATTCATCTTAACATGTGCGCAAGTATTATAATAGTAAACAACGCACAGTATGCAACTTTTGTTCTTTACAACCAGCGCACACATCTTTTGACGTAAGTGCGCAGGTTCTCTTTAGAAGAACCAACGTTTAGAACTCTAGATGTCAGTGGCAATAGTAGCACACACAGAGTGAAAACTACAAAAAAAATATGTTTTTCAGCTGAATATGTGTGATCTCAGCAATAACTCATCCAAGGTCAATCCAACTCTTCCATCCATAGTGTCCTTTTGTGTGATCGACAGATCAATGTGATCATAGATAGAGAAGTGCATATTTGACCTATAACAAGAAGGGATTTTTTATCATTTGAGAGAATTGCATTTGTGAAGAGAGAGAGTTAGTGGAAAACTGGTCTTTTTGCCTTAGCCAATTTCGAGGGTGAAAGATTCCCATCCAAGTTGGTGTGTGGAGAGGCCATTCAGGTCTTTCATGGAGCTTTAATGGAGCCATAAGTTATAGGTGCAGCTATAGGGCAGCTCGTGGACACTTCAAGATCAACTTGTTCTTTCCTCTATTCCAATTTTGTCATCATATTCTTGCTCTATGGATTGAGGTGCACTTGGTGAGATATAGATATATTTGGGGGAGCTTCCATTGCCCCATTCTTTTGTAATATGATATAAATGCTCAGTATTTACTTTCATGAAGAGTCTCAGATCGAGAGCACAAGTGGAGTAATGTAAATCTGATTGTTAATGAGAAAATAGTGCCATTTCCCCACTATCTTGATGTATGGAAATGAAATGTTCTAATCTTTGAATGAATGAGTCATCCAAGGATATTAAAATGATGTATGGACTGTTATTAATTCATTCTAATAGTTTCATGTTCAGTATATAAGAATTTGAAGTCATTTTGTGAAGTTTCATTGCATTTGGAGAAGAATTGATACCATTTCCCCCAAGGTCGAACTAGTGATTTTGCAGTTGTTTGGGAGAGGGTTATAACAGCCTTAATGAACTAAGTAATGATTCACATGAGACCTTAATATTGTCCCTGAGATATAACCTACCTCTGTTCATAAATTCGAGTGGGTTTGGAGGCATTTGGAGAGCCATATTCAGCATTTACCCTGGGGGGATTTGAATCCCAAATTGCTAGTAAAATGCCATACATTGACCATAATCTCAAAGGAGTTTTCAGAAGTGTTTTAATGGTCTTAAATCATCCCTAAACATCATGACAAAGTCTTAATATCAGTTATACACCTCCTCAGAATATTTGGGATCATTTGGAGCAATTTGGAGGCCTAGACATCAAAACTAGTCAAAGGTTGAATTAGGGAAAAAAGTTAAAAAATTACCATTTTAATAAAATTATTAAAAATGTATCATACAGGGAATAATGTCTCACCCAAAGCATGGTAAAAAAAAAGTGTGATGTGAGAGGAATACTAGTGGATAGAGGGGGAAACTATCAAAGAATCCATTTTAACCTTTTCTATATTGTGTAAAAGAAACAAAAACCTAAATAATATCATATACCAAACATGCATAAGAAAATACAAATCAAATATAAGATACATTCATCAAATATCACAACATAAATTTTAAGGGGGCACCAACAATCATCATTTCTTAATATTCATTCTTCAAAAAATAGAGCATTCATCAAACATTACAATTTATAGGGATATGTATATCTCGCAAAATTACTCTCTACTCCTAGATCCCACCTAGTACATTCATTCCCCTTTCCTAACTTTCTCTCCACCTTCTACCCTTCTAACCCCATCTCTTGGATCTTAATGGCCATTTATACAACTTGTAGTGTTTGGTTTTGATTTCCTCAAGACATTTACAACTCAACTTGTTTCTTTGGGCATATATAATATCCATCTTATCTTCCACCATGTGACATGTCCCTTTTACGCAATTACTTTTGTGTTGATTTCCTATCTTTTCTCCACAATCAATTCTTCAAAAAAGATGGGGCCACACACACACACATGTATTCCAATGAATGATCTCATGGAAAACCCTCCAAGTACTTCCCCATGATTTGATGGTAAATAGGGTAAACCGTCAACCCTGATTATGAAGCCTAACCCTGAGAGGATCAAGAGAGTCAAAAACATGACCTCCCCAAATTTGTGCGGACAAATATCACATCTGTCTCATGGCCGCTTGATCTAACCCTTGGGGATACACACACATAAACACTTGAGGGTTAACTCAAGTAATCATGAGACAACAATGAGATCTCCCCCCCAAAAAATTGGGGAAGTCACACATTTGACTCTCTTGATCCCTTTGGTTTTAGGCACCATAATCAAGGCCAATGGCTTACCTTGTATACCATCCATGAATTACGAGAAAGTAATTGGAGTATTTTCCATGACGTTGTTTCTTGGAATATATATATATACAGTCTAGAGTGTAAGATCCCGCAGATAATTATTTTTTCCCACTTCTTCTTTGTAATATTATTTTTCCTTTTCTAAAACCTACATATATCAAGGACCCAGAGATATGACACACCAAAGAAGAAACAGGGCTTTGCGCAGGACCGCATGAGGGTTTTCAAAGTCATGGGGGCTGCTCCTACAACCCCTAAAACCCTCTTTTCCACTAGATTTCTTTGTCACCTTTTCTCCTTTTCTCATAGCTTTAGCAGCTCCAGACGTTTTCGGTCAAACATGTACGTATTGCTACCACACAGGGAATGATGGATTTCAACGACGAGGAATTTTTGGACTATTCGAAAGACCTATAGCAAGGAAAACAAGTATTCGTTTCTCCATTTGCTCAGAACAAATATTTTTCCAACTACTACTCATCATATTTTCCCTCTCGACACCCTTTAGAAACGACAACTGGGTTTTCAACCCCCTCTATCGGTTTTATGGACACTACTGTCAGCACTCCTCCGTCGGACCTGCCTCCTGAGTCAACTGCAGCAGTTACATTGTTCCTGCTGGACGTTAATCCCCTTGACCCGACTTTAGGAGGAAACCATTATACCTTGTTCTCTTCGTAGATTCCTTCTGACCTGGGGTTTGGTCTCCAAACTGATTCCACCATCCTTTACATCAACCCTACCAATGAAAATTTTCTGTAACTCTCCTTCCCCTTGGAACCAACTCCACTTACAGGATTTGAACTTTTGGAAGCCGGGTGGCCTTGCTCTCTCTTTGAGCATGTAGATATGCAAAATTCCTTCCCCGTCGAAGGGGATTCACAACAAATTCACGAGGGTTTCATTGCATCTTTTATTTAGCGTATCGATATGCAAGGAAACCCCATTGAATCAAACTTTGGAAAGAGCAGTAGTGGGAAAAAATAGGGATCAAAGAGAAGCAATACTGTGTCAGAGGAATTAGCCAGAAAACAAATAAAGAATAAGTACATAATTGTAACGAAAAGTCCTCTCAATTTGATCTGTGGGGTAAATGTCTCTATAGGTCAAGCGGTGGAGATGGAGGAGACGGAAATTGAGGGTAAAATTAGAGGAAGGTACCCTAGCCTTGAAGGTTTGGAGGACCAGGTAAGAAAAATTGGACAGATTTGTTACAATATGCACCAGAAACCAGTGCCCTGGCTAAGGGATGGTTCATATTCAAACTCAACAATGATGGAGATGTCAATAAGGTCCTCTAGAAAGACTAGAGCTATGGATCTATTCCTATCCTCTTCAAAAAATGGAAGCCATTGTTCAATGCAGACTGTGAAATATTGGACACACAACTTGTGTGGGTACGTCTATGTAATATCCGTCATTTTGTCCCCTAATCTATTACCACCCCTAGAATGTATCCTAAATAAGAAATTGATTAAAAATGAATTAAAAGTTAATTAACACCACTAATCAAGTATTTAGTCAAACCCCTATTTCCCCTGAATTTTTTCCGATTGCATAAGAAACAATGTGGAGTTTGGCACACGATACGATGTGGGGTTAATTCAAAATTTTTGAAACTGGGTATCAATGAAAAAATCCCTCCAATTTCTTATTTTTCAATTTGCCCCTGTTGGTTTACCCAGACCCAAAATACTCTCTGAAACCAAATCTGTATCTGTATTGAATCTACCCTGCTTGAACAAAATCCATGTGCCTATCAAAACACTCATTCTATGATCATACCGCGTTGATATCCTCTGAGCAAAATCGATTGTGTGGTGATACGACCGGTAAGTATTTTTGTTTTTCATTTTTTTTGTGCTTAAATGTTTTTACATGCTTACCCTTCTTGAACAAAATATACGAACCCATCAACAGGTCTGTGATCAAAGAAAAATTGATTGCATTGAAATATGATGAAAAAATTGATTGTTTAGTGACCATCTGACAATACTTTTCTTTACTTTTTCTGTTGATCGACTGGTGTAAATTGATTAAAACCATCAGCTATCTGATCAAACCAAATCAAGCTGCATTGAAATATTATGAGCAAAATCAATGGTGTAGTGATACGACTGGTAAGAATATTTTTGTCAGTTTTTGGTGCTTAAAATAATTTACATTCTTACCCTGTAATTTTTGTATTTAAGCAGTCTATAAAATTATTTATCAGATACTGTATATGTAGAGTAATTAAATTCACCGTTTATTATTTGATGTAGATATCAGTTTGGACAATCTGGATGCGAATCTAAAATCTCAGTTGGAAGGGGAAAAGAAATCGAAGGTTTTTACCAAAGGTGAGAATTTATGTAGTATTAATATTATGCCTTTATAAATACTCTGTTTTTTCACTCTTGCTTTACAATTAAGAGATCACGTGTAACTTGTGTAGGCCATTTTGGTGCCCCGTGATGATTGCATAATTTTACTTCTTATAAATTTGATCACGTTCAATACAAACCCTTATCCGTTGCCACATAAAGAACGAAATTCATTGCCTCTAGAGGTTGTGGAAGAAGATTTTCGAATACTTGCTGAAGAGGATGTCGAACGAGAAAAGAGACGAAAAATGAAGCAACAATTGTCTATACAATGACAAAATTCATGGAAATTATATAGAATTGAAAAAACTGATTGTTGGAGTGACGATGATGTATCCAGCGGTAATGATGTTGAGAACCAACCTAATGATAGGGATATACCTTATCAACTCTGATGTTGTTCAACTCTGCAGTATGTTAAGGGAAAGTTCCAAATGTTGATACAATTTCTATTCTTAAAGGAGAAAATGATTTAGAAGAAATCATTATCTGCAAAGTTATAGATGAGTCACATACAAGAAATGTAGAGTTGACAATGTTGGATCCTTGTAGTGATGATCCAATTATTTACAGTAATAGTACCAATGACACATGGACACATGCCATGGATGATGTTCTTCCTGTTCAAATGGTGGATGCAGATGAAAGTGGCAACCTCATGTTGCAACATCCTTCAATTTCTGAAATAAAATCACAATTATCTTCAAGTGGGCCAGATGAAAATCATAAAAAACATTCCACTGCAGTCATCAAGCGAGGGTTTTATACGGGATCTTGTTCAGATGTGACTCCGCTATTGACTCAAAATGGTCATTTTGTGAATATTGGTAGAAAAAAATTCATTCAAATGGATGGGCTATTTGTGCGAAACACAAATCCATTTGATTTTACCATAAAGCCATGCATGTATGTCCATATTTATTATGAAAAATTGACTGGAATTTCTGAAGATGAGTCATTGAAAATTCCATATCCTATAGAAGTGTTGGATTGTCTAGTAGATGTTTCAACTAGTGGAACATTTTTTTGGGTAAGAATATTTGAAAATCATGTAGCTGTTTTTGGTAGAGACCACTATATTCATGAAGGTGTGAATTTGCATCCACATAAGGTGTTTTACACAAAACAAGCTTTGTTGATACCAAATAAAATAATTGATGGTGAGTATACATGTGTATCTTTTAATATATATTCTTCAACTCATATATGAAAAATTTATTTATAGTATATAATGTTATATTATGTTGTGTTGTAGGAATTTTTGATGTTTTCTTCACTATGAGATCTATTAAAAGGACGGGCACTAGCAGTCGAAAAGGATAATATTTTTTTTGTCGGTTTATTGCTACGATTGATGATAAGCACACCCGTTTTCAACTTCTTGCAACAAAAGGTGACAATGAAGTTGTTACTGCTATATTAGCTGCATCTACAGAATATGGAACGCACAATGCATTTCCATCATATATCGGAGTATTGCATCCCAATCGAGTACATCGTCACAATATTCATCTTCTTTCCTACAAAGTTTTCAATCACATAAGGTCTCGACACATTATACACAGTGAATCTTATGTGGAAATTCCTTGTTCAGAGGAAAGTTTCATGGTTACTTTTGAACTAATTGCAATGCATTCTATACCTCCCGGGATTGTAAAGAAGAATAATTCACTAGAGTTTAGCATATAAGTCTATGAGAATATTAAGGAGGCTGTTTTATATACATGGCCAACCTTTCCTGATAGATATCAACCAACTTCAAGCTCAAGTGATCAGATTTAGACTCTTGGTAAATGGAGAGTGGGACCAAAATTTAGATTTCACTATTTGTATAGCCTACAGCCTGGCGTACAAGTACACTTTTCATGGGATTCACACCAATGGGACCCTGTCCATGAGTGTTATGGATTAGGGATGAGGACTAGTGTACCCCATTTGGATTTGTAAACATTTTTCCTTTCATTAATATATTTTTATACTGTTTGCTGTAATATGTATGGTGAATTATATTATTTAGTATATATGAATGATTTAATTCTCGCATTAAATTGTTTTATATGTACATGCACTCTGGTTCTATAGTAGCTGCTCCAGGATTAGATGTGTTGATCATTTTGGACTTTCAGTCTGTTGAAGAAGCTTGGGGTCTTTTGATAGAACAATTTACAGATTGTTGAAGAATGTACTATATTTCGGCAATATAATAGGCTTAATTCTCACGAAAAAATGAGTGGTGTTTTACCTTTTTTATCCAAGGACTAGATTTAGATTATTTAATCTAACACAAAAATAAAAACATTCTTCATGTGCTAGTAAGAACGTTACATAGTCAAATTGAATGATACGAGTTGAACATGATGTGTATTAATAGTCACCACTACACTATTCAATATTTTCAATTTTATCCTAAAAATTGCTATTGTGTAAAAATAATGAAAATCAGCCCTGACTCAATAGGGTTCAATTTTTGGCCTGTTTGAGTGATTCAAATTGGAAAATGTGAGTTTTCTTATTCTCTGTATTTTTACAGTTTCACATTTTCATTGCATATTTGCAAATACCAGGCAATTTGGTTGAGTTATTGTCATTGAAAACAATAGCTAAGTACTGAAAATATGGCTCAAGTGGCTTTGGGAAAATGACCACCATTTCCTCACACATAGAGAGAGATAACTATTTGGAGGGCACCATACTATAGGTGGATGACTAATGCACCTAAATTTAGTATCATCCATGGAAAAAAGTATCTGGTGAAGAATATATTGGCCTGCCAAAACATCCACTCAGCCTTTTTTCCACTTAAAACTGGCCTAAATGGCCCTAGGAAAATGACCATTAGATCTCACTAGTGAGGGATTAATTTTTTTTGAAAACATAATCTTTTTGGTGGATGATTTACACACATGACCATTGACTCATTCGCGATAAAAGGTCTATGGATAAGAAGATAATGGCCTATGAAAACAACCAATCAACCTTTTTTGCACACTCCAATATTATGCCCCCCTTTGGAAAAAATGGCTAAGTACTGAAAATATGGATCAAGTGGCATTGGGAAAATGACCGCCATTTCCTCACAAAGAGAGAGAAAACTATTCTGAGGGCACCATCCTGTAGGTGGATGACTAATGCACTTGAATATAGTCTCATTCTTGGAAAAAAGTCTCTGGTCAAGAATATAATGGCCTTCCAAAATGGCCACTCAACCTTGTTTGCACTTAAAACTGACCTAAATGGCCTTAAGAAAATGCCCACCAGTTCTCACCAATGAGGAATTAAATTTATTTGAAAACATAAGCTTTCAGGTGGAGGATTTACACACTTTACCATTTACTACTCGATAAAAGGTCTATGGCCAAAAAGATAATGGCATGCCAAAACATCCAATCAACCTATTTTGCACCATTCCAGAAAATGCTTGCCATGGGAAAAAATGGCTAAGTACTGAAAATATGGCCCAAGTGGCTTTGGGAAACTGACCGCCATTTCCTCACAGAGAGAGATAGATAACTATTTGGAGGGCACCATCGTGTAGGTGGATGAAAAATGCACCTGAATATAGTCTGAGTCTTGGAGAAAAGTATTTGGTGAAGAAAATATTGTCCTGCCAAAACAACTACTCATCCTTTTTTGCACTTAAACCAGGCCTAAATGGCCTTAGGAAAATGCCCGCCATTTCTTACCAGTGAGGGATTGAATTTATCCAACAACATAATCTTTCAGGTGGATGATTTACACACTTGACCATTTACTCCTCGATAAATGGTCTATGGCCAAGAAAATAATGGCCTTCCAAAACATCCAATCAACCTATTTTGCACCATTCCAACAAATGCTCGCCATGGACAAAAATGGCTAAGTACTGAAAATATGGCTTAAGTGGATTTGGGAAAATGACTGCCATTTCCTTGCAGAGAGAGAGATAACTATTTGGAGGGCACCATCCTGTAGGTGGATGAATGATGCACCTGAATATAGTCTCATTCTTCGAAAAAAGTCTCTGGTGAAGAAAATATTGGCCTGCCAAAACAACCACTCAACCTTTTTTGTACTTAAACTTGGCCTAAATGGCCTTAGGAAAATGCCCATCAGGTCTCACCAGTGAGGGATTAAATTTATCTGACAACATAAGATTTCAAGTGGAGGATTTACACACATGACCATTTACTCCTTCTTGATAAAAGGTTTATGCCCAAGAAGATAATGGCATGCCAAAACATCCAATCAACCTCTTTTGCACCATTCCAGAAAATGCTCGCCATGGGAAAAAATGGCTAAGTACTGAAAATATGGCTCAAGTGGCTTTGGGAAAATGACCACCATTTCCTCAGAGAGAGAGAGATAACTATTTGGAGGGCACCATCCTGTAGGTGGATGAAAAATGCACCTGAATATAGTCTCATTCTTGGAAAAAATTCTTTGGTGAAGAAAATATTGGCCTGCCAAAACAACCACTCAGCCTTTTTTGCACTTAAAACTGGCCTTAGGAAAATGCTCGCTAGTTCTTACCAGTGAGGGATTAAATTTATCTGACAGCATAATCTTTCAGGTGGAGGATTTACACACTTGACCATTTACTCGTTCTCGATAAAAGGTCTATGGCCAAGAAGATAATGGCTTGCCAAAACATCCATTCAACCTCTTTTGCACCATTCCAGAAAAATGATCGCCATGGGAAAAAATAGCTAAGTATTGAAAATATGGCTCAAGTGGCTTTGCGAAAATGAAATCCATTTCCTCACGGGGAGAGAGATAACTATTTGGAGGGAACCATCCTGTAGGTGGATGAAAAATTCACCTGAATCTAGTCTTAGTCGTGGAAAAAGTCTCTGGTGAAGAAAATATTTTCCTACCAAAACAACCACTTAGCATTTTTGCACTTAAACTTGGCCTAAATGGCCTTAGGAAAATGCCCCCCAGTTCTCACCAGTGAGGGATTAAATTTATTTGACAACATAAGCTTCTTGAAAATTTACTCGATAAAAGGTCTATGGCCAAGAGGATAATGACCTGCCAAAAAATCCAATCAACCTCTTTTGAACCATTCTAGAACATGCTCGCCATGGGAAAAAATGGCTAAGTACTGAAAATATGGCTCAAGTGGCTTTGGGAAAATGACCGCCATTTCCTAGCAGAGAGAGAGATAACTATTTGGAGGGAACCATCCTATAGGTGGATGACTAGTGCACCTAAATATAGCCTCAGTCTTAGAAAAAGGTCTCTGGTGAAGAAAAGCCTGCCAAAACAACTGCTCAGTCTTTTTTTCACTTAAACCTGGCCTAAATGGCCTTAGGAGAATTCCCTCCAGTTCTCACCAGTGAGGGATTAAATTTATCTAACATAAGCTTTCAGGTGGAGGATTTACACACTTGACCATTTAATCCTTCTCGATAAAAGGTCTATGGCCAAGAAGATAATTTCCTACCAAAAGATCCAATCAACCTCTTTTGCACCATTCCTGAAAATGCTCGCCATGGGAAAAAATGGCTAAGTATTGAAAATATGGCTCAAGTGGCTTTGGGAAAATGATCACCATTTCCTCACAGAGAGAGAGATAACTATTTGGAGGGAACCATCCTGTAGGTGGATGACAACTGCACGTGAATATAGTCTTAGTGTTGGAAACAATTCTCTGGTGAGGAAATATTGGCCTACCAAAACAACCACTCAACCTTTTTTGCACTTAAACGTGGCCTAAGTGGCCTTAGGAAAATGCCCTCCAGTTCTCACCAATGAGGGATTAAATTTATTTGACAACATAAGATTTCAGGTGGAGGATTTACACACTTGACCATTTACTCCTTCTCAATAAAAGGTCTATGGCCAAGAAGATAATGGCCTTCCAAAACATCCAACCAACCTATTTTGCACCATTCCAGAAAATGCTCACCATGGGAAAAAATGGCTAGATACTGAAAATATGGCTCAAGTGGCTTTGGAAAATGACCGCCATTTCCTCGCAGAGAGAGAGATAACTATTTGGAGGGCACCATCCTGTAGGTGGATAATTAATCCACCTGAATATAGTCTCAGTCTTGGATAAAAGTATATGGTGAAGAAAATATTGGTCTTCCAAAACAACCACTCATCCTTTTTTGAATTCCAAAATAGCCAATCAACCTAATTTTCACCATCTAGAAAATGCTCCGCTTTGGCAAAAATGGCAAAGTACTGAAAAGTGATAGCTTATGTTTATGTGCTTTTTTATGTCAAAGTACAACCAGTTTATAAAATTCCAAAGTAAAACCCATTTATAAAAAATGAAAGCTTATGTTTGTGCACTTTTTTATGTCAAAGAACAACCAATTTATAAAATTCCCTCCAATGACAAGGTTTGATATCAACATAGGGAAAAGTGCATGCCGAAGTCATGAATTATGACCTGGAAATACACTCAAGAAAAGCGTTTTGTTGCTAAAATACTCTTTGTGGGCATAATTTGTGAGCTTGAAAATACAGTCTGCATGCATCACCTCACCTCTGCTTCGAACCTAGACAACCATAGTTGAACTTGAAACAGGGGCATCCTCTACCATGAGTGCAATTGAAATGCAGAAATCCTCTTTGTGAAAATCCTCATAGCAGATCTAAGAGCTGATGTATACCTCACAAGAAAGAATTAGAGAAAAATAGAAGAAGAGTGCATAATGGAGCAGCAAAACATAGATGCAATAAAACTCAGATAGGAACAGAATAATTACATATGTTTCATTAATCTGTATATCAAACAATAATGCTACAATAGACTGGATTTGAATACCAAGGTGGTAATTCGAATAAGCCTACATGAACTCATCATCAGATTAATAGTGGAGTGTCATCAATGCACTGGTAGCTATCAAATTAGGTCAACTAGATGTAACTGAGTCTAACAGAATATAACTAGTCTTAACTAGATGTAACTGAAGCTGTCAGTAGTCAGAACAGATAAACCAGTCTCTCTGGATGTCTAACAGAGTGTATCAGTCAGTTAACAAGAAACTAATTGAGTGTAGTCAGTTAACAAGAAACTAACTTATTGTGCCACTGGTGGTATGTGAGAGAGCGCACACTTCACATGTGGTAGATAAAAAGAGGGTGCATCACTGACTAGTAGGGATGGAACTGAACAGAAAGAAGCTCCTGGGTCTAGCAGACTAGGGACAAGGTGCTGGGAGACAGGGCTACTGCTGACTAGGATGCATGCATGCATGACTGAATGCAAAACAATGATAATGCTAGGTAGGAAAGGAATGGAGTATAGAAATATCCTAACACCCCTCCTTAATCCATACTTTGCATCCCGGGCCCTGGTAACTGTAATATCCTGATTTTGACCCTATTGCATTAAAATTATAAATGATGTAAATATCGTTATTAAATCATGGTGAGGAGCTCAAGGCCAAGGCTCCACCATCGATTTATCGTTTTATGTATTGGCAATTAAAAATCGGTGCATATGGTTCTTGTGCTAGACAGGCACAATGTAAATTAAGACATCATGTAAATACGAATTTTAATGAAATACCCACAACTAGCTATGCAATGCAACAAGAGATGGGGGCATGATTTCACAAGGAATAGGGAGGGAAATTATTCAAAAACGTTGAGCCAATGGTGTAAGCTAGATGTCAATGAATGAACCCCAACTACCCATTTTGACTTATGCACCCAATCATTTAATTCTTCCAAGAGTTGGTTGAGGTAGTTAATGCCTTGGGAATGAAGAGGTATGACATCCAATTTCGTGCATGGGCAAGCCATCGAACTGGGAAAACATATTTTTTCTTCTTGGGCAAAAAAACACCCACGAAATGGTTCCCAAAGCCATCTTTCACCCATGGAATTTTCTCTCTCACGCAGTCTGAGCTAGCTGGGGCTTTCTCCTTCACGTTTTCCATCTTTTTCCTGCATTTTCCATGGCTGGGAACTTGTTTTTGTATTGCACAGTGGTTGGAAGGAAGGGAGTCACGATTTGGGGGTTTATGGAGGTTGTTTCTATCCCTTGAATGCCCATAAACGTTTTCTAGAAATGATTTTGCTCTCCCAGGGTTGATTCCCCAATTTCCATTTCGTTTTTGGTTGCCCACATTTTTTTGCAGCTAATGGAAACCCCATTTTGGACATCCCACTATAAAAACATTTCCCTTCATGCCCAGCACTTGTGATTTTGCTGTTCTGGGCATCTCTGTTTTGGTTTGAACCTGTGAGCAATAAATTTGGAGTGGAAGTGGACCAGAATTGACTTGATAAACCTAGTGAGGAAGGTAACCTCTCAAGAAGATCAAAAGGGTTGGTTACTCTTCTATGCATACCTGGAAGGACACTAGAATGGGAGGTATGGCCTGAGGGACTGTGCAGTAGTGAAGGGAATACTTCCTTGTTCCAGGTGTGTAGGTATTGTGGGGACCAAGCTAGATAGATCTTGTAGAGGGCATCCACATCTCTGTGGTTGAGCTCACTAGCTTAGCAATTCTTCCTTTCCATTGCATTAGCAGCCTGATAAACCCAATTGTGGATTGACTTGGCTTATTTTGGTGTATTTTGGCTATGTGTGAGTCTATTGTTTCCTTTTTCCTTGTAGAAATCATGCCCAGCTTGTGGGTGGCCATTGTGTTGAGAGATTGATGAGCACAACTGGCCTATGGTTGGGTGGAACGTTGCAGTTGCATAGCCAGCTGCTCGAGGCTACTTCGTTTCAAGATAAGTACTCTCTTTTATAAATTCTGCAATGTCTTTATTTAATGGTTGTCATGAAAATCTTGAATGTATGTTAGATATGTAGATGATTTTAATTCTACCGTGTTTAATTACAATATGCATATGTATATGTCTTTTATTGTCAATGAGTTTTTACTAAATGGATATGGGGCTATATGCCTAGTTTTAGCATCACGTTCTCTCCCTATCACTAGGATGATGGGAGTGGACGTTACAGTAACTAGGACCAAAGGTCACGCATACAATCGAATAAATGATAAAAAATTAAAAAAATGAACTGCCCATAAACTGAGGAAATGGGGAAAACCTCATGGGAAAAATACCCCCCCTCAAAAAAGGAACAACAAGGAACTCAAAGAACCTTCATACTAAGCAAAGAAGGAAAAAGCTTTCCTCAGTGAAAAATTTTGCAAAAAACTTGGCAAGCTGATCCTCTGTAGGATGCCAATGCAGGTGCTAGATCTGGATCTGGTCTTCTGATGTGCCTCCCACTTTGTAGAAGATGTATTGGCCAAAGCAAGTCTTTCAGGAAACCTTTCTGCTACTGGAGCGAATGGCTCATGGTGGTCCAAATTCTGAATCTTTGAGTATTTTTTGTCATAAAAATCAGAGTGTCTCCTGGTTGTAGATCCTCCATGGTGATTCTTTCCAAGATATTATAGATCAAACCCCACCATCATGAAACATCTCTCAGGAATAGGTATATGTACATGGCATAGTGCAAGGTTGGCATGATACTGATATCTGGTGGTTCTATGATTAGATGGATCCTCAACTGTGATCCCAGTAGCTGCAAGGACTTTGCGATCCAATATTGGCCTTGGCCCTAGATTGGGATCATGTGTTGGTTCTAGATCTAATCTGAATGTTCTTGAATTTTGATCTCAACATCAAAATATTTATCTTCATCTTCATTAGAAGAGGATTCACTCTAATCTTCATCAGATTCCGAAGGAGTAGGCAAAGAGAAAGGAAAAAAATGTGAGAATTCATATGCCTTGGAGGCATGATTTGCAAACCCTTTCTCTATAGTCTTCCCAGTGGAGATCTCTGTAATATCAACTGTGTCGGCACCAAAGATCACCTTCTTTGGTGATCTTGTGTAAGTCATCTAATATGCAAACAACAAATTTTTTGTCAGAGAGGGAACAAATAGAACATTCTTGAACTTTCCATTCTCCATATGTACTGTACGCATCCCTTTGGCAGCGATCTGAGAGTTGTCTCCCATGTGAATAGTTGGGCCATATTTTAGATCTAAAGAAGAAAATGATTCTTCATAGGAAACCATGTGTTTGGAGGATCCTGAATCTATGAGGAGGGCCTTTGATTTTCGAAAATCCATCCATCAATGCATGGCATTCCTCATGACCATCAGATTCAATTCCAGAATCAGACACTCTTGCACCTTTTGGAAGGGCAATGTTGTTATGTTCAAGAAGCTTGGTTAATTGATCTATTTTCTTGTGCATGCAAGTTCTCTCTGGGTGGTTTACTTTCTTGCAGTAGGGACACTTAGATCTATTAGATCTTTTCTGTTTGTCCTTCTTGGAGCTGGAGGCTCCTTTTGATGTACTTGAATTGGAATTCAACTTGGGTTTAGATGGCTTCTTGTCCTTGCCTTTGTGCCTCCCTTTCACATTCGCACTATTTGCTTCTCCAACTAAAAGAGATTGATCATTGGAGGCCTTGATGGCACCCATTTGGATTAATTTTTGTTGTTCTTGGATGAGAGATGCAGTAAAAACTTCTAAGGAGGGAATCTTCCAACCAGGGATTGACATTCACCCAGAGTGGAAGGTAGAGACAAAAACCAAAAATTCAGATCCTAGCTTACTCAGAATGGATAGCACCAATTGCTCATCCTTCTTATCAATGCCACACTACTTGCATTGCATAACCAAATTTTTGAATTTCGAGAAGAATTCTTGAATGGTCTCAAAACTGCTTGTAGGCAAACCAATTCATTCTCCAGAACATGGCCTCTTAGCTCATCTTGTTTTCCGAAGAGGGCCTCTAACTTCAACCATAAATTTCTTGGAGTCTTCAACCCTTCGAGATGAAACAATAGATCTCTAGAAATATGAATGCACATGTAACCAAATGCTTCATCTAATCGATTCAGATGCTTGGTTTTCTCCACAGCTGAAGTTGGTTCGGTGTCCCTTCCCATTGTTATCCTGTGTACAGATTTGCTTCTCAATGACATTCCCATATCAAGCTTCCAATAAAAGTAATTGAAAGGTGTCAGGATTCTAGGAGTGAGGGGAGTGTTAAATTTGCTCATCTCAACTGCTGGAGCGAATACAAGGTGAAACTGTTGTTACTGCAGTAGGTTGCTACAATTGCTAGAACTTTTTTTGGACTCAAGAACTTTGAATGACCTGCAAAAAACTCTCAAGAAGGGAGATAGACTATACTCTCAACATGCTCTGATACCATGTGAAAATACTCACAATAGATCTAAGAGCTTATGTATACCTCATAAGAAAGAACTGCAGGAAAATAGAAGAAGAGTGCAGAATGGAGTAGCAGAACATAGATGCAATAGAACTCAGATAGGAGAAGAATAATTACACATGTTTCATTAATCTGTATATCAAACAATAATGTTACAATAGATAGGATTCGAATACCAAGGTGGTAATTCGAATAAGCCTGGTTGAACTCATCATCAGATCAGTAGTGGAGTGTCATCAATGCACTGGTAGTTGGCAAACTGAGTCAACTAGATGTAACTGAGTCTAACAGAAAATAACTAGTCTTAACTGGATATAACTGAAGTTGTCAGTAGCAGAACAGATAAACTAGTCTCTCTGGATGTCTAACAGAGTGACAAGTGTATCAGTCAGTTAACAAGCAACTAACTGAGTGTGCCACTGGTGGTAGGTGAGAGAGGGTGCACTTCACATGTGGTAGGTGAAAAGAGGGTGCATCACTGATTACGAGGGATGGAATTGAATAGAAAGAAGCTCCTGGGGATAGCAGACTAGGGACAAGGTGCTGGGAGACAGGGATACTGATGACTGGGATGCATGCAATTGCATGACTGCATGCAAAAATGCATGCATGACTGAATGCTAAACAATGATAATGCTAGGTAGGAAAGGAATGGAGTATAGAAATATCCTAACACTCTTCTGCAACTGAAGTAAAAACATAGGCGTCCACATATGATATGATAACAATAAAAAAACTCCATGAGTATTCTGATGCATGGAGAGATGCAAATATTTGGCCACCAGGTATGGAAACTATCCCGAGGAAAGCAGAAGTTTTCGACTTTTTTTTTGGAATATTCAATTATGCTGATGAGGAGATATATGAGGCAATTTCGAAATATGATGTTGGGAATATTCAACTCGAAATTTTTTGGAAGCGGGTAAACCTCGACCCTGATTTGGTTTCCCAAGCTAGAAATATTCCATGCAGAGGGCCTGAAGTGATTTTAAGCTCTTGGAAAACCCCTAGACAGGAGAAGAACCAAATGGCCAATAACATTTGTGGGACATAAGTATATGTTCCGAGGAATGGTTTAAGAATGCAAGATGCCCCTCCCAGAATATACAAAACATTGATTCAGATTGTTCTTCGGACAATTTTCTTGAATCATCACATGCAGGACATTACGGGTGAATGTATGTGGGTAGTGATACATTGGGTGGAAGATATACCTGTAGATATTACTTATTTATTGGATAAGAAAATCCACTCTGCCCTGCAAGAGAGCCAATTAAGGAAGGTTAAATTTAGTTTCCCAGGAACACTTCAAAAAATTATTGATTTATGTCGACCCCATGCTACTAAAACATAGATTTGTGATAACAACCAGCATGGAAATATATCTTTTCCAAAACCACATGTTCATAAAACATAAGTTAGGAAATGTAATAGCAGGGAACATAATGAGGAATTGCCAGTATAGTTTCCTCAGTAGAATGAGGAATTAGTAAAATATCCTGAGCACCATGGGGAATTACCATTACATCCTCCTGGATAGAACGAGGAATCGCCAGTACAAAGTCCTTAGCACCATGATGAATTACCAGTGCAGTCTCCTGATTTTGTCACAATTGATGTAGTTTGTGCTACCACAACTTTGAACGAGTTACATGGAAATTTAGATAGAGGTCATTGGGATGAGGTGACAGGAAATGAAATGGAACAAACTACTGCTCACTTTTCCATTCCTCAAGAGGTTCTTGATAGAATTCCTCCTAAACAGTGGGCAATTGAGTATGCTTGTTCTTCCAAATCTGATTCAAGGGATTCCACTATGCATTTAGACATTCCACATATAAGTTTGATAGTAGATACATGTTCATCCTATATGATAAAATGGAGCATTTCAAGGAGCAAGATTCCTATATATGCAATTGTGCAGAAGAGGGCTTGAGAAAAGATAATAATATTATAGAATGCCTCAAACAGATAGCAGCGTTGCAAAAGATAGTTGTGGATAATCAATTCAAAGTGAACATAATTATAAAAGGGGAAGAAGAAATGGTTGAACTATTATCCAAAGAAGTAGACAAAATCACTGATGAAGCTGAAAATGAAATTGAGTCAGTGAGGGTTGTGTATAAAGAGGATTTGGAAAAAGCTAATGTTGAAGTGAGTGAACTCAAAGAAGAGTTGAAAAAAGACCACTTGTTTTCAATGTACCACAAATAAGGAAATAAATGGGTCCTTTACAGGTATTGGAGGATAAAATTAAAGAAAATGAACATTTAATACAAGAATATCAGTTGAAGATGAAAGAGTGGGAGGGAAGACATGGTAAAAAAGTTGGAGAATTAGAATCATTAATTTCTAGTTTGAGAAAATCCATTTCTAAGCAAGTTGATAAGTTGAGAGGAAAAAGGTTTGAAAGGATATATGAATCTCTGGAACTTAAAAACCAAAGGAGAGGGAAAAAAAATTACAGTGAAGAAGGTGGTGAGGGTGAAGGTAAGGGTACCAAAGGAGACGAGGGTAAGGGTAGAAGGAAAAAAATGCATACATGTATAATGTCCTTAGAAGAGTGAGAGAAGTCCTTATCAAATTGAGAGAAGATGCTATAAGAATGCTTCTCAATGAGCATTGCACTAGGTGACTTGTTTGGCTCATCACGATCATATAAAGAAATGAAAGAGAAGATGACTGGAAAAGATCCAAAAATAAGAGAGGTGGAATCAAAACTCTTCGATGACCGAAAAGTTCAGCATTTGGGATATTTTATGGAAATTCAAAAAATTAAATCCACAATTGCTGATTTGCAGAAGGAATTACAAGGTCCAGCTGCTGCGATGATGGCAATTCCTATTGTTCCCAACTAGACACAGTTGAGGGAAAAAGAGAATGAGAAAGAAATACAGAATCTGAAATGTGAATTGACTGAAGTTAAATATTAGTTGAAAAATACTAGACAACAATTTGAGGTCAAGGAAAAACATGAATCAACGAAGTATAAGAAAAATGTGGAAATGTTGAACAAACTGATGGAGGAAAAAATGTTTTTCTTTGAAATTTAAAAAAAGTTACACAGAGAGTTAAAGAGCTTGAAAAAAAATTGCAAAACGTGCCTTGTACAGCTCCAGAACAATTACAGTCTTCTATGAAAGGCAAGAGAGACCATTCAGATTTGTCTTCTGCTCAAGAGGAGGGATGGAAACCATCTCAAAAACATGCTAGACATGTATTAATCAACGTATATATGTATTTATTGATAGATAATGAAAAATGAATTTTTGTATTTATCGACAGATAATGAAAAATGAATTTTTGTTTATCGACATATAATGAAAAATGCTTTTTAGTTGTCTTACTTTTTATGTCTAGGAGTTAGTGGTTCTACCATCAATGCTTATGAAGTATGGTATTCATGTTTATTCAGTCCTCATTCGTATGGTATTCATGTTTATGAAGTCCTCATTTTTTATTGATATCTTATTTATGTCCAGGAGTTAGTGGTTCTACAGTTAATTTTTTGGTTAATACTTTATTGCGATGTGAGGCATGATTATCAACAATTTCATAGTGACATTTTTGCACCTATGACCACTTTTTTTCGTGGAGCTAGCTGCTTCCTCACCTTCTTTGATGGATTTTATATGCACAGGTCCATAGAATTTGTCCCACTATTTTTCATAGATGAATCTACAGATGATTCCCAACATATTTCAGTGGATCTCTTGTTTCCACATTATAAAGTTTGTGTTTTTCTACAACTCTCATAGAGGCCACCCTCACCAAGCTGTGGAATTGTTACCCCCTCATTTTGCATGGGTATCCACTTATGATTTGCATAACAAATTTAGTGGGGGTGACATTATCATGGAACCTTGATGTACCCATAGAGTTTTTCTTGGTTACTTGCTTGGTCATGGAGAGAACCTAGTTGGATGCTTGGGAATGATTGTTAACACCCCAAAGTGCTCACTAGCTCATTTCCCTATTTCCATGACCCTTTTGTCCACTTTTTCCACCATTAATTGAGCCTCTAAAACCTTCAAAAGGTCACCAAAAAGACCAAAATCCATCTTTTTCCCCTCAAAATATGTAATTTTCCTCAAAAAATACAAAAAACCCTAAAAAAGGGTCCAAAATTCCCAAAAATCAATTAAAAGGGAATAAAAATATAAAATATATTCAAAAAAGGAAAAAAGAGGGAAAAATAAGAAAAAGAAACTTAAACCATTTTGGTCAATACCATTGGTTTCCTTAAACCATAATGGTATTCCCCATCACCAAAAAACTATAAAAAGGTGATAGGGGCTCCTCACTATTCATCCACATTCATCCTATCCTTATGCTGCCAAATTCACTTTTGAGAGCCCTAGCCTCACTTTTGAGTTTGAAGTTCCCCATTTGAGCATTGGAGAAGAAGAGACCATTGGACCATTGGAGCACCTCAACCTTGCAGCTACTCAAACTCAACCATCCTCACCATCGAGATAATATGATTTCTGTAAAACCATTTTTTTCATAAATAAAGAATTTGCTTTTGCATAGAGATTTGAGTTCTTTACCATTTATTTTCAAAGTTTTTACATGAACATGCTAGATTAACTCTTTATTTTCTTACATCTTAGATTAATTCTGCTTTTTTACTTTAATTTTTTTATTTTTTCAATCGAAAGTGCTACTACAAGTTAGTAGGTGCTCATTAGCACATGCTTGGGTGAAAACCCAAGCAACAGTTTTTGGTGACTCCACTGTGTTGAATCTTTGAATCTTTGATTTCGGATCTATATTTTAGTTGTTTTTTATTTTTAATAGTGTAGATATGGACTGCTTCTAATCCCTTAGCTTACTGCCATAGCCATTGGCCTTTTTTGCAGCCTGAACAACCCAAAATTTTAAATTTTGGGTTCATTTTTCAGTGACGTTTTCCATACAGCATATTGTGGGTTTCGGCACCCACAGTCACGATTTCATCGTGGCTGTCGAGCCCTCTTCCACGATTTTAAAAAACTGATTTTTTCATCCCAAGCGCGACTGTGCACCCACTCATCCATGATTTGATTGCGAGTTTCTAGCCCCATAGGCGGGATTCTGAAACCCCGATCCAGTGCATCCCAAGCGCGACTGTGTAACCCCTCAGCTGCTATTTGATTGTGAGTTTCTAGCCCCATAGGCGCAATTTTCAAACCTTGTACTTTTGCATCTCGAGTGCGACTGTGCACCCTCTCAGCCGCGATTTGATCACAACTTTCGCCACAAAAAACCGCGATTTCGTCTGGTAAAGACCGATTCGTTTTTCTAAGTTTTTCTCATTTCGGCCCATTTTTTCCAGCCATCTCCCTTGCATATTTGGACAGCCTACTATTTATTTTTTGTAGCATTAAAAAATAATATTTATTTCCTTCTTTTTTGCTTTACTACGTCATTTTAAAAAAAAATTCAGTTTAGTGAAAGAAAAAGAGTGAAGCATTTTTCTGTTAGACATTTCATATTTTACAAATTAAAACCTTAATTTTAATTTGTTTTATTTTTTTTGCCCAAGCGAGTTCATTTTTATGCTATTTGCTTTACCTTAAACATTTTAAAGAATTTCACCTATTTTTTGAAAAGTTTTTAAAAGCATTTACATTGAAATCGTTTTCATATTTACATTCCTGTCATATTTTGCAAGTTGAAATCCTTATTTTAATTTGTGAATTTTTCGCCCAAGAAAGGCATCTTTGTTTTAGTACATAACCACACCATCATACAATTTGTCACAATAAATCCAAGTGAGCCTTAAATTTCTCTTAACTCAACCAACATTCTAACCCCATTTGGGGAACACCAAAAGAATATTGTAGTTAGGTAGGACTGAGGGGATAAGTATCCAAATAACACCCCTCACTCACTTTCATTTTGAGACATAGTGGTTGACATTTAGGGTACCAAATTCCCCTAGTACTTGTTGGCATGGTTTAAAACCAATTTGTCGGAAAGGACTCTCCCTTAGGAGGGTCGAAGTAGCCAGACTGGTTCCAGAGGCCTGAGTTGACTACCGCAATCCATTCAGTCACCGAAGGACACATACTCGTTGTTCTCGTTGTACCACCCTTGTGGGAGTACAACGGTGATAAAACAAGAGCTGCAGATTCACCTTTCTGGACGTGTCATGAACGGGGTATCTTAGTGGCCTATCTTCTAGGATTGTCTACTCGGTGTCCCTCCCGGTAGGGGGATATCTAGCCTTTGGTTCTACAATTCATATTGTTGACTTGGATTTCATCACCTTGCAGAGGATATGCCTTGTTGAGTCATAATACTTTTTAGTTAGGTGCTTGCATGCTCTTTTACCACCCATTGGTCTAGTAAGAACACCATTTTTTATTTTCTAGGAGCCATTTGCATGTTGGTATTTTGACCACATTTTCTTTTTATTACTCCACTTACGATAACATAGTTGTTATAGTAAGTGTTTTGAGTTTGGTTGTTGGCCTGAGTGCCATTGTTTTTTATGCTCCCCTCCTGTACACATGGTTGCATCAGGGTTTTTCGAGCTTTCCACTCACCACCACTAGTCAGTTTTAATAGACAACCATTGAGTCCCCGAGATGTTCTCGGCATTTCAGGGGTGAACCCCCTCAGTTCGGTTCACTTGACACCACATGTCATAGACATAGATATTTGTCACTTGACTCCACGCATAATTGACATAGAGCTCCATCATCCGATTCTGACGCACCTCATTTCACATTTGACTCTGAGGCAGAATCCGAAAATCCCATCTACACCGCACCCACTAGCCACATGGCTGGTACAACTTTTGACCCTTTCTTCACAGGGACTGTTGGTGGAACATAAACCACCGCCGACACCACAATGACCACCATGGTAGCCACAACTACCACACCTCCCTTAGGGATTCCCAACATGGGACCCACACCTACCTTAGGTATTCCCTTGAAAGGAACCACTTCCACCATACCAAACCCAAGGTCTACTATACCTAATCCAAACCCTTCTGTAACTCATGTTGCACTTGGGGGCACTGGCCCCTCTCACACATCTTTAGGTGAAGGGAACATCCCTTTTACAACTCATGTTCCCTTTGCGGGCAGTGGCTCAACCGATAATGCTACCACGCGCACTTATGCCCTAGCAACCATGTCACACCCCTCTGCCAGTATGCCATTTATGGATGGTCTGAACTTACCAGACCTTGCAAGGTTAACAAATTACCCAATTAGACATGACCCTAATTGGCCCCCCATGCCCACAAAGCTCCCGTCAGACATCCCAAAGTTTGAAGGGAAGGACGGAGAAGACCCACAAAATCATGTTATGTCGTTTCACCTATGGTGTTCCTAAAACTCCATAGTCGATGATTCGATTCGACTCCGACTTTTACAAAGAAATTTCATTATTGCGGAAGCCAAATGGTATATTGAGTAGCCACACGTGACACACCCTATGTTTACATCCCTCGCTTCAACTTTCCTACAGTTCTTTCAACTACCCATACGCTATGATGCAGGAGTAGAAATCCTACTGTCTTGTAGACAGAATACAACCACCCATATCACAGATCATATCCATTAGTGGAGTAAGCACCATAGTCTCTGCAAGATCAAGCTAGATGACCAAATCTTCTTGGATTTGTTCCTAGAATCCCTCCCACTCATAGCCAAGGATGTAGCTTCTGAACGACCCCAGTCGGAAGAAGAAGCCATTTTAAAATCCCAGCAGTTCGACTTGATCTACACCTAGTTTGGCTATTTATACACAATCTTACCAGATGTCCCACGTGATGATCCATCCCGGAGCGATGCGCCGAGGGAATCCGATGCCACTGACGATATCATTGGCTAGGTTATGGCACAAAACAAACCTTTCACCATGATGAGTACCAACAACCCCCCAGACCTGTCTAGGGCTACATCTCATTCTAGAGCTACAACTTTGTATGCTCCAATGATGAACACCCACCACACTCATGGACCCTCATGTCCACCACAGTGTTATGGGAAAGCATCCTCGGCTTATGCACCAATTACATATTATAACCAGCAGGCCAATCAGACTCCGGTCCATCCACAAGCCCAATCATCTTATTACCCTCAAAAGGCAGCACCTCCTGCCCCAACACTTCCACTAGCTAAAGGTTATCAACAACCACAACAAACAATGTGTCCAACTCCAAACCCTCCCGCTGACTATCCACAGCAGCTTGCTCCAACACTTGCTCGACCTCAGAACCCCCCTACTGCCCAAGGGAAAGTATATGCATAACAAAACCAACCTCAAAACCAAAACAACCAGCGTAATCAAGGAGGTCAACAGAATCGTGGAAGAGGACGCAACCACAGAAATAAGTAACCACAAAACCAAGGAGGAAAGCCACATAATCCTCCAAATAACAATAACGCTTCTCCTACCAACCAAAACCCTGATCGACCACCGAAACAGGGTGAAAACCCCAACTTAAGAACACACCACCCATGTTCCTTTTGTTCGGTATATGGCCACTACACACATAATTCCCCCCATTTAGAGAAAGCACGTCAACTTTGGGCTGATGACGCCCAACGACAAGGCCACACTGCACAGCCATCACCACCTCCTCAACCGCAACCCATGATATTGTAGAATCCTCTACCCAACCAAGGAGTAGTAAACACCCATCCAATGGATCCCCCACAAGGATTCGCTGCACCATAGCAACAAATTACCTATGCTGCAACCAATTACCAGCATACAGAGTTGAACACTCACTATCTGCTAATGATGTCATCAAATGACATCAACCTTCAAACTCGCCGAAACCAATACGAATCAGCCCCTGAAACCACGCCTACTGATCCATCATCAAGCACCCTTCCAATTGATTAGACATACGCATACCTAATATGCCAATGGATGGGGGTCCAAAAGTCCCTCGCGGCCCCCTAATACGAATCAACAATAACCCTAACGCTTATGCAACTTCAAACTATAACATTGTAGAAGACTTAGCCCAGTCCCCCGCTGCTATGTCTGCTTTAGAAGTCCTAAAAAACTATCCTACACAGAGGAAATTATTGTTGTCTGCCATTGGTGCCATATACCCTAACGACTCCCATATGATTGCATTTGACTTAGACCAAGCCGAACCAGGTTTTCCTTCATCACTAGCTTTTCAGGTTTCTGTATCCATTCGAAACCTTGTCATCCATCGATTCATCATCGATGAAGGTGCCTCCACCTGTGTTATGTCGACTTTTGTCTGGCAGAAACTTGGATCCCCCACACTTCAGCCATCAACTACCGCATTGCGAGCTTACGATGGTCATTCATCCCAACCGCAGGGCCTGTCAGTTAATGTGCCCATACACCTTGGGGGGAAACTAGTTCTCATAGACATAGAGGTCATTAACGCCTAGCTTAATTACCACCTTCTATTAGGATGAAGTTACATGTATAAAATGAAAGCAGTCGCTTCTTCTGTATTCTACCTCATGATGTTTCCCCATAAAGGATGTATAGTCAAAATCGACCAGATAACATACTACGATCCTAATGCCCCCGCCACACCTGAAAACGTTTTACCCATGATTGAACAACCCATTCAGAGTGAACCCACATCGTTCGTCTCCTCAGTCAGACCCAGGTTATATTCAGATACTCCCGTGACCTCCACTTTCCAATCTGTCCCACCCCCTTTGTGGATAATGAAAATTTCTGATTTGTGCACCCTTTCACACAACACACAACCACCTACTCAACAGCCACCATTACTGCCACACCCACCCACAGTGCCTAGTCATATCGGAGCAACACCGATTCACACTATCCCATTCTTATTTCCTCCTACAGGAGTCACCAGCACGCCAGTAATGGCTATGCTCAATATTCTAGGGCTAACGTTAGGACTACCTATGTGGTACCTACCTTCCCCAAACCCCCCTGACACCGAATATCATTTTAAAACTGGTGCAAGCCATCAATACTTTGAACCTCCCATCCCCTGGTGTAACGAACATCCAAAACCGACCACCACCAATAGGGTCCACTGCATCAACATCTAGTTATGCTCCCCCTCAACTCCGCTACAATGGGGGAAGAGGCCCTCAAACCTACACCATCAGACCCACAACCCGTACCCCCCCACCGACTCCCAAGATGGCGAAGAATCCCCCAACAATCCGTGTTCCCCCCAAGTGCTCTTTGTGCAACGATATAGGCCATGCTACCCATCAATGTCCACAATTACTAGCACTTCAAGAACACATGAAATTGTTGGATGATGACACTAACATCCCAGTTGTCAAACTTGAACTACCCCCTCATCCTCGCGATAAATTGCTGCATAACAACCACCCTTGTGTGATATGCTGCATTTACGACCATTACTCACATCACTACCCCGATCTCCCAAATTACAGAGCGGCTCTATACGAACTGAATAATGCCGACCTAGAGACATCCCCTCCTCTTATTGAGGAAATTCATCCCCCACCATCTTCCTCCTAGGAAGATATTAACACAATTTACATGGTTTCCAATGGAGACCCCTCTTTCCATTCAACCCCTTCCATTGATCCCTCCGACACACATGTTCAACCTTTTCAAATCAAAGTGGAAACCACATGTCCACAGCATGGGGGCAGGCCTGAAACCTTGCCTACTCATCATCATCGTCATTCTCGTCGGCGATACTGGGGGCATCCACCCTGCAAAGGGAATTCCCACTCATCATATCATCACTTCAATATGCCACCATGACCCACAGCTTCATGGTAAACCCCCCCTCCAGTAGTTGGTCAATGCCCTGTTGATCCCTCTCTAAGACAACATCTGCACCGCATTGCAACTCTGAGTTCGGGGGCATAATAGATTACCACGAACTTGCGATAGGGGGCATGATCAATAATTTTGACCCTACCCCATCACTTCTATCTCATCACTTTAGCGAGCCCATTGTTCAAACCAACACATATGTGATCCACAATCACAAACCCCATGCACATAGCATGGGGGTAGGTCATTAACCCTGCTCACTTTTTCACATGCGTGATCTCAACCATTTTTGAGGTCACATGTCACTTGTATATTTGATTTGATTTGATACACCTAGTATTCTTCCCCCGCGGGTCATCATTTCTCCCCACCAGTGCATCCTTGGCTTGGTGGGCTCACCTTTGTTTGTAGCCATTTTTTAACCTAGTTTTTTCCTTTGACCATTCCAGAGTCATTATGACCTCTGTTTTTCGCACCATTTGCACTGTCGGATTCATATTTCCATTCCTATGATGATGCTTGAGATCATTTCTCGCTCTCACCACCACATTTTTAGGGCACTTTTTCCATTCCCCTCGTCGCCTCGGTTTGCATGCCACATCGACCGTTGTCCATTTTTTACACTCTTTATATCACTGGATTCAGTTTTCCGTGCTCATGACAATGCTTGAGATCATTTCTCGCACTCGCCAATACCTTTTTGTTCGTTATTATTTTATCCCTTTTTCGGGCCAACCAATTCTTTTTTGAAAAAGGCACTTAGGGAGTTTCTGTTAAGCTCTTTTCTGACTCCTAAAATAATGAAAAGGTCGTCAAGCAATCTTTCTTCCTTTCATGCTCACTAAAAGTATCTGAAAGGGAGTCTACCTGGTATAAGTTTACCCCTTTTTCAGACCTTGTAGACTAATTATGAAAAAGGAATACTCTAGTCACATCGGCTAGAAGAGTTCTCCATTTGCATCATTTTATGCTTTTTCGGGCCTTGGAGACTAACATATGAAAAAGACTACCAATGGAGTCTACTTACCACTTTTAGACTCTCTAAAATTGAAAGCACCCACGAGCATGAACAGTCCCGGGCTCGCACAAATCGACGAGACAGTACCATTTTTTAGCACACTTTTATCCCTTATTCGAGCTCATTGAAAGCACGAAGACGGCCCCAATGGTGCTTTTTCTGCGCCACAACAGATCATGTCTACTCACATGGAAGCTTCCCCATTATGGTCACCTTTGTTCAGATTATTCTGCAATATGTCACCCTGAGAGTCTCCCAATAGCATCCATCAGCTCGTCCCCTGGAGTTACTCCAGTCTGCAATACATACCCCTGATCCCTTAAGCTATGATCCCCACACCTAAAAGTTAGCTTCATATGTTGCTAGGTCAACCATGTCATCATGCTATGACCAAAGGAATTTTTAGTCCACCCACTCTATGACCCCAGTTATTCCCCATCCCCATAGTATGTCAGTCCTACCATCAGTACTATCACACTTCGGTTGTACACCTCGCGCTCCTATTAAGGAAACATCATCACCTTGGTAGTTGCTGGTATCCCTCTGTCGACGCCAACCAAATCTATTCCAGAGGATAGACCTAGAGGTCCCTCTACGTTGGACTCATCACCATTAGTGATGAGTTCCTACGGATCATTTTAAAAGGAGTCCTTAGTGCCTCTCCAAATGATTATTTCTCACATGCTCAACGTCAACACCTTGATCGCATCGTTGAGACTCATACAGGGTATCGGTCCTTTCAGTTATTTTGTTGAAGACCTCGGACGTCACCTGACTCTAGCACATTTGTGAGTCTACCTGAGAAAACAATCAGTCACATGTTCCTATGGATATCCGGGTTGCACTTGGCAACAGTATTCAGAAGTACCCCAGTTTTATACTCCCTCGAGTATACAGTTCCATATACTCTTCAGAAGTTGACTCATAGTTATTGAGTCCCTACAGTTGTTGGACACCTTCAGATCCAGTAGTTCATCAACCTTTTTGACACCTCATTCAGAACGATTGTTTCTCTTTTCCAGTGTATGAATTCTTTAGATCAGTCATGGTATGACCATGTGTATATCCCAACATTGTTTCCCCTCTAGACCATTATGATGTACACAATAGGTGTCCCTCCTGGTAGGGGGATATCTATCCTTTGGTTCTACAATTCATATTGTCTAACTTGGATTTCATCACCTTGCAGAGGATATGTCTTGTTGAGTCATAATACTTTTTAGTTAGGTGGTTGCATGCTCGATTTCCTCCCCTTGGTCAGTGAGTCCACCTTTTTTCTATTTTTGGGAGCCGTTTGTATGTTGGTATTTTCACCACATTTTTTTATTACTCCACTTACTATAGCATAGCTGTTGTAGTAAGTGTTTCGAGTTTGGTTGTTGTCCTGAGTGCCATTTTTTTTTACGCTCCCCTCATGCACACACGGTTGCATTAGGGTTTTTCGAGCTTTCCACTGACCACCACCCATTATTTTTAATAGACAATTGTCACCATTGAGTCCCCGAGACGTTCTCGATGTTTCAGGGGTGAAATCCCTCAATTTGGTTCACTTGACACCACACGTCATAGACGTAGATATTTGTCACTTGACACCACACGTCATCGACATAAAGCCCCGTCATCCGATTCTGATGCACCTCATTTCACATCTGACTCTGAGGCAAAATCCAAAAATCCCATCTACACCGCACCCACTAACCACATGGATGGTACGGATTTTGACCCTTTTTTCACAGGGACTGTTGGTAGAACATCATCGACCCTCACCACCACAATGGCCACCATGGTAGCCACAACTACCACACCTCCCTTAGGGATTCCCAACTTGGGACCCACACCTACCTTAGGTATTCCCAACATGGGACCTACACCTACCATCACCGCCACTACTCAGATCCCAGTAATTAATGGAACCATTCCAAACCCATCTGTAACTCACGTTGCACTTGGGGGCGCTGGCCCCTCTCACACATCTTTAGGTGGAGGGCACATCCCTTTTACAGCTAATGTCCCCCTTGGGGGCACTGATTCGATTCATAATGCTACCATTAGCACTTATGCCCCAACAACCATGTCACACCCCTCTGCCAGTCTGCCATTTATGGCTAGTATGAACTTACCTGACCTGGAAAGGTTAACAAATGACCCAATTAGAAATGACCCTACTTGGCCCCCCATGGACACAAAGCTCCCATCAGACATCCCAAATTTTGAAGGGAAGGCTGGAGAAGACCCAAAAAATCATGTTATGTCATTTCACCTATGGTGTTCCTCAAACTCCATAGTCGATGATTCTATTCGACTCCAAATTTTACAAAGAAATTTCACTGGCTCAGCAGCCAAATGGTATATTGAGTAGCCACATGGGACACACCCTACATTTACATCCCTTACCTCAAATTTCCTACAGTTCTTTCAACTACCGATATGCTATGATGCAGGAGTAGAAATCCTACTGTCTTGTAGACAGAATACGACCACCCATATCACAGATCATATCCATGAGTGGCGTAAGCCCCGTAGTCTCTTCAAGATAAGGCTAGATGACAGTATTTTCCTGGATTGGTTCTTGAAATCCCTCCTTCCACTCATAGCCAAGGACGTATCTTCTGAATGACCCTAGTCAGAAGAAGAAGCCATTTTAAAATCCCAGCTGTTCGACTTGATCTACGCCTAGTCTGGCTATTTATACACAATCTTACCAGATGTCCCACATGGTGATCCATCCTGGAGAACCACGTTGAGGGAATCCCATGCCATTGACGGTATCATTGGCCAGGTTATGACACAAAAAAAACTTTTCACCATGATGAGTACCATTAACGCCCCAAACCTCTCTAGGGCTACATCTCATTCTGGAGCTACAACTTCGTATGCTCCAATGATGCACACCCACCACACTCATGGACCCTCATGTCCACCATAGTGTTATGGAAAAGCACCCTTAGCTTATGCACCACCTACATATTATAACTAGCAGGCCAATCAGACTCTTGTCCATCCACAAGCCCAATCAGCTTATTACCCTCAACAAGAAACACCTCCTGCCCCAACACTTCCAATAGCTCAAGGTTATCAAAAACCACAACAAACAATGGGTCCAACTCCAAACCCTCCTGCTTACTATCCACAGCAGCTTGCTCCAGCATCTGCTCGACCTAAGAACCCCCCTACTGCATAGGGGAAAGTATACGCACAACAAAACCAACCTCAAAACCAGAACAACTAGCGTAATCAAGGAGGTCAACAGAATCGCGGAAGAGGACGCAACCACGAAAATAACCAACAACAAAACCAAGGAGGTCAGTCACCAAATCCTCCCAAAAACAATAACAATGCTCCTACCAACCAAAATCCTGATCGACCACCGAAATAGGGCAAAAACCCCAACTTAAGAACAAACCACCCATGTTCCTTTTGTTTGGTATATGACTACTACATACATAATTGCCCCCATTTAGAGAAAGCACGTCAACTTTGGGCCGATGACGCCCAACGACAAGGGCACACTACACAGCCAGCACCACCTCCTCAACCACAACCCATGTTGGTGTTTATTATGTGTTAAATAATTCCAATATTTAAATTGTCAACCCGAGAAGGGAGCTTATGAGATGCAATCACTATATGTGCAGAATTGAAGGCTTGAACTAACCTAAGCTAACTAAAGATGCAACTATATGATTCTAAACTACTTGCATGACTTTCATAATTCAAATGCAAGAATTTATTCTATCTATGAAAACAGGAAACTGATTGACGAATGAGGCGAGTAGGAAATTTAATAAAGATGTTTAATTGAACTGAATTGATTTGGAAGCAAGTAGAAAACTTGATAAAGATGTTTAATGTAGAAACAAGTAGAAAACTTGACAAGGATATTTATTTCTGATCCAAATCTTATGTTATGATCATCTTCATTAATTATATGAAATGGGAAACTAATCCTATGATTAATGAAGAAACTATTAAAACTGAAATAACTTAGAAAATAGAATTATTAAATCTTATCTTAAGCAAATATTGAAAACTTATAATAAATTGTGCTTAAAAATAAAACTGATACATTCTAAAACAATAACTTATTAACAAATCCAATATAAAAGACATAATTCTGAAAATTAGTTGAAAAGAAGATTAGAAGAAATAGTAAGGAAACTAAAAAGAATGACAAAACTTAATTAAAACTCTATGTAACATAAAACATGGTCTTAATTACATTAAAAACTGTTAATTAGAAACAAGAAGAATTATGGTTGAAAGGAAAAAGAAATCAGATTCTGAAAAAGGTCTAAAACAATGTAGAAAGCGTAAAGGTTTGAATGACGATCCGAATGCCTGTCTGAATGGCGGTCCGAATGCCAGTCCAAATGGAAGAAAACGAGTTAAACTAAGGAAAAGAAGAATTTTGGATGACTTTAATTACCAGTTGGCTGATGCATATGATCCTACTGTGCAAAGGAAGAAATAGGTTGAGTAATTAGGAGCTAAAATAACAAGAAAACTATTTATACTAATTATTCTGTAAGGAAGATGAAAAAGAGATTGTGTTAGCAGCAGAATATGATTCACAAGAAAAGCAAGGAAATAACATCTACAGTAAACAAGAATAATTTAAACAACTGAGAAATAAATTATCTACTTGCAGAAAGAAAATACAAAATGAAATAAACCTCTGGTTGATGAGGGGCCCTTCCCAACAATCAGAGGTGGAACAAAAATCATCTTAATCACTATCAGCAGAGCATCAACGTACTGAACTTCCATTTATTGGAGAAAAATTACACAATACTTCTGTTTATTCTCTACTCTATCTGATCCTCTAAACTCTTCACAGCTATGAACTAACTCTGTTTCTCTATGCAAGCATCTATTTATAAATTACAATGGATGAGAAGGTCGACATAGTCGACCTCTCTAATAATAGATGCGTTTAATGAATAACTAGCTGCTTTGAATGGTGCATGACAGTGTAGGGAGTATACACCAGGATGAACGGAGTTGATTCCTTCACGAGGCAGCTGCAGCGTTGGTTTTCCTTGGACGTGGGAAGAGAGGTAGCATGCTGGCGCACTGAACGAATGGAGGAGAGGTTGCTGGAGCACTGTCATGGCAAGGCATTGTGCTGGCAGGCTAAACGTGTGCGACCTGGTCACCTTCCAGAACAATGGTGTGAACAGGTAGTGTGATTCCAGGATGAACGCAAGGCTGAACCGACATGTTGGAGTGTTAACGTGGACGTGGGATGCACTATCAAGCTTAGTGAGCCTAGGGACGGATATTCTAGAGAAACGACTCATTAACCACGCCCATTGCCTGGAAAACAGAACCCACGTGCCCTTTTCTGCATTTAACGGTCTAGGATATGCCAACCGTGGTTCTCGGGGGCTGAACGCGAGGCTGAATGACGAGCTGAATGCGGTTGAGCTTAGCATCATAAGCACGCGGTCTAAATGAAGGGTCGTTTGAAAAATGCATCTTGTTAATCAAAGCTTAAATACCATGCATGACTAGAAATGTAACTTTAATCACTAATAAATCATAATATAACAAGATTTGACCAAAATTTATATGATAAACGAATACATGCATACCTGGTATGTTTGATGAGATGAATGGCTAAAAGAATAACTTATTATATCAAAAATAGTAAAATTAATGCTATTCAGAGCAGATTTAATGATAAAAAATAGTGACAAAAATGGACGTCAACACTCCCCCAAACCGAAGATATGCCAGGTCGCACTGAGCAAAGAGAAAAAGAAATAAGGACAAAGTGGATGTGGTTGGATGGACTCGGAAAGGATGAGAACGAGCAGAATGATGGTGAGGATCAAGCAGAGGTCAATTTTAAAGCAAGGTCCAATTGAATGTTTGAAAAATCATGAGATGAAAATTTGGCACGTTTAAACGATCACGCCATTATTCAGAATTTTTGAAACGTGTCCCATAATAAAGATGTGTGCGTTTAACGAATTCATATGGTTTGTGAAATATTCAACCATGTCCAAAGTAAACTTTGGACAGGTTGAAAGAAAATTTTCATCATGGGATTATAACATAGTGCATTAAAAATCATGATGATCTTTAATTAATAAAATGACGGTTCGCATGTTGATTTTTTGCATATAACTTAATGAAAAGGTAAAACCATATGATAACCAGATAATAATTCTGAAAATCGCAATATTGCATGATTAATTGATTCATTTGGTGAAATTGAGATGAATTAAAGGAATGAGATCATGTGCAGAGATGATATTTGATTAATCCCTGATATGGTTAGTCAATTAGATTTATCAATAGAATTTAAAAAAAAAAAAACCTTAGCACACTTAATCATGATGTTATAATCTATGGTTTCATTCAGATCATCATTCATTCAATTCATTCGACCCTTCATACAGACCATTTGTCTGTACAAGATGTGCTTGCTGCTAATTATGCAGAGAATTTTTGAGGCTGCTAGCACACAAAAGGATGATGCAAATATGTTTTTCTCAAATATTTAGCCGCTCTTCTTTGTTCAACATGGATCAGAATAGTTTTTTTTTCTTCTGTTACTTGCATTATTCCTGAAACAACAGATCATTGTATAAGCACTTTAATTGTATTATAAGTAAACAGAAAAATAGAAGCACTTTTGAATCCTAGGAAACTAAAAAAATAGAAATAATGTTGAATCCTCCCCCAAACCGAAGGTATGGCACATCCTCGGGCCATTAATAAATTAATATTGGGTTGTATGCTTCTTATCTAAATATTCTAGATCGACATCAATCAACAGGAAATCCTAAATAAAACATCATTATTCTAAAAACTAGAACTTTTGAGAAAAAGATGTATTCATGATATGACCAAAACAATATCATACTAAGTCAGATTCTTCAATACATGTAGATTCATCAGTTTATGCTCATGAAGACCACATAAAGAATAATAGTGTAAGAGATGCGAAAAATGCCATAGGAAAAACTAGTCGTCCATGACTCATTGTAAAGATCTCTTGTCATCCCAAGAATATAGATAAGGTTCATCGTAAAGTTTGTGAGATCTACTATAATTATGGGTCCTATTTATAGGATAATCATATCTTAGGTATTTGTTTGAATTAGATGACAGGGTCCAAGTCCAACTTACAACCATTATCTAATGACAATATAAATAATCGGCATAAACATGTGTTTGTATACTCAGGTTTTTTATGAGCTATGTGAATAGCAATGCATTAACCAAACCTCCTTTACCCGATATTGACCTGCTGCCAGCAGGCCTGTTCAGTACCCCGGCGGGTTTATCTTGGTACCATGCAAGCATAGCTCCACTGCCAGCGAGCCTGTTCAGTACCCCGACGGGTTTACTTGCATTTACTGATCTTTCTTGTTTAAGATTTTACTTAGCATGGACCCACTGCCAGCGAGCCTGTTCACTACCCCGACGGGTTTGCTTCGTATAATGATATATATATAAAAAAATTTTTTTTTGTAAGGAAGCCGGTTGGCACTAGAGTGTGCTAAGCTTGTTAAACACATAATTCAATATTTTGGCATGAACCTTCTGAGCAACTTTATTTATAATGGCCTAAATTACAAATCATGTAAAAATATAATAACTTAAATCCGTTCTTTGACTTCATAGTCTATATTCTTCATAAAGGTAAGTAATGTTCCCCACAAAATAGCAAATATCACCTACTTTTAGGCTACCTTTTAAAGGTGCTTTAGAGACAAGTTTTGATAATGAGTCCAGGATGAACTAAGAGTCCATAGGTGTAAGATTGAGTTTTGTAGAGATCATAATAATTAAAGTAGGTCTTTAAGTAACTGGTATAATAAGAAATATGCATGTATGATGTAATATTGCTTTGGTTTAGTCATTAACATGATCTTATTCTTAGTTCTTTTATTTTAAAGGAAAACAAAAAGTGAAGTTTGTATGAATATCTAAAGCTAACTAACCACATACAACTTTTTATTTATATACATACTATCCTATGATATCTAAAAGAAAGAAAACTCATTATTCAAGTGTAAGAACTTTTCCAATGTAACCATGTGCGAAGCAAAATGAAAAACATACGTATGTCCACATATGAAAAATTTAAAGCAGTGATTACCTAGATGTGGAGAATCAACCGACTTACTTGCTCTTGCAACAGAAGGTTTTGAATGAAGGAATGGTATTGTGGCCTCATTACCTCTTGGAACCATCTTTCGATGTAATCCTGATATTTACCTTCCTTCCTCATGTCATGCAAATCCTTTTCTTCTGAATGTTCAATTGCTTGAGTACATGAAAGATCTGTTGATAGATATGTGGAGAACTTTTCAACATCAGGTCTCTCTCCATCAAATGTAGTCTCCAAGTTTTCAGTTTCCTTGGCATATTGGCAAGGAGATTCGTTTTGTAGCTCATGGAAATGTGTTTCTTCTATTATTTCTGGAGAGGTAGATAAATTCTTGACTTCTGTCAAGATGTGTTCTTCTTGAGAAGAAGATATTGAGATCCCAGCTGCTGCTAGGATTTGAGAGAGTTATCTCATACTAATAAGCACCTTTGAATCCATGTCATCGGCTAGTAGGTTCTGCCTCACACATGGGTTAGTCCTGGGGTTCTTACAGCACCAAATTTTTCTTTTTATGTGTTTTTAAAATAATTTCTATTACTAAAACAAATTTGCGAAAAACACACCACACTTGCTGAAAGAATAAAACACTTGAAAAGAAGGAAGGCAAACTTTACGAAATAAATTGCGGAAAATTAAACACTCAAACAAACAGAAAAGAAATCACACTTATGCAGAAAGGAACAACAAGGATTTGGGGCAACCCACTAAAGTGGATGCGTCAGGCTATTACACTATGGAAAACCGTAGTGAGGTCGTCTTTACATCTTACCATTTCCCCTCCCCATTTATGTGTAATGTAAAATCATCCTATATACCTAGACTCCAATTCCTTTAGCACCTCCCCGAAAATGACGCCAAAATGTTGGGGTTTATTATGTGTTAAATATTTCTGATATTTAAATTGTCAACCCGGGAAGGGAGCTTATGAGATGCAATCACTATATGTGCAGGATTGAAGGCTTGAAATAACCTAAGCTGACTAAAGATGCAACTATATTATGATTTTAAACTACTTGCATGACTTTCATAATTCAAATGCAAGAATTTATTCTATCTATGAAAACAGGAAACTAATTAATGAATGAGGCGAGTAGGAAATTTAATAAAGATGTTTAATTGAACTGAATTGATTTGGAAGCAAGTAGAAAACTTGATAAAGATGTTTAATATAGAAACAAGTAGAAAACTTGATAAGGATATTTATTTTTGATCCAAATATTATGTTATGATCATCTTCATTAATTATATGAAATGGGAAACTAATCCTATGATTAATGAAGAAACTATTAAAACTAAAATAACTTAGAAAATAGAATTATTAAATCTTATCTGAAGAAAATATTGAAAACTTATAATAAACTGTACTTGAAAATAAAACTGATACATTCTAAAACAGTAACTTATTAGCAAATCCAACATAAAAGACATAATTTTGAAAATTAGTTGAAAGGAAGATTAGAAGAAATAGTAAGGAAACTAAGAAGAATGACAAAACTTAATTAAAACTCTATGTAACATAAAACATGATCTTAATTACATTAAAAACTACTAATTAGAAACAAGAAGAATTATGGTTGAAAGGCAGAAGAAGTCAGATTCTAAAAAAGGCCTGAAACAGTGTAGAAAGTGTAAAGGTCCGAATGAGGATCCGAATGCCTGTCTGAATGGCGGTCCAAATGCCAGTCTGAATGGAAGAAAACGAGTTAAACTAAGGAAAATAAGAATTTTGGATGACTTTAATTACCAGTTAGCTGATGCATATGATCCTACTATGCAAAGGAAGCAATAGGTTGAGTAATTAGAAGCTAAACTAACAAGAAAACTATTTATACTAATTATTCTCTAAGGAAGATGAACTATTTCTATGATATGCTAAAGCAAGATTAATGATGGAAGATAGAAGTAACCTAAAGCTATAGAGGAAAAGGCTGATTAACTAATGGAATTAACCTATAGCTACAGGAAGAAGAGACTGATGGAAGAAACTGAAATAACATCTAATGACAGATTATGGAGGAAAACTGAAAGCAGCTACAAAGTACTAAGCTTGGTCGACCATTCCTGAAAAAGAGATTGTGTTAGCAGTATAATATGATTTACAAGAAAAACAATGAAATAACACCTACAGTAAACAAGAATAATTTAAACAACTGAGAAATAAACTATCTACTTGCAGAAAGAAAATACAAAATGAAATAAACCTCTGGTTGATGAGGGGCCCTTCCCAGCAATCAGAGGTGGAACTAAATCGTCTTAATCACTATCAATAGAGCATCAACGTACTGGAACTTCCATTAATATGAGAGAAATTACATAATACTTCCATCTATTCTCTATGCTATCTGATCCTCTAAACTCTTCACATCTATAAACTAACTTTGTTTCTCTATCCAAGCGTCGATTTATAAATTACAATGGATGAGAAGGTCGATAGAGTTGACCTCTCTAATAATAGAGTCGTTTAATGAATAATTGGTGGCTTTGAATGGTGCGTTACAGCGTAGGGAGTATACACCAGGCTGAACGGAGTTGATTCCTTCACGAGGTAGCTACGACGTTGGTTTTCCTTGGAAGTGGGAACAGAGGTAGCATGCTGGCGAGCTAAACGAATGGAGGAGAGGCTGCTGGAGCACTGTCATGCAAGGCGTTGTGCTAGCAGGCTAAACGTGTGTGACCTGGACTCCTTCCAAAACAATGGAGTGAATAGGTAGCGTGATTCCATGCTGAATGCGAGGCTGAACCGACGTGTTGGAGTTGTTAACGTGGATGTGGGATGCGCTGTCGAGCTTGGCGAGCCTAGAGACGGATTTTCTAGAGCAACGACTCATTAACCATGCCCATTGCGTGGCAAACAGAACCCTCATGCCCTTTTCTATATTTAACTGTCTGGGATATGCCAACCATGGATCTCGAGGGCTGAACGCGAGGCTAAACGACGAGCTGAACGCGGTTGAGCTTAGCATCATAAGCACGCGGTTTGAATGAAGGGTCGTTTGAAAAATGCATCCTGTTAATCAAAGCTTAAATACCATGCATGACTAGAAATGTAACTTTAATCATTAATAAATCGTAATATAACAAGATTTGATCAAAATTTTTATGATAAACTAATACATCCATACCTGGTCTGTTTGATGAGCTGAATGGCTAAAAGAATAACTTATTGTATAAAAAACAGTAAAATTAATGCTATTCAGAGCAGATTTAATGATAAAAAATAGTGACAAAAATGGACGTCAACAACCCATGATATTGCAGAATCCTCTACCCAACCAAGGAGTAGTAAACACCCGTCCAATGGATCCCCCACAAGGATCCGCTGCACCACAACAACAAATTACCTATGCTGCAACCGAGTACCAGCATACAGAGTCGAGCACTCACCATTTTCTATTGATGTCATTAAATGACATCAACCTTCAAACTCATCGAAACCAATACGGCTAGCCCTTGAAATCACGCTTACTGATCCATCATCAAGCACCCTTCCAACTGATCAGAGATTATGCATACCTAATATTTCGATGGTCCAGAGGGGACACAATGGTGGGATATACACATGGTCATACCATGACTGATCTGAAGAACTGATACACTAGAAAAGGGAAACAAGTAGTAGCAGTCTCGATTAACACAGTAAAATAATACTAAAAGTAAATAGTTAATCTATCATATGCAAGGAAATAAAAACTAGATTTAAGAATAATAAACAATGAGATTCATGAGAGAAAGAAGAAATAAAAAATTTGATCTTTTCTATTACCACAAATGGAGAGGATGGTTGAGTTTGAGCAGCTGCAAGGTTGAGGTGCTCCAATGGTCCAATGATCTCTTCTTCTCCAATGCTCTAATGGGGATCTTCAAACTCAAAACTGAGGCTAGAGCTCTCAAGAGTGAATTTGGTAGCATAAGGATATGATGAAAGTGGATGAACAGTGAGGAGCCCCTATCACCTTTTTATAGTTTTTTGGTGATGGGGAATACCATTATGGTTTAAGGAAACCAATGGTATTGACCAAAATGGTTTAGGTTTCTTTTTCCTCTTTTTCCCTCTTTTTTCATTTTTTGAATATATTTTATATTTTTATTCCCTTTTAATTGATTTTTGGGAATTTTGGACCCTTTTTTAGGGTTTTTGGTATTTTTTGAGGAAAAATACATATTTTGAGGGGAAAAAGATGGGATTTGGTCTTTTTGGTGACCTTTTGAAGGTTTTAGAGGCTCAAATGGTGGAAAAAGTGGACAAATGGGTCATGGAAATAGGGAAATGAGCTAGTGAGCACTTTTTGGGTGTTAACAATGATGATGAGCATGCTTTAGGGAATTCTATGGACTTTTTAGGACTGTTGATTTAAGGGCATAAAAGGGACAGTAAGAAGCATTTTCTCAAATATGGGCACATTCTAGGTTTTAAAATCAATTCTCAGACCTGTTCCTAACCTCCTAATAGCATTGAGAGGCATTTCTGGGTTAATTCCGGGCATTCTGTGCATGATTCAGACCTCAAAGAAGTAGTAAACCTCATCATTTATAATTATGGGCATGTTCTCGACATAACAACTTGTTATTCTGGAATTTTCTCTTTGATTTTGGATTCTAAAAGCACCCAACAGTCATGGAAGCCCCAATATCCTTCAACCTGTGCATGTTTTAGCCTTCTAAGAGCCTAATAATAGAATGAATTCATAACTATATCCAACAATAATAGGTCTCTTAATACATTAAGAACATATGAATTCCATTTCATTACGAATGTTATGTTCTTCACCACTTTACATACAATGTTGCTTTATGGTCATTTTGGACTTTTCAACAAAACAGGTCTCTTAACACATCAAGGCCATAAATATCACCAAAATATCAACAAAATAGGTCTCTTAATATATTAAGACCATATGAATGTCATTTCATTATTAATTTGATATTCTTCACCACTTTGCATACAATATTGCTTTATGATCATTTTGGACTTTTCAACAAAACAAGTCTCTTAATACATAAAAGGAATAGTAAGCAACATTTTCTCAAATCTGGGCACATTCTGGGTTTTAAAATCAATTCTCAAACCTATTCCTAACCTCCTAATAGCATTGTGAGGAATTTCTGGGTTAATTATGGGTAATCTGTGCACGATTCATACCTCAAAGAAGCAGTAAACCTCATCATTTATAAATCTGGGCATGTTCTCGGCATAACAATTGTTATTCTAGAATTTTCTCTTTGATTTTGGATTCTAAAAGCACTCAACAGTCATGGAAGCCCCAATATCCTTCAACCTGTGCATGTTTTAGCCTTCTAAGAGCCTAATAATAGAATTAATTTAGAACTATATTCAACAATAATAGGTCTCTTAATACATTAATACCATATGATTTCCATTTCATTACGAATGTTATGTTCTTCACCACTTTGCATACAATGTTTCTTTATGATCATTTTGGAATTTTTAACAAGATGGGTCTCTTAACACATTAAGGCCATAAATATCACCAAAATATCAACAAAATAGGTCTCTTAATATATTAAGACCATATGAATTTCATTTCATTACGAATGTTATGTTCTTCACCACTTTCCATACAATGTTGCTTTATGATCATTTTGGACTTTTCAACAAAACAGGTCTCTTAATACATTAAGGCCATAAATATCACCAAAATATCAACAAAATATCAACAAAATAGGTCTCTTAATGTATTAAGACCATATGAATGCCATTTCATTACAAATGTTATGTTCTTCACCACTTTGCATACAATGTTGTTTTATGATCATTTTGGACCGTTCAACAAAACATGTCTCTTAATACATTAAGGCCATAAATATCACCAAAATATCAATAAAATAGGTCTCTTGATATATTAGGACCATATGAATGCCATTTCATTACGAATGTTATGTTCTTCAACACTTTGCATACAATGTTTCTTTATGATCATTTTGGACTTTTCTCTTTTTTAGTTGTGACATACTTAGTTTATCAAGACCAGTTTTAATATGATTGTTAGCTTCCAATACTTGGATGCCAAGAGTTGTCCCTTGAATTTCTTGTTCATCAGCTCTTTGCGCTGCCCCATTTATTGAAAATGAAAGACACCTTCTATTGTGAATCATAGATTCCATCAATGACATATCAACAGTAGCTGCTCCAATAAATTCTTGTATTTGACTGGTTTGTAATGCCTGAATTATCGATGTTGAAAGACCCAAAGTTTTATTGTTATTGTCACCAACCATCATTAGGGTATCAAAACCAAGTTCCCCTTGAATTGGTTGTGTTTTATCACATCAGACTGACTCATTTACTGCGATCAACGAGGTGGACAAAGTCAAAGTTTGAGCAAAAGTTCTAACTTCAACCGCAAATCAACTAGATTGCTAAAGATACGCTGATATGTAATGAATTGAACTAATATAATACTCATTATTGGAGGGAAAGACAGGATGTTTTTTTTTTTTAATGCCATTTTTTTCCTTGTGCTTTCCAAAGCGATGTGATTCACGATAAGCCTCTTCTCCATATTTTCTGATTGGTTTTGATCTCGGAATATAGTAAAAAGAACTGAAATATATCATAAATGTAATTTTACACTCAAATTTTACTTGTAATTTTACACTCTAAGTGATGTAATGTTGTGCAATAAAAATTCAAATTTATGCCATTTTGCACCCTGCCATAAATCAGTTCACTCTACCATTGGCTACTTTTTGAAACAAAGTCTTTGGTCAAGAAGATATTTTCCATCTAAAACAACCATTCAACCCGTTTTCTAACCTCCCATAAAAATGCTCGCCATTGGAAAAATTGGTTAAGTACTGAAAAAAAGGTCTTAAGTAGGCTTGGGAAAATTCCCACCATTTCCCACCTATGAGGGATAATTTTTTTAGGAAAGCATCAGATTGCAGGTGGATGACTTATGAACATGACCACTGGATCATTTTTGAAAAAGGGTCTTTGGTGAAGAAAATATTGTCCTGCCAAAATAGCCACTCAACCTGTTTTGGATCTAAAATTGGCCTAAATGGCCTTAGGAAAATGACCGTCATTTCTAACATTTGATGGATAAAAAATTTCTGAAATAATAAGTTGGTGAGTGGATGATTTATTCCCTTGATCATTGACTTATTTTTTAAACAAAGTGTCTGGTAAAGAAGACATTTTCCTACCAAAAAAACCATTCATCTTGTTTTGCACCCTAAATGAAACATGCTCGCCATTGGAAAAATTGTTAAGTATTGAAAAAAAGGGCTTAAGTTGGCTTGGGAAAATGCCCACCATTTCTCACCTGTGAAAGATAATTTTTTTATTGAAGCGTTAGATTGCAGGTGGATGACTTATGAACATGACCACTGGCTCATTTTTTAAGAAGGGTCTCCAATGAAGAAAATATTGGCCTGCCAAAACAGCCACTCAACCTATTTTGCATCTAAAAATGGCCTAAATGGCCTTAGGAAAATGCCCACCATTTCTCACATTTGATGGATAAAACATTTCTAAGAGAATACGTTGGTAGGTGGATGATTTATTCCCTTGATCATTGAATTATTTTTGAAACAAAGTATCTGGTAAAGGAGATATTTTCCTACCAAAACAACCATTCATCTTGTTTTGCACCCTAAAAGAACCATGCTCGCCAGTGGAAAAAATTGTTAAGTATTCAAAAAAAGAGCTTAAGTAGGCTTGGGAAAATTTCTACCATTTCCCACCTATGAAGGATAATTTTTTTAGGAAAGCATCAGATTGCAAGTGGATGACTTATGAACATGACCACTGGCTCATTTTTGAAAAAGGGTCACTGGTGAAGAAAATATTGGCCTGCCAAAACAACCACTCAGCCTGTTTTGCATCGAAAACTAGCCTAAATGGCCTTTGGAAAATGCCCGCCATTTCTCACATTTTATGGATAAATTTTTTTTGAGAGAATAAGTTGGTAGGTGGATGATTTATTCCCTTAATCAATGACTTGATTTTGAAACAAAGTCTCTAGTCAAGGAGATATTTTCCATCGAAAACAACCATTCATCTTGTTTTGCATCCTGAAAGAACCATGCTCGCCATTGGAAAAAATGTTAAGTATTGAAAAAAAGGACTTAAGTAGGCTTGGGAAAATTCCCACCATTTCCCACCTATTAGGGATAATTTTTTTAGGAAAGCATCAGATTGCAGGTGGATGACTTATGAAAATGACCACTGGCTCGTTTTTGAAAAAGGGTCTCTGGTGAAGAAAATATTGGATTGCAAAAATAGCCACTCAGCCTGTTTTGCATCTAAAACTGGCCTAAATGGCCTTAGGAAAATGCCCACCATTTCTCACATTTGATGGGTAAAAAAATTCTGAGAGAATAAGTTGGTAGGTTGATGATTTATTCCCTTGATCATTGACTTATTTTTGAAACAAAGTGTAATACGCCTAGTTTTGACTTGGAATGTAATTATCCAATATTATGTAAATGATGTAAATATTCTAGTGTGAATTCCTAGTACAGAGCTCAAGGCCAAGGCCCGACTAGTGAATGTTTAGGCATGTATGATGTTATGTTTCTATTTTGGACCATATGATTGGATTTTATGCCTAATTCAAAATGTATGTAAATATTATTCTGAAAATTAATAGAATGGTTCAACAATGGCTATGAAAAGAGCACCAAAGGGGAAGAGGAAGGGGGATTATGGGAAACCCAATCTTATGTTGCCATGTGTCGACCTTAGGACTCACCCTAAAATTCTGTCATGTGATGAGAATAAGCCAATTATCTCCTTTTTTGACCATTTTCCATTCATTTATTGCACATGTGAGGTTGGTGGGAAAATTCACTTCATGTAGTTATTGAGAATGGGGATTGTGACAGTTATGTCAGCTGTCAGTAGTCCTATTTCTTCTATGGTCATAAGCCATGTCAGTTGTCTTTTCACCCTCACCTCATATCCTTGGAGTCAACACTCTTTTTCTCCTTCTTGCATTCTCATTCTCTCATGCAAGCTGTTGCTCCACGTAGATTTGTCTCCATTGTTGTTCATGTCAATTAGCATCCTGTGTGTTAAACCTAGAAATTCGAATTAGAGGGAAGAGTTGTATTTTTTGGAAGGAAAAACAGTTGGCTTTAGGTGAGAAGATAGGTTTGGGAAAGCTGGGAACCTTACTCATGGAATTCTGCTGCTTGTAGGTGGTTTTATAGTAGCCATATCAGATTGGTCTTCTTCTATGCATGCACTAGAATCACCCAGCAAGATGGATCGCCCAAGAGAACCATGGATTGGTGAAGGGGATTCCTGAGCTAGAAGGGTGTTGTGTAAGGTAGGAATTGTGGAAGATAAGGCCGTGAGGGCTGATTGAGACCCCTGTAGAGATCTGTATGAGCATTTGACTATCACAGAGAGAAGAAGGGTTTTGGGTTGAGAAATAGAAGCCTGTAGGTGTTTCCTTCGCCCTGGTGGCCTCATAGCCTAGCTTGGGGGTGGCATCAACAACATAAAGAGTATATTCTGGACTGAGTGCCTGTGGTTGGGTGGAAAAGCGCTCTTACACAACCAGTTGCTTGGATCTGCATTTATTAAAGATAAGTACTCTTATGTGTCTAATCCTAAATTGTTTTATTGATGCCTATAATGTTATGCGGATGTATTTTCATATTAGATGTGTGTGGATTATTTTGAATTCCACTATGCATGCTCAAATTACATTTCTACACACACCCTGTTGTTGAAAATTGTATTATGGGCTTGGGGCGAATTTATTAGAGCCCAGGTTAGCTAACGTCCCCTCCCGATGGTCGGATAGGGAGAGGGGGACGTTACACAAATTCTTTGGTAAAGGAGATATTTTCCTGCCAAAACAACCATTCATCTTGTTTTGCACCCTAAAAGAACCATGTTCTCCATTGGAAAAATTGTTAAGTATTGAAAAAAAGGGCTTAAGTGGGCTTGGGAAAATGCCCACCATTTCCCACTTGTGAGGGATAATTTTATTAAGAAAGCATCAGATTGCAGGTGGATGACTTATAAACATGACCACTAGATCATTTTTTAAAAAGGGTCTCTGGTGAAGAAAATACTGGCCTTCCAAAACAACCAGTCAGCTTGTTTTGCATCTAAAAATGGCCTAAATGGCCTTAGGAAAATGCCTGCCATTTCTCACATTTGCTGGATAAAACATTTCTGAGAGAATAAGTTGGTAGGTGGATAATTTATTCCCTTGATCATTGAATTATTTTTGAAACAAAGTTTATGGTAAAGGATATAGTTTTCTGCCAAAACAACCATTAATCGTGTTTTGCACCCTCAAGGAAAAATGCTCGCCATTGGCAAAACTAGTTAAGTATTGAAAAACATGGCTTGAGTAGCATTGGGAAAATGCCCACCATTTCTCATCTGTAAGGGAAATGTTTTTTAGGAAAGCATCAGCTTGCAGGTGGATGATTTGTGCACTTTACCACTGGATCATTTTTGAAAGAAAGTCTATGGTCAATAAAATATTGGCCTTCCAAAACAACCACTTAGCCTATTTTGCACCTAAAACTGGCCTAAATGGCCTTAGGAAAATGCCCGCCATTTTTCTCCTTTGAGGGATAAATTTTTTCTGAGAGAATAAGTTTGTAGGTGGATGATATACTAAATTTACCATTGGCTTTATTTTGAAACAAAGTCTTTGGTCAAGGATATATTTTCCTTCCAAAACGACCATTTATCTTGTAATGCACCCTCAAAGAAAAATGAATGCTCGCCATTAGAAAAATTGGTGAATTATTCAAAACAATGGCTTGAGTAAGTAGCATTGGACAAATGCCCACTATTTCTCATTTGTGAGGGAAATTTTTTTTAGGAAAGCGTCAAACTGTAGGTGGATGATTTATGCAGTTGACAACTGGATTAGTTTTGAAAACAAGTCTCTGGTCAATAAAATATTCTGTAATATCCATAGTTGGATATTCTCAATAAAATTGGAATGAACCCATAATTTCTGAAATAACCCACATATCCGTAGATATAAAAATGATATATAAATTTATAGATTGATTAGATAAGATGATAAATATACAATTGTTGGCCCGCTTTTATAGTTGCTTGGGAAATGCCTATTTGAGAGGATGCATCCTCTCATTTAATTATTACTCCTACTTATTATTAATATTAATGTATTATTAATTATTTGTTAGATTGCCTTCCCCTTAAGGGAAGCTTTGTCCTCAAAGCTTTATTGAAGACAAGGTTTATGTTTGGTTTTTTTTTTTTTTTTAACTGTCATCTCTTGATCTTTTGTGTTTAGTCTTTGCGAAGTTTGATGAAATGAGGCGATACAATTTACGAATTCCCCAGAAGAATTGCCACATCGTCTCTGATGTGTACCATCCCAAATCTAATTTTATCGAAGCTATTTGATCGATTGGTGGGATGGGTCTTCTTGTTTGTTGTTTTGTATTTTGATTTGATGTTCTTGCTCGTCTGACATCATCTCTCCTCCATGTGTGTTCATTTTGACCCTTTCGTTGATCAAAATGACCTTTATAATTGGGGTGTCGATAAGGAGTTTTTGTTGTTTGTTCTTCTACTAGATTGACTTCTTTTTTATCTGTATTGATGACTGGATTTGTATTTGCTTCTTTTTACTCAACTTGTTTTTTAAGCCCAAAGGTTTTGATGTCCTCTTTTGAATGTTCGCCAACTTGTTTTCGAGTAAATCTTTATCTTTCTTAAGATTCATTATCGTTTCTTCTTGAGATTTTGAATCGTCTTTAAGCTCTAATAGTTTCTTCTGGAGATCTCGATTTTCCTCCTCTATATTTTGATGGTCCTGTGCCCTATCTTTTGCCTTCTTGACTTGAAAGAGCAACTTCTAATTATGATCTCTTAAACGCGATATCTCTTCTTCTTTGTCCCTGATGACTTTGTTTAATTCTTTTTGCATCTTTTGTCTTGTTTTTTGATCTTCTTGTGAAAAAATCTTCGAATTTTTTTTGAAATCTTCAGATGACACATCCTTTGAATCTGATTTCATTGAAACATCATGCAGTGTGATTTGCTCTTTCTTGTATGAAAACATTAAAAACTTATTCTTCATATTTAAAATAAATGATCCCAATGTTTCCATCCAGGGTAAACCTAGAATGATGTCGACTTCATTTAAATATATAGTCGAAACATTGAATTGGGATGTGAACTTGTAATCCTTAATTGTTAGTTGTAAATTCGTAATTTCATATTGATTCTCATCGTAGTTATCTGTCTTTTCGATTATACTTGATTCTGGGATTAATAATTGATTTTCCAAACTGTTGCTAATGCAATTTTCCAGTATGGTAGGACAAATAGCAACACTAATATATTTTCCTTGAATAGTTCCCTCAAGTTTTAGTATGCTTTTGGCTACCTTTGAGTAAGTCTTAGGGAATCTTTCTTGATTTTCACTATAAGACTCCATTTTTTTTCCAAATAATAATAATTATTTTTAAAAGTTAATAATTATAATATTATTAATAGATATAATATAATAATTATTATGACAATAATTATTATTAATGATAATAATAATTACTAATTATTATAATAATGGTTTTTGGAGTTGAAGGATAATAAAAATGGTGTGGATTGAGTGGTTGGGAGGAATGATTGTTATCTTCCCCACCTAGGTTCAAATATCACTTTTTGTTTGTTGTTGGAGATTAAAACCAAAACCACTTATGAAGAAACCATGTGCGGTTTCACTTCTTCTTTTTTTACTTTACTTTTTTCTTTTCTTTTTCTTAGGACAAGGTCCTATTTTTTAGCAAAACTTTCCTTTTACTTTTTTTTTTCTTCTTCTCACTTCTTTTTTCTTTATTTCTATATTCTCATTTGTTTTTTCTTATTTTACTTCTTTTTTTTTTACTTGTCTTTCTTTTCTTGCCTTTTTTTTTTTCTTTCTCTTTTTTCTTTTTTACTTCTTTGGGCCAAGGGCCTCGATTTTTTGGACAAGGTCCTAGATTGGTGGCTACAAGCCTGGCTCTGATACCAATGTAATATCCATAGTTGGATATTCTCAATAAACTTGGAATGAACCCATAATTTCTGAAAGAACCCACATATCCGTAGATATAAAAATGATATATAAATTTATAGATTGATCAGATAAGATGATAAATATACAATTGTTGGCCCGCTTTTATAGTAGCTTGGGGAATGCCTATTTGAGGGGATGCATCCTCTCATTTAACTATTACTCCTACTTATTATTAATATTAATGTATTGTTAATTATTTGTTACAATGATTTATGCAGTTAACAACTGGATTAGTTTTGAAAACAAGTCTCTGGTCAATAAAATATTGATCTTCCAAAGCATCCACAACTTGTTTTTCACCTAAAAATGGCCTAAATGGCCTTAGGAAAATTCCCACCATTTTTTTATTATCTTTGAGGGATAAATTTTTTATGACAGCATACATTTGTAGGTGGATGATTTATTAACTTTATCATTGGCGTATTTTTGAACCAAATTCTTTGGTCAAGGAGATATTTTCCTGCCAAAACAACCATTCATCTTGGTTTTCACCCTCAAAGAAAAATGCTCGCCATTGGCAAAATTAGTTAAGTATTGAAAACCATTGCTTGAGTAGGATTGGGAAAATGCCCACAGTTTCTCATATGTGAGGGAAATGTTTTTTAGGAAAGCATAAGCTTGGAGGTGGATGATTTATGAAGTTGACCACTAGATCAGTTTTGAAAAAAATTCTATGGTCAAGAAAATATTGGCCTGCCAAAACAACCACTCAACCTGTTTTGCACCTAAAACTGGCGTAAATGGCCTTAGGAAAATGCCCACCATTTTTAACCTTTGATGGTAAATTTCTTTATGAGAGCATGAGTTTGTAGGTGGATGATTTATTCACATTACCATTATCTAAGTTTTGAAACAAAGTATATGGTAAATGAGATGTTTTCCTTCCAAAATGACCATTCATCTTGTTTTTCATCCTCAAAGAAAAATGCTCGCCATTGGAAAAATTGGTTAAGTATTGAATAAAATGGATTGAGTAGCATTGGGAAAATTTCCACCATTTCTCATCTGTCAGGGAATGTTTTTTTAGGAAAGCATAAGCTTTTAGGTGGATGATTTATGCACTTGACCACTGGATCAAGCTTGAAACAAAGTCAATGTTCAATAAAATATTGGCCTTCCAAAACAACCACTCAGCCTGTTTTGCACCTAAAACTGGCCTAAATGGCCTTAGAAAAATGCTCGCCATTTCTCATATTTCAGGGATAAAAAATTTCTCAGAGCATAATTTTGTTGGTGGATGATTTATTCAATTTAAAATTGACTCATTTTGTAAAAAAAGACTTTGGTCATTGAGATATTTTTTTAAGCCCTAAATATGGGCACATTCACCCCTATATTGTAGTTCATTACATTAGTTTTGATTTCGGCTTTGGCCCATTAGTGGTAATTGTCATTAGTATGGTTATATTAGTTATGTCGGCTTGGGTTAGTTAGTTGGGATTGTACCCTTTAATTTCCTATATATAGGAAATAGACCTTCATTTGGAGTATCTTGTCTTGTCTTGTCTTGTCTTGTGTACTTAGTACATTGTAAAGGAGGTTTCCCCTCAAAGATGCTTGATATTCAACTATTTTCTTCAATCAAGTTGTGGAGTACTATTTCTGATATATTTATTCTCTTTTCATACTCTTTTTGGAAATTTTTTGCATAACATTTGGTATCAGAGCTATTTCCTCGGGAGTGGGTTCTTCAAAATGACTCATCTTGTAATTTTCTCTATAATTTTTTTCTGCAAGGATTCAAAGAACGAGATTAAAAACCCACTTATGTAACAGGCCAAAATATCTTTGGTCTGAAATTTAGATCCTGGGACATCACAAGTTCGGAGATATTGGCCTCGGACTCTAGGGGTTTTGATTAGTACAAAAACTATTCTAAAACAGGTGTTTAGGCAAAAATGTCATATCAGGGGAATGCGAGGTACAAATGAAAGTAGTTGCATCATAGATTGTATGAACCAAAGTATCTATGGTATAAGTTTCACACTCAGATCCAAAATATTGGACATGTGGAAGTTTGTACAAGTTTGATATTCTAAAAGGACCAAAATTAAGAAGTGATGGGAGATTCACAATAAATTATTATTGGTAGATCCAAATTAGGTCAAACATGTGGAATTGGAAAGAGGACACATAAGGCTACAACAGTGTGAAGTTTCAGACTCAGGGGATCATAAATCTAAAACTTAAATCAATTTCAAATCGAGCTTAAAATGTCTTCCAATTAGGGTTTGAAAAGGTACGCCATTTTTAATTTTGATTAACTTTGAGTAGAAAGATCTAGTTGTGGTGACACTTAAGGTGTGATATCTATTTATATTGTTCAAAATGACACCAAAAGTAAGTGTAAATACTTACACTCTATCCAAACCCCTAGAGGATCCATCCTCGATGCATGATGAAAGGGAAGAGCTCTCTTTTCAAGTGTCCCAATTGGAAGATATGATTAAAGGGTCTGTCAAAAATGTTGATTTCGATCATTTAGAGGAGAAGTTGAATAAAATGGAGGAAAATATTAAATGTTTAGTGAGAACAGTTCATTTAATCAATATAGAGGATAAGTTGATGGGGAATATGACAAATATTGTTAATCTCATACAAAATTCAAGGGATACTCTTCCTACAGGTGAAAATGTGTTCGAGGATACTCAGGAGGATAAAGATAATTCTCATGTTGAGAAACATTACATGAATAAGAATATTCCAAGAGGAAATTATTTTGGTAATGGAAATCATCAGGGATGATCACCAAGGGTACCCAACTTCCCAAGATTGACATGAGAAAGTTTGATGGAAATGATCCCATAACATGGATATTCCAAATAGAGCAATTCTTTGATCTACACTAGGTTCCAAATTTACAAAAGGTAACTATTGCATCATTATATTTAGAACCTGATCAATTTGTATGGTACCAATGGAGTTGTTACCGTAAAAATGACTCTATCATACGTTGGTCTATATTCACCGAAGAATTGATTGCACACTATGGGGATATTAATAACAATACCTTCTTTAGCCAGCTAATAAATCTCAAGAAAAAATGTCCAGTTCCAGAGCACATCAAATAGTTTCAGAAGCTAAGTCTTAGAGTGAAGAACGTTCCAGAATATAATCTATTGGATCTCGTCATTGGCACCTTGACGGATAACATTCAACATGAGGTGCGTCTCTTTGAACCACCATCTTTAGAGAAGGCCTTCATGATGGAAAGGAAGGTTGAAAATAAAAATATGATGATGACTAATAGAAAGAGAACCTCCAACACATACTGAGAGAATACTATTATTTCTTCTAACTCACCTCAAAGGTTGACACCCCAACAAATAGAGGAAAGAAGAGCAAAAGGCCTATGTTTTAATTGTGACAGCAAGTATAGTAAGGGACATAAGTGTGGTGAGAAGAAATTATTTTACATAGAATGTGAAGAGGAAGAACCAAAAGAACAAGAACCATCTCCAGATGAAGAAATAGAAGATACTACTTCAGAAGATATTACTCCCACCATATCATGTCATGCATTAGAAGGAATTAGTAGTCCTCAAACTCTCAAAATCAAAGGATTTATCAAAAAGCAAAAGGTAATAGTGATGATTGATTCTGGTAGTACTCATAATTTCATTCACTATAAATTAGAAAAATATCTCAATTGCTTTGTATATCCAACACTCGAGTTTCAAGTAATGATTGTAGATGGAGGAACTATCAACTGCTCAGGGAAATTCTGTTAACACCCAAAAAGTGATCACTAGCTCATTCCCTTATTCACATGACCCATTTGTCCACTTTTCCACCATTTGAGCCTCTAAAGCCATCAAAAGGTCACCAAAAAGACCACAATACACCTTTTTCCCCTCAAAATATATATTTTTCCTCAAAAAACACAAAAAACCCTAAAAAATGGTCCAGAATTCCCAAAAAATATTAAAAGGGAATAAAAATATTCAAAATATTCAAAAAGGAAAAAAGAGGGAAAAAGAGACCTAAACCATGTTGGCCAATACCATTGGTTTCCTTAAAACCATAATGGTATTCCCCATCACCAAAAACTATAAAAAGGTGATAGGGGCTCCTCACTTTCCATCCATCCATCATCCTATCCTCATGCTATCAAAATCTCTCTTGAGTTCTTTGACCATTGTAGAAATCTTGGAGAAGAGACCATTGGAGCCTGGAGCATCTCAACCTTGGAGCTGCTCAACACCAAACATCCTCACCATTTGAGGTATTTCAATACAAAAGTCATTTTTTATTTCGTTTCTTGTTCTTGTTCGTGTTCTCAAATCTTTTCAAGTTTATTGTTATATGCACATGTTAAATTCAGATTAGTTCATAGTTGTATTTGCTTTCAATTTGAAGACTGCTACTACAAGTTAGTAGGTGCATCCTTGCACATGCTTGGTTGAAAAACCAAGCAACAGTTTCACCATTTACACAGTTTCCATTGGATACCCCTCTATCCAGTCAGCCCTTTCCATTGATCCCTTTGACACACATGTTCAACCCTTTTAAATTGACGAGGAAACCACATGTTCACAACATGGGGGGGCAGGCCCAAAACCTTACCTACTCATCGTCATTGTGATTCTCATCGGAGATACTGGGGGCATCTAACCCACAAGGGGAATCCCCCATCATCATATCATCACTTCAGTATGCCACCACGGCCCATAACCTCATGGTATACCCCCCTGCTAGCGGTTTCTCAATGCCCTGTTGATCCCTCTCTGAGACAACATCTACACAACATTGACACCTCTGAGTTAGGGGGCATAATAGATTACCTCAACCCTGGGATAGGGGGCATGAAAAATCATTTTGAACCTTCCCCATCACATCTATCTAAGTATTCCAATGATCCCATTGTTCAAACCAACACATATGTGATCCACAATCACAAACCCCATGCACATAGCATGGGGGCAGGTCATTAACCCTGTTGAATTTTTCACATGCGTGATCTCAACCATTTTTGAGGTCATATACCACTTGTATATTCGATTTGATTTGAAACACCTAGTATTCTTCCCCCGCGGGTCATCATTTCTCCCCACCACTGCATCCTTGGCTTGGTGGGCTCACCTTTATTTGTAGCCATATTTTAACCTAGTTATTTCCTTCGACCATTCCGGAGTCCTTATGACTTCTGTTTTTTGCACCATTTGTACCATTGGATTCATATTTCCGTGCCTGTGATGATGCTTGAGATCATTTCTCGCTCTCACAAAAAACTTTTAGGCATTCGTTCCATGCCCCACGACACCTCGATTTGCATGCCACATCGACTGTTGTCAGTTTATTGGTGATTTTTATACCATCGGATTCAGTTTTCCGAACTTGTGATGATGCTTGAGATCATTTCTCGCTCTCACCACCATATTTTTTGGGCATTTTTTCACCTGCCCCTCGTTGCCTCGATTTGCATGCCACATCAGCCGTCGTCCATTTTTGACGGGTCTTATATCACCGAATTCAGTTTTTCGTGCTCGTGATGATGCTTGAGATAATTTATCACTCTCACACCCAGATTTTTTGGGCATTTTTTACATGCCCCCTCGTTGCCTCGGTTTGCGTGCCACATCGACCATCGTCCACTTTTTACGAATCTTATATTACTGGATTCAGTTTTCTGTGCTCGTGATGATGCTTGAGATCATTTCTTGCTTTCACACCCCAAATTTTTGGTCATTTTTTACATGCCCCTTCGTCACCTCGGTTTGTGTGCCACATTAGTCGTCATCCATTTTTGACAAGTTTTATATCATCAGATTTAGTTTTCCGTGCTCGTGATGATGCTTGAGATCATTTCTTGCTCTCACCCCCATAATTTTTTGGACATTTTTTCAAAATGCCACTCATCGCCTCGATTTGTATGCCACATCGGCCGTTGCCCATTTTTCACGATCTTTATGTCATCGGATTCAGTTCTCCATGCTCGTGACGATGCTCGAGATCATTTCTCTCTCTCACCAATACCTTTTTGTTCAGTATAATTTTATCCCCTTTTCGGGCTGAGCAATTCTTTTATGAAAAAGGCACTTAGGGAGTTTCCGTTAAGCTCTTTTCTAACTCCTAAAACAATGAAAAGATCACTGAGCAACCTTGCTTCCTTTCATGCTCACTAAAAGTATTTGAAAGGGCGTCTACTTGGTATAATTTTACCCCTTTTCCGGACCTTGTAGACTAATTATGAAAAATAAATACTCTAGTCACATCGGCTAGAAGAGTTCTCCATTTGCATCATTTTATGCTTTTTCGGGCCTTGGAGACTAACTTACGAAAAGGAACACCAATGGAGTCTACTTATCACTTTCAGACTCTCAAAAAATGAAAGCAACCAAAAGCAATCACCGTCTTGGGCTCGTATAAATCCACAGGACGGTACTCCACCACCACTGCAGAGTCTTCTTATCGTTTTCATAATCCTTAAAAATGAAAACACTTACGAGCATGAACAGTCCTGGGCTCACAAAATCCACAGGATAGTACCATTTTAGAGCACACTTTTATCCCTTCTTGGAGCTCATTAAAACTACGAAGAAGGACCCAATGGTGCTTCTCGGCGCCACAACAGATCATGTCTACTCATATGGAAACTTCCCCATTTTGGTCGTCTTTGTTTAGAGCATTCTATAGTATGTCACCCTGAGAGTCTCCCGAAAGCATCCATCAGCTTGTCCCCCCAGAGTCACTCCAATCTGCAATACATACCCCTGATCCTTTAAGCTATGATCCCCACACCTAAAAATCAGTTTCCTATGCTGCCAGGTCAACCATGTCATCATGCTCTGAACAAAGGAAGTTTGAGTCCACCCACTCTATGACCCCAGTTATTCCCCATCCTCACAATGTATTAGTCCTACCATCAGTACTATCACACTTCAGTTATACACCTTACGCTCCTACCAAGGAAACATCATTGCCTTGGCAGTTGCTGGTCTCCCTCTGTCGACGCCAACCAAATCTATTCCAAAGGATAGACCCAGAGGTCCCTATGCCTTGGACTCATCACCATTAGTGATGAGTGCCTACGGATCATTTCGAAAGGAGTTCTTAGTGCCTCTCCAAATGATTGTTTCTCACATGCTCAACTTCAACACCTATGGATATCTGGGTTGCGTTTACCGATAGTTTTCAGATGTACCCTGCTTTTGTACTCCCTTGAGTATACAGTTACATATAACTCCTCAGAGTTGACTCGAAGTTATTGAGTACCTACAGATGTTGGACACCTTCAATTTCAGCAGTTCATCAACCCTTCTGATACCTTATTCAGAACAATTGTTGCCCTTTTTTCAGTGTATTAGTTATTCATATCAATCATGATATGACCATGAGTATGTCCCAGCATTATGTCCCCTCTGGACCATTATGATGTACTAGCATATTTTTATGTATTTCTTTAGGCCCCCCTTCGTGGGCCTAATTGTTATGTATATGTCTTGATACGAGCATGGGTATGCCTGCCTTATCAATAATCATAGATTGTTCCTCATTCATTTTGAGGACATGTATTTTTTCGGTTTTTGCAGCTTCCAAGGGGCCGTTGCTCCAATCTCCAACCAGTCTCTTCTCTTCTCCAAACCCTAGGAAAATATACAAAAGAACTATGATGTCTATCAGTCATACGATGAGATCCTACCCTCACACATCAAGGGGCAACTGTTAACACCCAAAAAGTGCTCACTAGCTCATTCCCTTATTCACATGATCAATTTGTCCACTTTTCCACCATTTGAGCGTCTAAAGCCATCAAACGGTTACCAAAAAGACCATAATACACCCTTTTCCCCTCAAAATATATATTTTTTCTCAAAAAACACAAAAAACCATAAAAAAAGGTCCATAATTCCCAAAAAATATTAAAAGGGAATACAAATATTAAAAATATTAAGAAAGAAAAAATGAGGGAAAAAGAGACCTAAACCATGTTGGCCAATACCATTGGTTTCCTTAAAACCATAATGGTATTTCCCATCACCAAAAACTATAAAAAGGTGATAGGGGCTCCTCACTTTCCATCCATCCATCATCCTATCCTCATGCTGTCAAAATCTCTCTTGAGTTCTTTGACCATTGTAGCAATCTTGGAGAAGAGACCATTGGAGTCTAGAGCATCTCAACCTTGGAGTTGCTCAACACCAAACATCCTCACCATTTGAGATATTGCAATACAAAAGTCATTTTTTATTTCGTTTCTTGTTCTTGTTCTCAAATATTTTCAAGTTTATTGTTATATGCACATGTTAAATTCAGATTAGTTCATAGTTGTATTTGCTTTCAATTTGAAGACTGCTACTACAAGTGAGTAGGTGCATCCTTGCACATGCACATGCTTGGTTGAAAAACCAAGCAACAAATTCCATAATATAAATATTACTATGGGAGAATATGTATTGAATAGTCCAACGATTGGTATTCCAATGGGTGGTGCTGATGTTGTCTTAGGAGTTCAAAGGCTACAATATTTGGGAACTGTGGCTTTTAATTTTCAGAATCTTTTCATGAAATGTTTATGGGAAGGAAATGAATATGAATTACAAGGTATCACAGGGAAACCAAGCAAGGTGATAAGCTATAATGGTATGACAAAATTGATGAAAAAGGGACATCAGCGTGTAATTACACAATTATGCTCATTAGATGTTCAAACATCTAAGCCTCCTATTTCCGTAGATCTTCAAAGGGTCATTAATAAGAATTCCAAGGTATTTGAAGATATTCCAAAAGGTATTCCAACTATCTGATATTTTGATCATTCTATTCACTTAATCCCAGGAAGTGTTCCTCCTAACATAATACCTTATAGATATCCCTATGGACAGAAGATTGAAATTGAGTGTATGGTTGAAGAAATGTTAGAGGCCGGCATAATTAGGCCTAGCCAAAGTTCTTACTCTGCACCACTGGTAATGGTACACAAGTCAGATGGATCATGGCGTATGCGTCCATATTATAGAGAGCTCAACAATATCACCATTAAATATAAGTTTCCCATTCCTGTAACTGATGAATTGCTAGATGAATTACATGGAGCAATTTTCTTCACAAAGTTGGATCTTCGTTCTGGGTATCATCAAATTAGAATGAAGGATGAATATATCTGAAAAACAACATCCATAACTCATGAAAGTAACTATGAATTTCTAGTCATTCCATTCGGTCTCACGAATGCACCTTCCACATTTTAGGGTTTGATGAATTCCATTTTCAATCCTTTTCTTAGAAAATTTGTGCTCGTATTCTTTGATGATATACTAATCTATAGAAAGTATTGGGAATAACATGTTCAACATGTTGACATGGTACTACAAATATTGTAGGAGCAACAACTATATGCAAAAAATTCCAAATGTTTCTTTTGGGTGAAGGAGGTAGAGTATTTGGGTCATATTGTGTCTCATGAGGTGTCAAGGTAGACCCTAACAAAATTAAAGCAATGATAGACTGTCTGATTCCCAAAAACATGAATAATCTTCTAGGATTCTTAGGTCTGACAGGGTACTACTGCAATTTTGTTCAAAATTATGGAAGAATAGAAGCACCTCTAACAACATTATTGAAGAAAGATTCATTTTCTTGGACTCTAGAGGAAACTCAAGCTTTTGAACAACTTAAACATGCAATGTGCACAACTCCTGTATTGGCCATACCAAACTTGAAAAAAACCTTTATTGTGGAATGTGATGCTTCAGGAAATGGAATTGGTGCTGTTCTAATGCAAGAAGGACACCCACTTGCTTTCAAAAGTCATCCAATCAAGGGAAAGAAATTACAAAAGCCCATTTATGAGAAGGAAATGTTGGCAATACTAAATGCTCTTAAGAAATTGCGTCGTTATCTAATAGGTAGGAACTTCAAGATCAAACTAGATCATGATAGTCTTAAATACTTCTTGGAACAGAGACTATCTTCAGAAGAGGAACAAAAGTGGGTAACCAAGGTGTTGGGATATGTAGAAAAGGGAAACATAATGTGGTGGCAGATGCACTCTCCATAAAAGATGAAGATGTTGGGGCATTACTTTGTTCCATTTCCATTCTACAACTAGATTGGATAGTAGCAGCAAGGGAAGAATAGAAAAAATTCCTATCTGTGTGTAAGCTCATTCAAAAGATACAGAATGATCCTAGTGTATCAGATACTTTTGTGTGGAAAAATGATTCACTATGGTATAAGGATTGCATATATTTATGTAAAAACTCCCAACTCAAGCAAAAGGTCATTTTTGAATTACACACCTCTCCTATAGGTGGGCACTCAGGATTCTTGAAAACTTACCACAGGGTCAAGAAGGAATTTTTCTAGGAAGGTCTTAAGTCTAATGTTCAAAGGTTTGTGATTGAATGCTTGGTTTTCCAACAGAATAAGGGTGAAACAAGTAAGACCCCATGACTTCTACAACCATTAGACATACCTTGCCAGTGCTAGGAATAAGTCTCCATGGATTTTATCACAGGTCTACCCAAGTCCGAAGGAAAGAATGTTATTATGGTGGTTGTTGATAGACTGACGAAGTATGCACACTTTTGTGCACTCTTTCACCCTTTTAATGCAAGCACAGTAGCTGCAACCTTTATGGAAATTGTTCAGAAGTTACATGGAAATCCGAAGATTATTGTAAGTGATAGAGATCCAATTTCGACTGGAAAATTTTGGACTGAATTATTTTCCTGTTTGGGTACTCAATTAGCTTGCAGTTCATTTTATCACCCTCAATCTAATGGGAAAACTGAGATCGTGAACAAGTGTTTGGAAGGATATATTCGTTGCTTTGCATTTGATAAACAAACACAGTGGGTGAAATGGTTTTCCTTGGCAGAATGGTGGTACAATAATTCCTTCCATGCATCATCAAACATGTCTCCATTTATGGAACTTTATGGGTACCAACCTCCATCTATCACATATACCTTAAAAGGAAAATATAAAGTTCAAGTCGTGGAAGATCACATAGAGCACCAGCAAGAAGTTCTCCAAATACTTAAGGACAACCTGAGTATGTCAAAAAATAAGATGAAATAACAAGATGACCAACATCGTAGTGAAAGGAGTTTTGAAGAAGGGGATTGGGTATTTCTCATGCTACAACCTTACAAGCAGATGTCTCTCAAGCTATTAAAGAAGGACAATAAATTAGCACCAATGTATTATGGTCCTTATAAATTGTTGCAGAAGATTGGTAGTATGGATTACAAATTGGAGCTCCCTTCATCTTCAAGAGTAGATCCGATTTTCCATGTTTCTTACTTAAAGAAGGTAATAGGAGACTAGATACCAATTCAAACAATCTTTTTGAAGTTCGATGAAGAAGGAAAAGTCATATTGGAACCTGAACAAATCACTGAAACAAGAACTAAACAACTACAAAATCAGGTTATTACTGAGTACCTCATAAAGTTGAGGAACTTACCAGTTGAGGATTCGACATGGGAAGATGATTCCTTCATACAAAGGCATCCACAACTAATCAAGCGCCGAGGAAAACACTTGTCTGAAGGGGAGGGGCATGTTAATCCCTAAATATGGGCACATTTCACCCTATATTGCGGTTCATTACATTAGTTTTGATGTTGGCTTTGGTCCATTAATGGTAATTGTCATTAGTATGGTTATATTAGTTATGTCGTCTTGGGTCAGTTAGTTGGGATTGTACCCGTTAGTATCCTATATATAGGAAGGAGACCTTTCATTTGGAGTATCTTATCTTGTATACTTAGTACATTGTAAAGGAGGTTGCCCCCTCTAAGAGGCTTACTATTCAACTATTTTCTTCAATCAAGTTGTGGAGTACTACTTTTGATCTATTTCTGCTATTTTCATACTCTTTTTGGAAATTTGTTGCATAACATATTTTCCTTCCAAAAGTGTCATTCAACCTTTTTTGCACCCTCCTAGAAAAATGCTCGCCATTGGAAAAAATGGTTGTGTTGAAAAAAGGGGCTTAAGTAGCCTTGGGTAAATTCCCTCCATTTCTCACTTGTGAGGGATAAACTTTTTGGGAAACCATTAGCTTTCAGGAGGATGATTAATACACTTGAACATTGTCTCAGGTTTTTTACAAACGTCTATGGTCAAGAATATATTGGCCTGACAAAACAGACACTCAGCCTATTTTGCACCTAAAACTGGCCTAAATGGCCTTAGGAAAATGTACGCCATTTCTCACCTATGTTGGCTTAAACATTTATAAGAGAATACATTTGTAGGTGAAGGAGTTATTCGATTGACGATTGACTCATTTTTGAAAAAAAGCATCTAGTCATGGAGATATTTTCTTGCCAAATAACCTTTTTACTTGTTTTGCACCCTCCCAGGAAAATGATCGCCATTGGAAAAATTGGTTAAGTGTTGAAAAAAGGGCTTAAGTAGCCTTAGGTAAGTGCCCACCATTTCTCACCTGTGAGGGAGAGGTTTTTTAGGAAAGTATCATCTTGCAGGTGGATGATTTATGAACTTGACCATTGGCTCAGGTTTTAAAACAAGTCTATGGTGAAGATAATATTGGCCTTCCAAAATAACCACTCAGCCTGTTTTGCATCTAAAACTGGCCTAAATGGCCTTAGGAAAATGCCCACCATGTCTTATATTTGAGGGATAAAAAATTTATGGGAGCATAAGTTTGTAGGTGGATGATTTATTCACTTGACCATTCACTTCTTTTGTAAAAATAGTCTCTCATAATGGAGATATTTTCCTTCCAAAATAGAAATTTGTCCTTTTTTGCACCTTCCTGAAAAAATGCTCAACAGTGTTGAAAAACAGGGCTTAAGTAGACTTGGTATAACAATTTTATCTCCCTTGAGGGATAAAGAATTTATGAAAGAATCAGCTTCCGTGTAGATGATTTACGCACTTGATCATTGTAATTTCATTTCATAACAACATCATTTCTAGAAATTAAAACATCATTTCCAGAAATTTAGAGAGTCAACCAAACATTTTATATCATCACCGTTAAATTCAGAATTCAAATGAATTTTCTAGCCTGCACGACATACCTTCAACACAATGACATTTTCAAAAGAAGTTTTTGCTTCGATGAATTTTCAAGAATTGTTTTTTCTATGAGTCGTCTTGATGGCCAAAGGTAAGGATGGATACAGTGGCATGTTTTCGTTCTTTCATAACCATGCCAAATATCACCACCAAAAAATGGATTTTTGAAAAACATTCTCAATATTATTTCTTCCATGATTTTTTTTAAGTTGCCCACCAGATCAGTGATTCAAACACTTTGATTTTCGAAAATCATTATCGGTTTAATTGGTTCCCTGAATTATTTTTTCAGGTGATCAGGTATGAATGCTCAACCAATTTCAGTTTGGGATAGGTTTCTCAGTTTATTACCAGTCAGATCATGCTCAGGAATGGATGCTCCACCATGCCTATCACATATTTGCACCACTGTTTTCTTAATTACTTAGAAATTAAAAACTATTTTACTTGCAGGTTTCACTCATGGAATACGCTCGTTATTGAATGCGATTTAGAGTTTCAAGACTCTTACACCCACCTTTGTAGCTACCTAACTCATGTTGAACCTGCGTTAACTCTTCTTTTTTCCAGAAGATGTTTCGATTCGCTGGGAAATGGTCCCCATTAAGATTTTTCTAGCCACATAATTTTTCGATTAGTTGACTCACTTGTCGTATTCACAATAAAAAATATTATTTCCTCTACCATGTGGAGAATTTTAACCAATAAAAAAAAGGAGCTTTTTACAAACAAAGCATCTTAAAAGCATCTTTTGGCATTATTACTAATGAAATAGGATACGCGCTAGTTATGTATATAATGTTATGCTGGGGTATTTCCAGCTGGTAAATAATAAATTACATATGTCCAGAACTATTGCAGATCAATTCTGAGTTGTTCTAGATCCATTCTGGAAAAAAAAAAATAAAAATAAATATAAATATAAATAAAATATAAAAAATTATGTTTTTTCGCATATCTTCTTTGTTTTAACTCCGTTTCCCTTGAAAATTCACTGAAACCCCTGCACTCACATTCTGCATATTTAATTCATGAGGATCCTATCCCCAATTCCACTTCCAGAAGTCAGAAATCCCACATCTATCTATTTTTAGGGATTGCCATTACTCCATATCTTCCAGCGAAAAGAACTGCCCATGATCAAATATTTTTCCTGAATCCAGCTTTTGTCCTCTACCTCTAACTAAAGAATTATATTGTGGCTACCCCACTTCCCGACATGTAGGCTCTATCTGTGTGTTCTCCGTAAGATAATTCTAGCAAAAATGATTAAAGCTACAAGATTTTCACCACTCTGTGTTAATTAGAAATTCTAATTTGGATACAGAAGTACATGACAAGAGCAACAAATCACATTGGTTACAAGATACTAGGGTTTGAGTTCCATAGTTTACAGAATGTGGGTTTATCACCCTTGGAAATCCTCATCAGGATGAATATTGGTATGAGAATTTAGAGATACCAATCATGGCACTTAAAGTGAGATAAAGGAGATAAAAGATACTAGAAATGATGACAATAACCAAAACTGCAGATAGGGGATTCTTGAGAAGTTCATAGATGGGCTTCAAAATGGTGTAGATTGATCCTGTCCCAACTGTGAAGAAGTAGAGTCCGTCTCCTCATATTCTCCCAGAATTCCTCCACTAATGGCCCTTCTAGAAAAAATGCCAACGCTGACTGCTCTGAACCAACAAAAAACCATACACCAACCCCAAATCCTAATAAAATCATTTCCCACAAAAACGAATTTTTATGTACTACATACCTCTACTTTTCCAAAGTGATATCGTCCCACTTCTGTAACTCCTTACCCTCACTAATATCCTTGGAACACAATCCAGAGTCTTCTATATGCTCTGGAATAACACAAGATGGGAGTGGTAATATGGGTTTTGTAATACTTGGCATGTCCAAATTTTTACTGCGAATTGGAAATGGTTGTGTGTGTAGAAGATAGGGCCTTTGTTTCTTCGGGATTCAAACACTTCCCCTCCCTTTGGGTGCATGTAGCTTAAAGGAGGGGGAATTGTAGACATTCCAAGTAGCAGATGCTGCAGGTGAATTGCATTCATGCTTAGCAAACAATGAGAATTGCAGCACTGTCAAACTCATAGCTAGACTTCCCTATTCTACTCCTCCTCCAACTGTGGTAGACAAGATGAAATGCATTCAGTGATCTTCTTTGCTAGTTGAAGGATGTTCTTGCATTTTTCTCCATGGACTGATCTGCCTATCTTTTGTTCTGACTTATCCTAGCCGCTACCGATTTTACTAAATATGTTTGAATCACTTAAATTTAAAAAGGAGGCATCAAACCTATTAAATGCAACCTCTATTAATTTTTAGGATTTTTAAAACTTAAGGCTGTGATGCTCGCTTGTTTTAAGCAACACATAAATTAATGTTTTAGTGGAGATTTGAATTAGGGTGAAAAGACCAAGAAACTTACTTCTCATTTTATTTAAAACTAGCAATTGCATCTAGAACTATAGGATTAATGGATCATGGACAGTCTACTTTGGTCTTGAAAACAACTGTAAATCAACAAACCTAATCTTAAAATTAAGAGCAATACACCTTATCCTATTCTCCCGTTAAAATCGGGGCTCTCCCCCATTGAAAGCATGGCTATGATTAGATATCTAATGTACAAGCATAAATTAAACAATATAGGAGACCACCAAATTCCTAAAATTGCTCTTAAATCTAGCCAAACCCATGCATGCCTCAAGCAAAGGTGGCTTAAAGATGCCACGACTTGGTCAAATTACTGGGGAATCGACGAAACTGTCACTTTGGAAACTATCGATAACATTAAAAATATTATTACTTCAAAAGAGAAAATGTGGTGCAAGGAAAATTTAGAGGGTAAAATAAAATTACGATATTATAAAGAGATCATTAACCCTAATCTCGAGGATCAAAATTATCTTTATATCTTAACGAGCTCAAAGAAAAAAATTAATATTGCCAAGATTAGAATGAACTCTCAAGGGCTTCATAGTGAAACTGGGCGCTGGACAACCCCTAAAATGTCGTGGGCTGAAAGAAATTTCCATCTTTGCGAGTCTATGAGCATATAAGATGAAAATCACTTTCTTTTAGAACATCCACATTAGATCTTAGTACCATAATCTTTGCTCCAACACTGACCTCTTTAAGCTTCTAACTCCTCAAAACTATAGTGATCTAGGGAAGCTCTTCTTTAAGTTTTTTTAGCATAGGAATAACGTTTTAAATCAAATCAAATAATTTTGTCTTGCTTCTTCTCTTAAGGTCCGATGGACCAATTTTGGTCTCAATGGACATTAAAGACCATCATCATCATCATCATAAAAAAAAATTTCAGAAAAAAGTACTATGTATGGAAGGAAGTAGTGTATTTATATTCAACATGGGAAATATTTGGTACATGTATTTGTTATATGCAAAGGATAGGACATAAACCAATAATAGCAATGAATAGAAGCCAATATAAAGAGCAATTATAATTGGTAAGCTAGTGTAGTTAAAGTGAACCATCATCATCATCATCATCATTATCATCATCATAAAAAAAAAGTACTATGTATAGAAGGAAGCAGTGTATTTATATTTGACATGGGAAATATTTGGTACATGTATTTGTTTTTATGCAAAGGAGAGGAAAGAAACCAATAATAGCAATGAATAGAAGCCAATATAAAGAGCAATTAAAGTTGGTAAGATAGTGTAGTTAAAGTGTTCAAAGAGGAATCTCCATGTGCATTATGTTGAATCATGTTTATACAAGAAAGATGTTTATGAAAAGTAGATACAATTTATTGTACATGTAAATTTCTTACTGTGAGGTTGTTGTTCCAAGTAAGGGCTCATGTGGGCCTTTGATTTCAAATCATTTTTTTCGACGATTTTGGCAGTATATAAAGTGATTTTTATACACAAAGCTTGTTTTTATTTTGCAATTTGGGTAGTCCTTAAGGTGGTTTTTATATGCGAGCTTGTTTTCATTGGCGTTTTTGTTGTCTTAAAGTAGTTTTGTCTCATTAAAATTGTCATTTACCCTTGATCTTGTGAATTCCAAAGCACAATTTCCTAGGTGTTGGGTCTCACAATGATCTTTAGATGTTGTCCATTTTTTTATGCTACCTCACATTGTTTGTGTACAAGTTTTGTGGAGAACTTCCTCGTCGCACATACGAAATAAAATGGCTAAATATAACACATATGAGGATGAGGGTGATCTCAATATTTGAGGGTTCAAGCTGGTCCCAAAAGTAACCATTCCGCATTGAAATAAATATCAACTTCTAATCAAAAACATATTTTTCTTCACTATCAAAAAGATCAACAAAAAACAAATATGTTTTAGAAAAAAAAGTCCAAAAAGCTTCTAAACAATGTATTCAACTGTAGAAATCTACATTTTAATGAGCTTCTAAACAATCTATCCAACTTCAAAAATATCTACATTTTAATATTTTTGACACTTTAATATTGGGCCCATAAATATAGTCTTCTTTCCTGTAAAATGGCAATTCCTTATTTGTATTTTTCACCATAAAATAGTCTCCATGTTAGCTGACACATACTCCTCCAATGTGACATGGCCATCTTGGATGCCCACAACGTGTCATTGTATTGACGTTTTGCAATGGGAACTATATTGGCTATTGTCAATCTATTCTTCTTTCTGAAGAAGGTATCCCTATTTCACTATGCCATCACATTCCCACCCAGAAGGTGTGCATGCATCCTCTGTTACACATGCTACCAACAGAGATGTTGATTGCGAAATGTGGTGTGGCTCAAGAAAGAACCTATTCAATGATTGATATATTCTTTGAGATCCTTCATTGATGGAGACTGTTTATATGATGGAAAAATAAATGTTCCTGGTGATTTATTATTGTCTTGTTTCCTAGTTGACTAATCGATTGGGACTGTTTGGACAATAATTTAAGAACTTTGTTGTTTTTCTAATCTTGTTTGCATATGCTCTTGCTTGTAAGAATGGTGCATATAATGTTTCATTGATTTCATAGTAGATCAGGTGGAGGATCTTATTGAGGTGACAATTGTTTTGAATTCCTTTAAAAGAGTGTAACTATACCATGGATTGATCAATATAATAGTTATTAACATTCTATTATTTGGAGGTGGAAGTGCTTGACTTGATTGTACCTAGATGGATTATTTTCTTTATATGCATCCCTTGTCAAATTAAGGGGGGATGTACATGATATTTGGTTATAATTTGTAATGTACCAACCAGGGATGATGATACACTAACTCAAACTCCTACAAGACTCGGTGAAAAATAATGGACTCGGTGGGATGGTTTTACTGGAGGTAGGAAAAATCAAGTACTCTAGATAAGAGAAGGAATATCATATCTGATAATACATTTGCACAAAGTACTGGGACCATTGATGGCTCGAAATCATCAAGGATGAAATCTACTACAATGCTCCTGGGAACCCAACATATGCAAACTAGTACTTCACTATACATTGACTGAAAATATTGGTGAAGTATTATTACTTAAGGAGGATAAATAAAATAAATTTACATTCAATATACAGGTTTCATTCCATAAATTTAGAGAAGGTTATGATAAATTATCACAAAGATACAAGAAAAATTGCCTACTAGGATTGCACAACTAGTCTGAATTCAGGACGTCCAAAACTAACTGAGAGACTCACGAATTTCTGATATGAGACTTGGAATGATTCATATGAAATATTAAAAAACTCCAGGAACAATAATTACTTCATTTGGATCAAGAATCATTCATTTATCAAATTCATTCTAGAAACTAGCTCAAATCTATGCAAATCTAGAAGAGGTGTAGAAAACTCAAAATATTTCATACTTCTAAATTATAAAATATTATGACTGATATCAAAGAATCATAATAAAATAAAATAAATCATATGGATTCCAAGAGGCTTCTCAGAATATCCCAAGAACTCCACTCTTCTCAATACAACAAACTAGCATTGGCAATTAATAGGAAGCTTGAAGATTCGAACCATAGACTTCATGTCACTTCTTCTGAACTTCAAATCAAAATTGAATCAGCTACAGGACCTACAATAAAATAATTTAAAATGGTTGAATTCCATCATCCTCTCAAGGGAAGTAGGGGCACATCACCCAGCTTGGACTAGGGGCACATCTCCCAAGTCTCTGAGGCACAACTGCACTAAAACCAATACTCAAACTGACAAAAAATGTGAAAGGGGTGCACACCCCTTTATTTATAGATGGAGGATTACTTAAGGATCAAGTCTCATTGTCTAATGCACCCTCATGAGTGGATAAGGAAAGTGTTATTTCCTTCTTTTCCCTTTTCTGCTTTCCTTTCCTCCTTTTTCCTTTTCTTCTCTTCTTTTTGCTTTCTGCTTTAGCTTTTTCTGCAATTTTATGGATTTTCTGCCTTATCCTGCTTTTCTGAACTTTCATGCTTTTCTGATTTGATCCTGCTTTCTACTTCTATGATGATTTCTGTTTTATGTTGTTTTTCCTGAGTTTTTGTTGCTTTTCTAATTTGCACCATCTTTCTTTCCTTTTTCCCGATTTTCTAGATTTGGATGCTTTCTGCTAACTTCTTCTGCAAGTCATCTCTCAAGTCAACCTTATCCACTAAGGCACACTTATGGATCAGTATATTCTTTTATTTAAAATAAAATTATTTAATGGATGAAAAATAATTATTTCAAGTGCATAATAAACTTTAGGAAAAAATAAATCACACTCCATAATTAATTAAATGCCTGAAATTCAAAATTAACCCCAAGTTAATGAAGTTGTCTCCTCAACCCAAAGGATTGGTTGGGTTAGGAACTTGATCTAGTGATCACTGTTGAGGGGACATGACATTCCTCCCTTCCCAATATTGCTTGTCAAGCAATTTCAAACTAGGATGATGTAAAATGTGTTCTCCTTCCCAAGTAGCATCCTCACTAGGTAGTCATTCCCATTGCACCAAAAATTCCTTAATGATTATGCTCCTTAGCTTCTTCTCTCATACCTCCAAAATATTATCAGGGATTAACACCATATTTCCTTCATCATCAAGGGGTGGAAATTCTTGTGAAACCTTAACTTGCTTCCCTATTTCCTTCTTCAAATAGGACACATGGAAAACATTATGAATTCTGCTACCTGGAGGCAATTCTAGCTCATAATCCCCTTCCCTTATCTTCCCTGGGACTTGGTAGGGACCATAAAAACTTGGTTTCAACTTATCAGCCCCCTTAGAATTCAATGAGGACTGTCTATAGGTCTACAACCTCAAATAAACTAGATCTCCTACTTGGAAAGCTTGCTCAATTATATTCTATGCTTGTCTGCATGCACCTTTTGCATGTTTTGTGCTACCCACAAGTTGTCTTTGAGGGTTCTGAGTATGCTTGACTCTCTTGGATCCAATCCTTTTCCTTTTGTGTCTTACAATCATGAAATATCATTTCATCAAAAGTGAGTGCATCATATCCATATAGATCTTTGAAGGGAAACATTACAACCAGGAGATGAAAAGTAATATTGTAACAAAACTCTTCCAAATGGAGCCAAGTAGTCCATGAATTTTGATGGCCTGTAACATAGTTTCTTAAGTATCGTTCCATCCATTGGTTCACTCTTTCTTTTTTTCCATCATTCTATGGATGGTAGCTGGTACTTATGTCCAAACTTGTCGCCACTAACTTTAACAACTCTTGCCAAAAATTGGTATTGAACTTGCTATCTCTGTCACTGATGATGGACTTAGGTATGCCATGAAGTTTGAACACTTCTTTGATGAAAAGTTCATCCACTTGGATGGATTCAATATTAGTTGTGATAGCAAATAAATGTGCATATTTATTCAATCTATCAACAAAAACTAAAATGTTGTCTTTACCTTGGATTTTTGGGATCCCGGTGACGAAATCCAATGATACACTTTCCCATTTATGTTCAGGAATAGGAAGTGGTTGTAAGAGTCATGTTGGATGAGCATGATCTACTTTTTTTTTTTCTGACATGCCACACATGATAGACCATACTCCATCACCTCCTTCTTCAACCCCTTCCAAGTGAACCTTTCCTTCATTTTCTTATAAGTCTTCACAAACCCCGTATGTCCTGCTAGAGAAACATCATGGGAAACCTCAAGGATATTCTTCTTTAATGAGGATTTTGGAACTAAAAATATGCTATCCTTATGAGAGATGATATCATTGAGAATGTTGTAAGTATCATCATGAATTAGTCCATCAAACAAATCACAAGCAAATTGATTCTTTGTATACTCTACTCCAAGTTGTGCTTTCCAATCATCATAAAAATTGATCAATGCAAATGTTGGTTTTCTAGAAAGAGCATCAACTACAATGTTCATCTTACCCTTCTTTTAGTCAATGTAACATTCAAATGCTTGGACCTTGCTTACCCACTTTTGTTTCCTATCATTCATCTCCCTTTGGGTAAGAAAGTGTCTCAAATTATTATGATCAGTCTTGATGATGAACTTACTACCTACCAGATATTGTCTGAACTTGACTAGTGCATGCATGATGGATAGCATCTTTTTATAATATACTGAATATAGTCTCTCGTGGGGCTGCAAATTTATACTTTCAAAGGGTAAGGGGTGCTTGTTTTGCATCAAGATTGCTCCAATTCCATTCCCTGAAGCATCACACTCAAGAAGAAAAGGTTGAGAAAGTAGAAAGAACATGACAATTGCTCATTACCTCTTTCATCTTATTGAATGCTTGCTCAGCTTCTTCTGACCAATTGAAATTTCATTTCTTAGTAAGGTCTATCAAAGGAGATTTTAACTTTGACAAACCTTTGACAAACTTTTGGTAGTAAGTTCATAATCCAATGAATCCTCTCAATTCAGTGAGATTTTTAGGACTTTCCCAATCCACAATAGATTGTATCTTCTCCATGTGAACCTTAACTACCTCTTTCCCAATCACATGACCAAGATATAAAATCTTAGTCATCCAAAACTCACACTTGGATAATTTTGCTTAAAAATATTGATTTGCCAAAGTTGTTAGTACAGTATCCAAATGGTGCAAATTATCCTCCCAAGTTCTATTATAGATTAAAATATCATCAAAGAAAAAAGTACAAATCTACAGAGTTTCCTACTAAATACTCTGTTCATGCAAGATTGAAAAGTTGTAGGTGCATTGGTTAGGCCAAAAGGAATAACCACGAACTCAAAGTTCCCATGGTGACACCAGAAAGTTGTCTTCTGAATGTCTTCTTCCCGCATATTGATTTGATGGTAACCAAAGCGGAGATCAATATTTGAAAAGTAGTTGGCCCCATGGATTTCATCCATGATCTCATCAATGCTTGGGATAGGATATATGTTCTTGATATTCTTCTTGCTAAGAGCTCTGCATTATATGCACATGTGTATGGTCCCATCATTCTTCTTCACAAGGACCACAAGCGATGCAAAAGGACTTGAGATTGGTCTAATGAATCACAAGTCAAGCATTTCCTTGATGGTTCTCTCTATCTCATCCTTGAATTTGTTTGGGTGCTTGTAAGGATGAAATTTGATAGGTGGGGTTCCTATATCCAACTCAATCCTATGCTCCACTCCTCTATTAGGTGGCCTACCATAAGGAGGGTACCCAAACAACTTCTTATTCTTTTGGATCAACTTCTATATGTATTTTGTATATTGTTATACTTCCAAATAGGTACCCTCAATGGTGATTAGGCACTCTACAGCCCATTCAATGTCTCAATGCCTTAATAAAGATATCATACTATGTGCACTCACCACTTGTTTTGGGCAGGTGTTGATCCCACTAAACACTGCCTCTTTTCCATCTTCTCCTTTGAACGTCATATCAAGAATTTGGTAGTCTATGGAGTGCTTCCCAAACAATACAACCATTGTACTCCCAAAACCATGTTAGTATCAACCACATTCACAACATAAAAGCTGTTTGTTATGGTATGATCCCCTATAGAAATATGCAATTTAGGAATCCATCTAGAACAATCCATAGAATGATTACCTAGCAATGATAACAATAAATACGCCAAAAGTTTCAGTAGGTAGCTTCCTCCTTTCGACCAGACTTGAATCAATGAATTTATGTGTTTCTCCTCCATCCACTAACACAGTGACTGATTTCCCTTGAACCACTCCTTTGAATTTGAGTGTATGGAAGAGAGGCACTACTGAAAGTACTACAATATTTCTCACCACAGGGGTAGGTTCTTCTTTTGCAGTCTCATAGGACACTTCTGCATCTACTGGGGCCTCTTCTTCTTCCTCCTCAGCTTCGGTCTCTGAGTAAACTTCAATGTAGCATGTTTTTCCTTTAGCACATCTGTGTCTTGGAACCCAGGGTTCCTGACAGGTGAAGCACAAATTCCTTCTTCTCAATTCATCTCGATCTTGTGAGTAGTTGTCCTTCTTGAAATTTCTAGAAGGACCTTTCATGGGTGACCTTTGATTCTTGAATTGATTAGGACCAACAGTTCTAGGAGGAAATATGGTCCTTGGAATAGAGTCTTGCAAGTCTCTTGTTCTACTTAGTGCATCTTGCAAGGTAGAGGGTTTGTAGGCTTCACCAAACCTTTCAAAGGTTCCGCTAACCCTTCAATGAACAACGAGATCAATATAGCTTATGATATATCATAGACCATCACAACTAGTTTTTGAAACTCATAGATATAAGCTTCCGGATTTCTAGTCGGCTTCACATGCACTAGTTCTCTGAAGGTGATCTTGGGATCTCTTCTTTCAAATATTTCAGCCAACCTTCTTGTGAACTCTTCATAAGTGGTCACTTGATCATGCCCAAGTGTTTTCAGGCCATGAAACCACCAACCATTAGCTTTCCCATCTAATTGCAGAGTAGACAACTTAATGGCATATCTCTTAGCCATTGGATTTAACTGAAAATAAGTATCAAGCTTCTGAATCCAAGAGTTAGTAGTGCACTTTTGTGATCCATCAAAGTAAGGAAAATAAATATTACCAATAACAAATCTTGACTCATAGTTCTGACTTGGTATCCAAAAGCTTCCTCTCTAATTTGTCTTATACTGAAGATCACATAAATATTTGAATGGAAAATCCCTTTTGAATTCTTCATTTAGTGTGAGGTACTCAATATATTTGTCTTCCAATGAAGAAAGACCTTCACTTCGAACCTCGGGTTCCTCTCTTTGTTCTTCATTAAAATTGGGCATAGTAGGCCTGGAATGTAGCTGAGATTCCATATTGAACTGATTAGGGTGATTGTGAGGCCCAGTTCTTGAGAAAATAGAGCCACCACTGATCTTCCTTTCACCATGTGGGGTACCATTGTTTCTCCCCTCTCCCTTTTTGCTTCCTAGATGTTGAGCTAAGAACTCTCTGGTCTCTTTTCCAGATTGAACAATATTGTGAGATATGTCTTGTAATCCTTTCATCATTCTTTGAACAAAGAGTTTGAACTCATATTTGTCCTCATTGTGAGAGATATCTGACTCTCCTTGTAGGTTTCCTTCAGTAGAATTGATTTATTCTCACTCTTCTTCCTTTGACAAAGGATCCTTATTCTTAGAATCTGAGTATATTTTTGGGCTCATAGAATGATGTCAAGCGAAGGCTCATAGGACCATGCTCTGGTACCCCTGTAATGTACCAACCAGGGTTTATGATACACTAACTCAAACTCCTACAAGAATGAGTGAAAAACAATGTACTAATTGGGCTAGTTTTACTGGAGGTAGGCAAAATCAAGTACTCTGGATAGGAGAAGGACTATGATAGCTAATAGTACATTTGCACAAAGAACTGGGACCATTTATGGTTCGAAATAAAGAATGATGAAATCTACTACATTGCTCTTAGGCACCCCAACATATGCAAACTAGTACTTCACTATACATTGACTGGAAGCTATTGGTGAATTATTCTAAATTAATTGTTGGAGCCATTTTCCAAAAACACATCATTTATTTGGGCTTAACAACCTAATTTAGCACTTATCCTAAGTATTTTGACTCAATTATGTGCTTACATCATCAGCAGATCATTAGTTTCAATGAACTGGGCCTCCTCCTTCATTTGGGGAGTCAATTGGGCCATCAATATCAGTTAACTAGGCCTCCTCCATCATTCAGGGATCCAAATGGGGTAATTTGCATGACTAAAGTGTTGATGTATATGTAACTTCACAATGTATTTCACCTACGTATTTCATCTATGTATATTGTACTCCTATAGAGATGTTATTATTCCTCTATACGAAAGTGTCGTCATTTGTATTGACAAGTGTTGCAAGTGTTGTAACTTGCCGATGGGTTATTAGACCACCTTGATGGGGTTGGCCCTGTATGAGTCATGTGGGTAAATGGATTATTAGACCACCAAGTGTGGGGTTGGCCTAGATTAATGTAACCATGGGTTAGTAGGCTAAGTTAGACAAGTCGGCCCCACTGGTTTATTGGGTAGGACAGGACAAGTATAAATAGAGATCTGGAGATCTCTATTTGATCATCTCACTACTCACTCTTCCATCACTTGAAAAGTGGCACACATGTGAGGAGGAGGATCAGCTACTAGGAGAAGACTATCTCTTGTACTTTGGTTGTATCATTTCTCTTTCTATCTCTCAGGAAGTTGCGGGGTTTTTCACCTTCTTGGTTTTCCCCAGTGAAACTCTGTGTCTCTTGTGTGCTTGCATTATTGTGTCCATGATTGATATGCTGTATATATGTTGTACATGTTATTCTCTCAATTAAGATCTTAGATCATATTGAAAATTTTGAAAAACAAACATGGTATCAGAGCTAGCCTGAAAGAAGGCATGGTATGGCATTTATGACACTTGTTGCACTTGCGAAGCTAGGGCTTGATATAGCAAAAACTAGTCATCGTAGGACTTTCTCTATAAATCCATTTCAGCGAGGTTTCAGGATTTGAAACTCTTACAGGTCGAATATAAGATCCCTATTTACCCTATGTCCAAAGAACAACTTCTAATTCATTTTACTTTGTGTTTTATGATCTGTACAATCTAGGGTTTCTGCCTCTTCCAGATCTGAGTCATAAATAGGTGACCTAGGAAAAAAGGTCATAACTTGGGCTAGGTAGCTCCAAAAAAAAGTTTGTAAAAAGTGACAGGTAGGGCATAGAATGTACTTGCACAGGCTGAAGGTTCAAAGGCTGAAAGTGAACCAGTGACACGTGGCACTTTGTACAAGTTCGTTCTCTTGTTTTATCCCATAAATAGGTCATGTTACGACACTTGGAATAACTCTCTCTCAAAGAATCCAATTGAGGTCCTAACTATGGGGTTGGAAATATGACAGGTCTTTCTATCACAGGTATAAGTTTCAAATCTCGTGGATTCGTAATTTCAGAGTTACACCAAAAACAATCAGGTGCATATTTCTATCAAAACAGAATTGGATTTTGAGCACCTTTATTCATGGCTCCAGGAATTAGGGTTTCGGAGAAAGTTGGAATTTTTGTAATCAGATACCACGGCTGAATGTTACTCATAAAAATCGAAATTTAGAGACCAAGATCAAATTTTTTTGTTGGGCAGAAGGCTGGGCTTGATCAAAACCTAGTTCGAGACTTTAATCGAAAAAGTGGAAAATTAGGGCTTCTACAAAAATTGGAATTTTTGAAATCTGTGACCACGGCTGGAAGCTCCTCAGGAAAATTGAATTTTAGAGCTTTGGATTGAACCTTTTGGTTGGGTGAAGCTCCAGGAAAACTCAAACCCTAATTTAGGGTCCTCTCCAGTGAATCTGAAAGATTGAAATGCAATTTTGAGGGGTGAAACTTTGTATTTTTCAAATTCTGAGTATACCAGATTGATCAGATCAGAAAGGTGCATCTTTCTATCCTTTCAGAAGTTTGAAATTCAAACTTTGAATTTTTAGGGTTTCTCTAACAAACCCTAATCCAACTTCAAATCTAGTATTTGCAAATCAAGTGGATTGGGTTAATCCTATAAGAGAATGGATTGGTTACCTACATAAGTGAAAAATTCCTTGTTTCAGAAGGAGATGAGGCTAAGGCCTTACATAAGAAGATTACAAGCAATCTCGACAGGTATGACTTACAGGTACATCAAGAAAGACAAATCATGTTCTAGTTCAAGAACAAGAAGACATCATGTGGGTATGTTAGACATAGCTAGCTAACATGCTAATCCAGTGATCGAGGATGGATATAAGTTCAAGGATAGGTAATCCAGGAAGAAAAGATCAAGAGGGAGCACACTCCATTAGTTTCTGCAAGGATGCAGATATTCAGAGGGATTCGACCACTTCTCACAATCCACATCAGAATGGAGTTGCAGAAAGGAAGGAAAGACTGAGAGGGATTCAACCCAACAAACAAAAAAAGATAAGTATTTGAAGTATCATTTCTTGCATATTTGATTGTTTAAATAATGTTGTTCAATGATGTATATACTGATGTTCCTAAACATAGGCTGTGTATTTTGGCATATTAGAATAATTGCATTAATGAACAGCATACTGCTAATATGCATGTAATGGGTAAGTGGCCTATGGCACTGTACAAAATTCCATTGCTACTTATCTAGAATGAAACCTCTTTGCTGACATGTTGGGAGTAGTGCAAACTCTTAACAATGTTCTGGTAGAGATTGGAAGGCATCTAGAAAGTTATAAGATATGGATGAATGTTGTATTGAAGCATTGGCTAAAATAATTGCATGACTGTATGACATATTTCCTTATGTGTAAGAATTTGTTCTGAAAACTATGAGATGTTTCTAATCATGCAATTTAACTTGTTTTGTAGGAAAGATCGTATACCATCACCTACAAAAGAAGGACTACAACATTTGTTCCAACAACAAAAATATCTATTGAAGATATTGAAGTTCCCAGGATCTGGGATGAAGTAATGAAAGAATGCCATGGTCTGTCAATCATGAAGAATGATGTTTGGGATGTGGTCCCAGACCAGAAGGGAAGTCTGTCGTATAAGATCAAACATGCTACAGGTGGCAGCATAGAGACTTTTGCTCCTATAGCCAGATCCACTTCCATCAGATCAGTACCTGCTCTGGCTATAGTGATGAAGTGGAAAATACACCAGTTGGATTTCAAGATAACCTTCTTGAATGGTGTAGTCGAAGAGGAAGTGTATGTGGAGCAGCCACTTGGTTTTGAGACACATGACGGGAAGTCATATATAGAACCTGGTATGACAGGATAGATGGCTTCCTATCTAGTTTGGGATTTACCAAGAGTAACGTGGATTCCAACCTTTACTACAAGGTTGATGAAGGAAATTTAGTGATACTACTATTGTATGTGGATGACCTGTTTGTAACAGGTGGAGATAGGTTGATTGCCGACACGCAGTAGAAGCTTGCTACTGAGTTCGAGATGAAGAACTTGGAGATGATGCACTAATTTCTAGGAATAGAGGTGTGGTAGAGTGCAGATGGAATCTTCCTTGGACAAGGGAAGTATGCAGTAGAGATCCTGAAGAGGTTCGGGATGATGGACTGCAAGGACATGGACACATTTATGGCATTGAACCTGAAGCTTCTGTGTGATACTTCATCTGATTTGGTTGATGTCACTATGTATCGTCAGATGATTGGTTCCTTGATGTACCTGACGAACACGAGACCAGATATTTGCTTTGCAGTGAACACATTGAGCCAATTTCTGACGGATCCCAGAGGTGTTCACCTAGTTGCTGTAAAGCATATTCTGAGGTACCTGAAGGGTACAATTGACTATGGGCTCAAGTATGATGCGAATCAAAAGTTTAACCTGCAGGGTTATGTTGATTCGGACTGGGAAGGCAGTGCTGTAGATAGGAAGAGCACTTATGGGTGCTGCTTCAGTATGGGATCAGGTGTGATCTCTTGGTTTAGCAGGAAGCAGTCCTGCGTAGCACTGAATACAGCTGAGGCAGAGTATGTTGAAGCTTGTTCAGCTAGTTGTGTGGCAGTATGGCTCTAGAAGCTACTGTCTGAGTTATTTGATCTCCCGCTGGAGGCTACTCGTATCTTTTGTGACAACCAGAGTTGTGTGAAGTTGTCTGAGAATCCAGTGTTCCACGACAGGTCAAAGCACATTGAGATCAAATATCACTATATGAGGGATATGGTGCAGAGAGGAGTAGTGGAGCTCCTGTATGTCGCGACAGATGAGCAGGTTGAAGATGTGTTGACGAAACCACTAGCTAGAGTGAAGTTTGAGTACTTCAGAGAGAGGCTTGGTGTTCTTCAGATTGACGACACTTCGAGGAAGAAGTGATGGACACACTTGCAGGAGCCATTCCAAGCATGGTGATAAGAGGAAACTTCCCATGGCTATGGATGTAAGCGCTAGATGATGAGCATCAGGACGATGCTCCAGTTACTGCTTGTTATATGCATTATGTTGGATGCTTGTTATGATTAGTTGGATAATGTATATGTATATGCATCATGTTGGATGCTTGATATGATCAGTTGGATCATGGATTTGTATATGTATCAGGTGGATACATTATATGATTAGGTAGATCATGTATGATGATATGTATCAGGTGGATACATTGTATGATTAGGTAGATCATGTATGATGATATGTATCAGGTGGATACATTGTATGATCAAGTAGATCATGTATAATGATATGTATCAGGTAGATACTTGGTATGCATAAGGTGGATGCATTGTATGATCAGGATGATCATGGATGATGAGCTTCAGGATGTTGCTCCAGATGATATGCATCAGGATGATGCTATGATGATGATCAGGTTGATCATGTGATGATGTACATCAGGATGATGTATGGTGAGTATTAGGTTGATACTTCGTGGTCGTGGACAGGTTGTGCAGATAAGCATATAATCCATCCCTGGGAGGTTTGCAGCTAGTCTTTCAAGGTTTTTCCTATGGCATGTAATGTGGCCCTGGGATATCTGGCAAACGCTCTTTCGAGGTTTTTCTTTGGGAGGACATATAATTTGGCCTTGGGAGATTTGCAGATAGTCTTTTGAGGTCTTCTGGCATGTAATCTGGTCCTGGGATATCTGGTAGATGCTCTTTCGAGGTTTTGTCCTATGGCATATAATCCAGCCCTGGGAGATCCGATAGGTTGAGCTGTGTGCTCATAATCAGTCCTGGGATGCTCTTTCAAGTTTTTTCCATGACCACATGTAATACGCACTGGAGATCTAGACAGGATGAAAAAGGCCTCATATGCTCTTTAGAGTTCTTGCTAGTCAATACACTCTTTAAAGGTTTTGTGGTAGGGGTCACATGTAATAAGTCCTAGAGATCTAGACAGGATGAAAAAGGACTCAGATGCTCTTTAGAGATCTTGCTTGTCAATACAATCTTTTAAGGTTTTGTGATAGTCACATATAAAACAGCCCTCGGAGATCCGACAGGTAGAGCCGTGTGCTTGTAACAGCATGGATGCTCTTGCGAGGTTTTGTGACGCACGTAATAAGTCCTGAGAATTCCACAGTATGGCCAGTGATGATGAAGATCTACAGGTAGTGGGCCTACATCCAGTATGAAAAAGGACTGGCTCTGTAGAACTTCCTATGACAATTATATTGGAGATTGATTGAGATAGCAGTAGTGACGATGATTCGATGACGATGATCCAGTGATGATGATCTAGAGAAGAAGACTTGTGCTAGCAGATCTGTGTCGAGAAATACCTTCCTAGTTAAGAGGGAGTGTTGATGTATATGTAACGTCAGAATGTATTTCACCTATGTATTTCATCTATGTATATTGTACTCCTCTAGAGATGTTATTATTCCTCTATACGAAAGTGTCGTCATTTGTATTGACAAGTGTCACAAGTGTTGTAACTATCTGATGGGTTATTAGACCACCTTGATGGTGTCGGCCCTGTATGAGTCATGTGGGTAAATGGGTTATTAGACCACCAAGTGTGGGGTCAGTCCGGATTAATGTAACCATGGGTTATTAGGTTAAGTTAGACAAGTCGGCCCCACTGGTTTATTGGGTAGGACAGGACAAGTATGGGTAGGACAGGAAAAGTATAAATAGAGATCGGGAGATCTCTATTTGATTATCTCATTACTCACTCTTCCATCACTCGGAAAGTGGCACACATGTGAGGATGAGGATCAACTTCTAGGAGAAAACTATCTACTGTACATTGGATGTATCATTGCTCTTTCTATCTCTAAGGAAGTTATGGGGTTTTTCACCTTCTTGGTTTTCCCTAGTGAAACTCTATGTCTCTTGTGTGCTTGCATTATTGTGTCCATGATTGATATGCTGTAGATATGTTGTACATGTTATTCTCTCAGTTAAGATCTTAGATCAGATTGAAAATTCTGAAAAACTAACATAAAGCACCCTACTCAGTCCAACTGACAACATTTATTATTATATTCATCTAACTAGAGTCAGAAAGGTGCCCTCCTACTCAGTTTGACCTAATCTGGTGTTATTTCACCTAAATTTTAGTTAACTGAAGTAAAAAAGGCACCCTCCCTTAATTTTGGGCATTCAGTTGAGTTTTGGATTCAGTTAGACTTAGTTAGATAGTTTAAGAGTCTGTTAGAGTCAATTACATGGTAGTTAAGTGGTTAACTTATGTGCCGAGTGGTGTTAAATGACTAATAAGCCACTCTCATGCATTCAGTTTGAATGACCTCCCTAGGATTCGAATTGCTTGGCTATTATTGCTATTGTTACACATTGTAATCATATTCTGAGTTAATGATAATGCATGAATTGCTGTAAACCTTTTCCGTCAATGTTTTGACACACAATTTTCCGCATGCATATCTAGTAACTGTTGTTTTTTTCTCATGGATTTGTTGTGCTTGAATTTTGCATGGTATCAGATCCATGGCAGGAGAAGGCAACTCTTCTAGACAGTTCTTTAGATGAATATTGAGCAAGTTTGCTAAAAGATATTCCAACATTGCACCAGAAGCTAAAATTTTTCCACATAAATCTTGGATAATTGTGCATCCGACTTATCAAGCTTGCTTGATAGGCTATGCCAGGTGTGATGCAACTTGAAAAGTGTGGGTTTTCAACCTAAAGATTGTTTTTTTTTTTACTAAAGGTTTCTCAAAGCTTCCTATTGCATTCTCTATAGTTAAGATGAACTCTTCTTCTAACCATCTTCTTACTCATTTCAACTATCATCAGTGGAAGGATGATATAGAGATAGTATTGTGCTCGAAGGGACTCTACAGAGTTACTATGGGCACATAACCAGAGCCTAATGCAGCTATAGAGAATTTTGAGTTCTTCAATAAGCTTGATGAATCTTATGGTTTCTTATGTCTCAATATTTTGAAAGATCTTCTTTTCCATCTCAGCAGATTGAAGACTCCAAAAGAAGTATGAGAACAACTTGCTACTCTTTTTGGGAAGCAGGAAGATATGAGGCATATTAGTTAGAGAATGAATTGATTTCCCTAAATCCTAAGAAGTTTGAAACCATCAATGATTTTTTCACCAAGTTCAAGCATTTGGTGCTTCAATTCAAGCAATGTGGTGTCGAGAATAAGGATGATCAATTGATCCTTTCAATCCTTTCAAAGCTAGGAGTAGATTATTCAGTTTTTGTCTCTACCTTTCATTCGGGAAAACTCACCATTCTGAATTGGAAGATGCCATCCTTGAATGCATTCATTTAGTCCTTAACAAAAGAGCATGACAATCTTGTTCAGATGGGATCCATGAGATCCTCCAAAGATAAATCCCTATTTGTTGGAGGAACCAAGGATATGAATGCTGAAGGAAATAAAAAGAAGGAGAATACCAAGTTTGATCATCTTTAGCAAAAGGAGAAGACCAAGTAGTCAGATGAGCCCTTAGGTTCAAGAAAAGAAAAGAAAAAGGGAAAAGAGAGGACAAAGTGTTCTTAATGTGGCAGGGGATTTCATCCTAAAAGCTCATGCATGAAGAAAAATATTGATCAAATGGATCTTCCGTTGGAGAAAAACAATATCACTCTTCCAGATGGTGAAAGGAAGAAGGACAATAATGATAATCCAGAAAGAGGTCATGCAATAATGGAAAGTGTTTCGAATTCTATAGCTCTTCTCATAGATCCAGGAGCTTTGAATCACATTATTGCAAGAAAAGACTCTTTCTCATCATTGGACTCCAACAGCTGCATCTCCATCCACATGGTAGATGATTCACAAATTTCATCAAGAGGAAAAAGTACAATTTATTTAGAACATGGCATTTTTCAAAATGTTCTCTATGTCCCTTCTCTAGCTTCGAACCTGCTTTCTGTGTATCAAATGACACAAACTGGTTTTCCCAAGAAGGTTATATTCAGCCCTAATGTTGTTGAAATTTCTGATATTACCACAGGAAAGCTCATTGCAGTAGGAGAGGCAAATCATGCTGCAAAAACATATGCGTTTTCCCACTTTTTGCCACATTCAAAGCCAAGTTCCCTTCTGAATCATGGAAATGAGGTTATACATCTATGGCATGAGAGGTTTGGACACCTAAATTATAAATATTTGCAGCTACTACAAAATAATTCCATGGTTGAAGACCTTTCAAACATCAAATCCTCAAAAGGGATATGCAAATGTTGCATCATTGGCAAGCATCCTGAGCACAAGTTCGATCGAGGAAAAGCTAGCAGAGCTTCTTGTATTTTGGGGCTGATTCACAGTGATATCAGTGGTCCATTACCAAATCCCTCCATGAATGGATGAAGGTATGTTCTCACATTCATTGATGACTTTTCCATATTTACATGGGTCTACTTTCTCAAAAACAAATCGGAAGTGTTTGAAAAATTAAAGAATTTCAAGGCTTCTGTTGAGACTGCTACTGGGAGCAAGCTAAAATCTCTCAAATCTAATAAATGGTGGATAATATATCAAAACTAATCTGCTTCAATTTTGTGAGGAAAATGGAATCCAAATCTATCACACAGTCCCCTACACACCTCAGCAGAATGGTGTAGTGGAGAGGAAAAACCGAGCATTGAAAGAGATGGCTACTTGTATGCTTGAGTCGAACGGTTTGGATTCAAATATTTGGGTTGAGGCCATGAATGTTTCTGTATACATTTAGAACAAAGTTCCACACTCATACATCAAAGTTCAAACTCGAATCCTACACTGGTCACAAGCCTGATGTGTCACATCTTAGGGTTTTCGGGTCCACTTCGTGGGCTAGAATTATGATTGAGAAGATAAGATATTTGGAACCAAAAAGTACTCAGTGAATCCTCATTGGATATGATGAAGAATAGAAAGGATAAAAACTCATGTATATCAGATCCAAAAGAATATTCATTGAGAGAAGTGTCCAATTTGAAGAATCGCTTCATGATATACAACTAGTGGAGGAATAAACCACCAAATTGCTTCCTCTTCCGAAATAAGATTTGGGAGATGATACTGAAAAATTTATGTTATGATATTTCTGATATTATGTCTGATATTAATGAACATGAAATATCAGGTTCCGATTCAAATCCATATGATCCCCCTCATTTTCCGAAGTGGGAAGAAAATACTCTCACATCTACCTATTCTAACATTGGAAATCCTAACAATCCAAGAAGAACCTGTGTAGACTTTCAAAGAGCAGGTATGTGTTGTAGTAGTTGGGGTGCTCCTCCAACATATGGATCTTTAATATGATGATCCATTGCTGTCCGAAAAGTGATTTTTGATGGTTGTATCAGATCCAAAATCATACTAGCATTCCCACGAAGATCCGATATGGAAAACCACCATGGATGAAGAGTACAATTATCTTCAAAAAATGCAACATGGGAGCTAGTTTCACTTCCACCTGGGAGGAAATTGGTTCAATGAAAATGGGTCTATCGAACCAGGGTTTCTGCTGATGGTTCAAATTTAAAATAAAAAGCAATATTGGTGGAAAAAGGTTTCTCATAAGTCCATGGTGTGGACTACACATAATCGTTTGCACTGGTTGCAAAATTGGACTCAATCTGCCTAGTTTTAGCAATGATTTCTGTTATACCTCAATATTACATATTACGTATTATTGTCGCATCCTTGCATTACCGACCTAGATGACAGTTTCCCTTAAAGATCATCTGAACATCCAAAGTGAAAAACACTGACTGAACACTGAAAGCAAAACCTTTTTCTGCCATCTACCAACCCAACTTAGCCCTGTTTGTGAGCACTACCGCTCCCTGCACATCTATAAAGGCGCGGTAGTCATCACTACTGCGCGTTGCTCCTTCTCTGAGGCACGTTACTACTACATTATGATCAGTTATAGGGGTGCGGTAGTTTGAAATTATCCTTTTTTCCTTGGATTTTGGGATGTCAACCTTCGAAGAGATTTTATTGGGATTACCATCTTTGGTTCGATCCTAACTCCTTCTTTGTTTAGCTGACTTGATCCCGTAAACACTCCATAGATCCACACTTCTCTCTTGTTGGTTAACCTTTCCACATGCTATAAGTGAGAGGCCTTCCATGAGCCAAAGGGAGGAATTTTGGGGCATCAAACCTATGATCTTCAGACTTCTGCAGAGATAGCTATAGGAAGCACTTGGAGCTGGAGGATTGGCTTGGATATCAAGCAACCTTTGTAAGCACTCTTCAAGTTGATAATAAAACATAACTTGTCTTGTTTCCCAAATCATGTATGTTGATATTGTTTCAATCATATGATTTGTTTCTGCTATAGATTTAGATTCTAACATATGTTTCAAGATTGCTAAAAGATTGTATATTGCTTGTACCTTGGTTCATTCTAACAAGTTCATTTGCGAGGACTTGAAGATTGGAGCAACAACTAGGACGAGCGATTAATTTAAAGGTTAGTCAGATCTATTTCATTTCTTCCAGCACTGTGATATTTGAAATATTTGCTTAGATCTAGGAATTCAAGGTAGCATTTGTTATCTTTTTGTCTTAGTTTAGAGTCAGTTAAGTCTACTTTAACCTAAGAGAGTTTCTACCTATCCGTAGGGAGAAATTTCTACAACAATTTCCGCATTCAAGCATTGGGAGGTGCACCAAATGTACGTGAAGAGTGAATTTATTCATGGGGATATTTAGAAATTTATCTACATGAATTATACCAAAGGTTACATATCATATTCGACACTTGTTTGCAAATTAAGGAAATCCTTGTATGGTTTAAAACATGCCCTAAGAGCTTGGTATGCAAAGATGGATTCCTTTCTTCTATCACAAAACTTTGTGAGATGCAAATCAGATCTAAATGTGTATCTACAACAGCATGAAGGTAATTTTATGATCATTTTACTTTATGTTGATGACCTGTTGATTACAGGAAGCAGTCTTGCTTCGATCGGCACTATAAAAACCGCTTTACACCAAGCATTTGATATGAGTGATTTAGGCTTGCTGAAGCAGTTTCTTGGTCTCGAGATCACTCACAATTTTGATGGGATAATGATTTCTCAATAAAAATATGCTTTGGACCTATGAAATAAGTTCAACATGAAGGAATGTAGAGCGACACCATTCCCATTTCTCTCAGGAATCAGTCTTGTGGATGGTGATTCTACATCATTGGTGGATTCTACACTTTACCGACAGTTGATTGGAATTCTTTTGTATCTGATACACTCTAGGTCTGATATTTATTATGCTATGAGTGTGGTGTCAAGGTACATGCAGCAACCCTATGATATTCATTGGAAGGAATCCAAAAGTATCTTGCATTATGTGCAAGGTACAAGACATTTTGGCATTCATTATGTTGTGGATTCCAATCTTCACTTGGTTGGATTCACTGATTCAGATTGGGTAGGTGATAGCATTGATCGTAATTCCACTTTCAGATATGTTTTCATGATTGGTACAGGGCCTATTTTCTGGTCAAGCAAAAAGAAGGCCGCCATTTCCTTATCTTCAATAGAGGCAGAGTATCGAGGAGCAGTCAATGCTTGCATTTAGTAAGTTTGGTTGCAAGGTATTCTAGCAGAGTTTGATATTGGTAGCACCACTTCTACTGTCATTTTTTGTGACAATCAGAGTACTATCAAGATCTCAACAGATCCAGTTCAGAGACAGAGGACTAGTCATATCGAGATACACATGCACTACATCCGAGAGATTGTGCATGACAAAACCATTATACTGCAATATTTCCCTACAAAAGAGCAAATTGCAGACATATTCACGAAGAGCTTCACTGAGAAGAATTTCTCTTACCTTTGTTCACTGTTGGGGGTGAGTTATACTATGGTGACAATAGATTAGATCCTTCAGTGTTAACTTTGCAGGGGGGTTTCTTTCCCACTGTGTTTTTCACTCTTTCCTCACTTAGATTTTTTGAGCATTTTTTTGTATTATTTATGTACTAGGTGACCTATGGCCTTTGTTGTCGGGGCCCTTTTATTATTTATTTTACTCCTCCAAATGATATTAGCTTAAGGGGGGGTGTTGGAGTCATTTTCCAACAATACATCATTTATTTGGGCTTAATATCCTAATTTAACACTTATCCTAAGTATTGTGACTCAATTATGTGCTTACACCATCCACAGATCATCTGTTTTAGTGAACTGGGCCTCCTCCTTCATCCGGGGACTAAATTGGGCCATCAATATCAGTTAACTGGTCCTCCTCCATCATTCAGGGATCCAAATGGGGTGATTCTCATCACTAAAGCACCCTAATCAGTCCAATTGACAACATTTATTATTATATTCAGCTAACTGGAGTCAGAAATCCGCCCTCCTACTCAGTTTGACCTAATCTGGTGTTATTTCACCTAAATTTCAGTTAACTGAAGTCACAAAGGCACCCTCCCTTAATTTTGGGAATTCAATTGAGTTATGGATTTAGTTAGGCTCATTTAGACATTTTCAGAGTCTGTTAGAGTCAATTACATGGTAGTTAAGTGGTTACTTGATGTGTCGAGTGGTGTTAACTAACTAGTAAACCACTCTCATGCATTCAATTTGAATGACCTCCCTAGGATTTGAATTGCTTGGCTATTATTTCTATTGTTACACATTGTAATCATATTCTAAGTTAATGATAATGCATGAACTACTGCAAACCTTTTGCATCAGTGTTTTGACACAATTTTACACATGCATCTCTAGTAACTCTTGTTTTTGTCTCATAGATATGATGTGATTGAATTTTACATTAAGGGGGATAAATAACATCAATTTAAATTCAATATAAATTCATTCCATAAATTTATATAAGGTTCTGATAAATTCTCACAAGGATTCAAGAAAAATTGCCTACTAGGATTGCACAACTAGTATGAATCCAAGACTTCCAAAACTGTCTTAGAGGCTCACAAATTTACGATATGAGACTTGGAATGATTCATATGAAATATTAAAAAAATCCAGGAACAATAATTAATTCATTTTGATAAAGACTCATTCATTTACCAAATGCATTTTGGAAACTAGATCAAATCTATGCAAATCTAGAAGGGGTGTAGAAAACGCAGAATATTTCATACTTATGCATTATAAATTTTATGAAGAATATCAAAGTATCATAATAAAATAAAATAAATCATATTTAATCCAAGAGGATTCTCAAAATATCCCAAGAAATCCACTCCTCTCAATACAACAAACTAGCACTAGAAATCAATCAGAAGCTTGAAGATTCGAACCATAGACTTCATGTCACTTCTTCTGAACTTCAAACTAGAATTGAATCAGCTATAGGAACTGCAATAAAATATTTTAAAATGTCTGAATTCCATCATCCTCTCACAGGAATAAATGGCACATCACCCAGCTTGGACTAGGGGCACATCTCCCAAGTCTTTGAGGCACAACTGCACTCAAACCAATACTCAAACTGACAAAAGGTGTGAAGGGGGTGCAAAATACTTTATTTATATATAGAGGATTACTTGAGGATAAAGTATCCTTGGCTAATGCGCCGTCATGAGTGGATAAGGAAATCTTGCTTTCCTTCTTTTTCCTTTTCTGCTTTGCTTTCCTCCGTTTTCCTTTTCTGCTTTACTTTCCTCTTTCTGCTTTAGATTTTTCTGTTTTTTTCTGGCTTTTTTTCCTTATCCTGCTTTTTTGAAATTTACTGCTTTTCTGATTTGATCCTGCTTTCTGCTTTTGTGCTGCTTTCTGCTTTATGCTACTTTTCCTGAGTTTTTGTTGTTTTTTTATTTGCACCATCTTTCTTTCCTTTTTCCTATTTTTCTAGATTTAGATGATTTCTCCTAACTTCTTATGCAAGTCATCTCTCAATTCAACCTTATCCACTAAGGCGCACTTGTGGAGAATTATCTTCTTTTATTTAAGATAAAATTATTTAATGGATACAAAATAATCATTTCAAGTGCATAATAAACTTTAGGAAAAAATAAATCACACTCCCTAATTAATTAAATTCTTGTAATTCAAAATTAACCCCAAGTAAATGAAGTTGTATCCTCAACCCAAGCAATTGGTTGGGTTAGGAACTTGATCCAGTTATCACTATTGAGGGGACATGGCATAATTTGATTTTTCCTCTAATCTAATTTAAATGGGGGATGTTGGAACCTATGGTTCTTTTTCTAAACTCACCTTGTTGAAATGTGTAGTCAACCATGAACATGGAGATGATTGTTAAGGGAATTGACTAAGGAGTGGACCCGACTAACTATAGACTAGTAACAAGGAGTTTTCATTGTCCTCTTTGATTTTCTAGATCCATATTTTATGGAAAATTATGGGGTGTGGTCTCGTTTTCAATTATGATCCTAAAACTATTTATATATGATCTTGTAGATCTGTCTACATCATCTTTTTGGATCTACACTAATTGTTCTTAAGTGTCGAATGGTGTATATTGAAACCACCGCTACTCTTGGAATTCTAGCTTATTCAATTTTGTTGTTTATTTTATTGTTTCAACACTTCTTGGTCCATTTGGTTTTCAACTCCAAGAGTGAAAGCATTTCACACAAATACAAACTTTGAATGCCACTCCTTTTGTAACTTCATGGCATGAGAATGATTCGAACTAGAGTAGCAACATTCCATGTATCTTATTTAAAATATTAATTAAGATTCATAATAATAAATTTAGGTGAGAGATGAAGTAGTCAAATGAAAATGATAGAAAATGAGTAGTTTTATGAAGCTTCTCCACTAGCACTTTCTCAAACAAGAGCCATATCCCCTCAAACATAAGATTCACAAGAATGGAAAGGGAATGGATGGATGGATTTAGTTAAACTTAGTCAATGTAAACATTTGAATCCACCAAAAAACAAGAGAATACAAGAAACAAAACTATGAGATAAAATTTGAAATGAACACGAGAATGCCAACAATAAATCTTGTTGTTAAGAGTTTTACTCCATTTCACTTCTCTACTAAATGTTAAAACCCCACAATAAACCTTTAACCTTTTTTTCTTTGGTTCTTAGATCTTGACATTTTTTTTAATTCTCCAGCAATGTTAAGGATTCACAATGCTTTACATTTTATTGTATAACTTTATTTCTTTGATGATTGGAATTCTTACAGCAACCATAGCAATGGAAAATAAATTTCATGAGCAAGTGAAACTTCAAAAACCAAGAGGCTTGAATCCTTCACTCCATGGATGAAAACACATTGATTGAAGGTTTTTAAATATCATTTTTACACATTATCCGTGATATGTAGAATAGTCAGTGGTGATTGATGAGTTAAGTCACCCCTAATCCGAATGGTCTCCAGTTCGAAACCCCATGGATACCAAAAGTCCATCTATGTTAAGGGTTGGTGCGGCTTAGGCCAGGTGCGATCCCCAGGTGATTTTGACGGATTAGATGCCCCTGGTTTCTAGTTTCTTAGCCAAAGGAAAACCCTGCAAATAAGGGGTACCACTTTCCAACAAAAAGAAATCATTTTCACTTATTGAGTTGTAGGGTACCATTAAAATATAAAATGTTGCCTTGGAAAACCCATTAACTCCAAATCAAATTATGAAGGAGAGTACATTGTCTCGTAACATGTGGAAATTGTAAAACACTTCAATGATGGATACAAATATTGTTTTCTTGTTGCAATGGAACTATATGAGATCATGCCTGCAAAAAGAATTTAAAATGAAGAGTATTATCCATAGGATGAAGAAGAGGAATGTTGCATTGAAAGGATTAAAAATGAGGGGGAGAGAGGAAAGAATCATCATTAATGGCTCCACGATTCATCTTCCAGCCAAGAATGGAATTTACACATAATAAAAAACTACTAGGAGAGCGATTTTAGTTTTGGAGGTAGGAAACACTACTAGGAGAGCGATTTTACCAGGACCGGGGATAGGCATACCATTGAGTTTGATCTAATGTATTTAGAGGACACATAAACATACTTCCCACTTTCTCACCCAGTCCAATGAAAAATGAAGAATGGGATTACTATTAGTGGATATATCAAATAAATTTACAGGTGGACATGACTAAACAAATGGTGTAGAAAAATGATGGAAGAAGATGAACATGGTGATAAAAATCTAGCTAGCAAGAGAAAAACAAAGAAATGGTAATTATTATAAAATGGTGTGCATTGGATTCCTTCTACCATTGAATTTGATGTGTTGTAGCAACGAATTGATGTTGCTTGATTTGTTTGGAAGAAGACCTTGTTGAGAGCATGAAACCTCCACCGTGAGAGTCCCTTCACTAACGCAACCAATATGTACCTTACCACAATCTCTTCAGAACATGCAACCCTTATTTGGTATTTCTAGGCCCAACGCCTCTAAAGATATAAATGTTTCCATACTTGACAAATCATCTAACTCAAAACACCCACTAAAATATAGGCATAAAAACTTTATTGACTGCACCAACCTCAGTATGCTCTTCAACTTCCCACAGCTCATCCAAATATACCAATGTTTCCATACTTGGAAGCTATTCTAACTTAGAATGCCCATAAACATTTACTCATCTAATTTTTGTCAACTGTGACAACCCCTGTATGCTCTTTAGTTGCAAAATATGTCTACCCACAACTCATCCAAAGATACTGACAATGCCACAGATGTCTGTAAAAATAAAATGTTCAGGTATTTCAACTATAAGAAAAAAGATATTCATTATTTTTTCATATAACATTTCGAAAGACATTGTGGTGCGGGAGTAACAACTATTGAACATACAAACCTTGAACACAACAAATTTATATATACCTGTTAGAAAATTATAATTACTCCTTCCATGCAAAGTTAGAAGTTCAATTATATTATTAGTAGTCCACTTAAATTCGTGCATGCATCCACTAGTTAGTTAAGTCTAAGTATAAGAATCTAGTTTATTGCATGTCATATCTGTTTAAATATAGACATTCATGTCTGTTAATGCCTAAACTTCACACACATGCAACATTTTGGCAATTCTTCCACTAAGGCATCAACAACATAAAGAATGCAATTCACCAAAGGAATCCTCAACAAATATAGAAGACAACATGAGTGTAAAAGTTCCCAAAAATAATCAAAAGAAGGGGTAGTGTAGGTGTTAGGAACCCATGTCAACCCTTCTATTTACTTTGTTAGTATATTGTTGTTGGACGCATATGCTTTGTAAGTCGTCCCATAGTATGTGTTGATCCATAGTTTGTCTTATTGTTGTTGGATGCATATGCTTTGTAAGTCGTCCCGTAGTAATTGTTGATCCATAGTTTGTATTGGCCCATGGTTTGTATTGACACATGGTATTGGCGCCTAGACTTAGTATATAAGTTTGTGTTGAGACCAATGGAGGTACCGTGATGTTATTTGTATTGAGCTTGCTCAAAGGAGGTTTCCCCCTCGAAGTGGCCTGCGACCAATATAAAGTGATTATGAGTTCTATTATTTCTACTATCTTGTGTGTTTTCAGTAATTAAATATTGCAGGTTCTTCACATTTGGTATCAGAGCACTTTCTTGGGCTTGTTGGGTGAAATTTCTGCGAAATTGCTTTTCGCATCTGTTGCAGCTTCGGGTCTGGGAATAACCCCTATCTGCTTAATTGTGGGAAGTACTTGGGAATAATCCCTAAAACACATTGTGAGGAGTACCACATGAATCCCAAAGTAGCTTTCCCATTGAGAGGACCTACCAGCGAAAAGGGAAATGACCCCTACTTGATTGACTAGTTTCCACCTGTGAGGTAAACCAAGAGTTGTCATTTGTGGAAAAGCGGTTATCAATTTTACCGGAGTCGTGGAGTGAGGGGTACTTCCCCAATACGCAATCCATCAGACAACATTGGTGGCCAAGTGAATCCCATGAACCGATAGGAAGCTGAACATACCTGGGGGGGTCCATACCTATTTCAGCTGAATTATTGCCGATCACTTCCAAGCCATTTCAGATCCATTCCAAGCCATTCTAGATCCAGCCATTTCACATCTATTCTGTAATTCGTTTCAAATCCAATCGTTTTCGATCCATTCGGCGTCATTTCAGATCTATCTATTATGATCCCTTCCACACCATTGCAGACCCATTTCTAAAAAAAAAAAAAAAAAATTCATTTTTTTGCCATATCTCCCTTGTTTTAACTCCGTTTCCCTTGAAACATTCTACACACCCCTGCCATCCCATTCTGCATATTTCATTCCTAATGACCCTATCCAAAATTCTACTTCCCAAAGCCATAAATATCACATTTGTCTATTTTTAGGGTTTGCCATAACTTCTTCAATTTTCAACCACTCGCCTCCAAATTTTGCCACCATGTTCATTTCCTATTTCCGCTTCTTTGTCCCTCTTTGACAAATTTTCTCATTATTTCACCTTGCTTCTGAAATCCCCATTTTTTGCTTCCTTGTTCATCAGAAAGTGTCCAAAACCTAGTCAAACCCCAATTACCCATCCGAGTTTTTCCCAAATCGAAACTTCCCTTTACTAAAAAAGCTTTTGTTTGTGTTTTTTTATCCATTCCCCCCCCCAAACAAAAACTCTTGGTTATGGTTGTCACCCATGTAGGAGCAAAAACCATGGAGGAACTTGCAGCCATCCAAACCAAACTCCAAGATTTGGATGAAAATTTTCTCAGCCTTCATTTTCAGCATTCAGCCATGAACACTAACCGATAGCAAGAATCTTCTGTAGCCAATGGGTTCTTTTCTTCGAGCAATTTCCGTGGTCCGAAGCTTGAATTTCCTCGCTTCAATGGTATTGATCTGACTGGATGGATCTATCATGCCAAAAAATATTTTGATCTGCATAATACTTTTGATGTCCAAAAAGTTCCACTTGCATCCTTTCATTTGGAACAGGAAGCCCTTCAATGGTACCGTTGGTACATCAAGGCTCATGATGAGCCAAAATGGACAGATTTGTGCCAACTCCTTTTGCAATGATTTGGTCCTAGTGCTTTTGATGACTTCATCGGAGCACTCACTAAACTTCATCAAAGTGGCACTGTGAGAGAGTATCAGATAGAATTTGAGAAACTAGCCAATTACACAAAAGGATTGTCTGATGAATTCTACATGAGTTGTTTTATCAGTGGTCTTAAGGATGAAATCTGGTCAGAGGTTAAAATGTTCTATCCAAACACCATGATGGAAGTCCTAGGGTTGGCTAAGTTGGCATAAGACAAGATTGCATCCCAACAATGCTCCAAACCCACTTTTGTGTTAGAAAAAAAGGATCACGGAGCAATAACAATGAACAGAAATGCAAATATGATCACACACACATTACAAGAGAGACACAAATATATCATGGTTCACCCCAACTTGGGCTACGTCCACACTGAAGTTGCCAGTCCTTATTATTACTCTGTCCAGCAAAGTGAAGGGATACAACTTGTAGCATAGCCACTGCACTTCCTCTTCACTGTCTCACATTCTCTCTTCATAGATCTCAGAGATCTTTACAATGCATAAAACCTAATACATCTTTCCCTAGCCGTATTACAATGTCTTTCTTTTATAGGGGAAATACAATGGTAAAATACCATGGGATACCCAAAAACCATGGGCCCGCAAAACAGCTAGCGAAAACAACCCCGAACCCCTAAAAATGCAGAATGGGTGTACAGTCCTCTAGGGTACACAGCTAAGACAATATCATCTATGAGAATGGAATAAATGGCTCCACAACCAACATTTTGTTCCCTTCCAAAATATGGGTTCTCAATGACCTCCCATCCCTCCAACTCCTCGACCAACTCCTATCAAGCATTTGTCTGAAACAGAGATGTAGGCACGTAGAGAAAAGGGGCTTTTTTATAATTGTGATGAGAAATTCACTCGGGGACATAGATGTGTTCAACAAAAGCTCTATCTCTTGGATATGGCTTCTCTGTCTGCCTCTAAAATTGGTGAAGAAGCTTTAGATACAATGGATGATCAGGTCGACATTCAAGAGCCACCTATTGACCCCCCATCTTAGGTTGAAAAACCATAGATATCTCTCCATGCTTTATCCGACGTCACCACCCCCCAAACCATGCGGGTCAGGGGTTACTTCAAGAATCTCTCTCTTACAATACTCATTGATTCTAGTAACACTCATAACTTCATTGACCCTCGGATCGCCAAACATGCTAATTGTTTTGTCCATCCTTGTTCCAATTTTGAAGTTATGGTTGCCAATGGGGGCACCTTACCTTGCAAGGGGAAGTGTCAAAATGTGTGTATCTCTCTAGAAGATTATAAACTACGCTCTAACATGTTTTCCTTGTCCCTAGGCGGATGTGATGTGGTTTTGGGCGTTCAATGGTTATGCACACTTGGCCCCATCTTATGAGACTTTGTTGAACTATGGATGCTGTTTTCAATCAATGGGAAACAACAAAAATTTAAGGGATTACAACAAGGGTCTCTCCACCTCATCAGTTCACATCGCCAGGAAAATATCCTTAAGAAGAATTCACATGGCGTCATCGCTCAACTCCATTCCATTCAGATGCACCCATCAACGGTCTCCGCTACTTCCTTGGATAGATATGCAGGTGTCATTGCTGAACTAGTGGGCTTGTTGCCTTCAAGAGACCTTTCTGGTAAGCATTTAGCCGCATCTACATCTCAATAGGAAATGATGGCTATTTTTCATGCAATACAGACGTGGAAGCCATACCTATTAGGGAATTATTTCTGCATCACAACTAATCTCCAGAGTCTGGAAAATTTCCTGGCACAATGGGTCTCCTCCACAACACACCTGAAATGGGTTATCCAACTCATGGGTTATGCCTATGCGATTACTTACAAGAAGGGTACGAACAATATGGTGGCAGATGCTCCTTCTCGCACATTTGATGACCCAGTTTCTCTTATAGCTATTTCTCTGCTTGTTCCAAATTGGTTGCAATCTATTCAATAGGGTTATCTCTTCTATGAACTCCATGCTTCTTCATCAGCAGAGCACTCTGGGCTCCTCAAAATGTATGACCAGGAACAATGTAACTTCTTTTGGCAGGGAAGGAAAATGACAATTCAACAGATGGTGGATGATTGTGATACTTGCCAGGTCAACAAGGGTGAAACTACACTCTTTTCAGGACTGCTTGAACCCTTTCCCATCCCTACAGAAATTTAGACAACTATTTCTATGGATTTCCTAGAAGCGATCCAGTGGTACAATACCACATCTAATAGGACACCATATGAAGCAGTCTATGGACAGGCATCACCAGTTCTTCTTCCATACACCCCCAGCAGCTCCCCAGTTTAGACAATTGACTCGGTTCTTCGAAACCGCAATCAGATTCTTCTCATTTTGCAGGACAATATTCACATGGAAAGAATTCAACTGAAACAACAAGTCGATCAACACCATTATGAGCACACTTTTCACACAGCTGATATGGTTCTTCTTCATCTACAACCTTCCAAGCAACCCTCCCTGAAACTCAAAAGGCGTTAGTGGCCCGAAATGCAACCTGAAGATGCTATAGGGGAACCACTCCTTTAGATTCTACATCAATTTCCACATCTAAAGCTTTGAGGACAAAGCTTTTTCTAAGGGAGAGGGGATGTTAGGAACCCATGTCAACCCTTCTATTTACTTTGTTAGTATATTGTTGTTGTACGCATATGCTTTGTAAGTCGCCCCATAGTATTTGTTGATCCATAGTTTGTCTTATTGTTGTTGGACGCATATGCTTTGTAAGCCGTCTCGTAGTAATTATTGATCCATAATTTGTATTGGTTTGTATTGACACATGGTATTGGCGACTAGACTTAGTATATAAGTTTTTGTTGAGACCAATGAAGGTACCGTGAGGTTATTTGTATTGAGCTTGCTCAAAGGAGGTTTCCCCCTCGAAGTGGCCTGCGATCAATATAAATTGATTTTGAGTTTTGTTATTTTTGCTATCTTATGTGTTTTCATTAATTAAATATTGCAGGTTCTTCACAACAGGTAATACACAATCAAGTCACGCTATAGGGTAGGTTACCAGAAAAACGCCCGCGCTACACCCATGCGACTATTCCTTCGATAGTCATACTACTATCAAAACAGCGGGACCACTAACTTCTTGTGGTGCATTGAAGGCTCAATCTTGCACAAGGATCCGAATTCGGCTCCTCACACACTTGGTGGCATTAACTAGTACCCCTTGTGTACCTTGGAACTAATTCATGGAGAAGACGAGTTCAGATTTGGATCTAGTTGTTTGTTGGCCACCTCTTGGTCTATAAAAGGAAGCCATTGGCATGCATTTTGTAGAGAGAAATCAAGAGAAAGGTTCTGCTACTGGATTTTTGTTGGATTTTCCTCATAGCAACCTCTTCCTATCATCATGAGCATTCCCAAGCTCCCTTGCCACCTTTTTTCAAGGGGAAAGAGTTTCTCTCCATTGTTGCTTCCGTCCTCAAGGAGCAATCTCTTCTTTTTTTAGCATAGTTTAGGCTTGTTTAAGTTGTTGTCGCTTGTAGGTCCTTGGATTTCCTAACCCATAACTATTATTGTTTCCTTGGTTGCAAGTTTCAAGGATAGAAGGGAATATTTATCACCCTTTTGATATTTTTCCCTCAATAGTTCTAATGGAGACCATACTTATTTTTGTTCATTTCTCATTAAACTGGGTTGTTTTATGCTAAGTAATTTATTCTGAGTATTTGTCACTTGTAGGAGATCATGTATTCCACCTCTTGCTCCATAATTTGGCCCCGAGTCGGCCCCAATTTATTTTTAGATAGTAGCACGGATCTCGACCTCTTAGTCATGCTGCCAGGGTGGAAACCACTCTGATAGTTACACGTATAACACAGGTAATCAATGTTTAACCCGCACTACCCGTAAAGGTGACCCACGCTGCTGGTTAGTGTGCCACCCGCATTTTCAAATTCACCTGTCTTGAATTTATCCGCATGGTTTGCACCGCAGAGTATGGTTTAGTCGCGATACCATAGTTTATTTGTTTTTTATCTGCATAGTTTAGTTTGGCAATCCAATTACTGCTTACTAGTGAACTTAAATTAATGCTAATTCACATAATTACTTAATTTTTTAGTAATTAGTTCACCTAGACCGAGATTAGGAATTAAAGATGTCATCTCTCTTGAAACTTACCTAGGTAAACAACTTTGAAGATTTCAATGGGTCCCATTGTTGTCACTAGTATTCAATACCATTTCTTGTTTATGCACAATTGACATGTTTTTAGTATCATTGCTAGTGTAGAATACAATTTTTGCACACAAACAAGGACCTAAAGAATCTTGTATCCTGAAGTATGCTCTTCACCTTGCACTTCACATGAGCTTGCTGAATCAAAAAAGGGTGAGAAGTGTGAAATAACTCCATTGCACACTTGTCTATTAGTTAACATTTTTTATTTGCAAAACACCATTGGCATCTCTTAGAGTTAAAAGTACGTATTACTTGATATACTCTTCTAGATAATTTTATGATAATCGAGTTTGCTTTCATCACATGTGTTTGCACCACTAGCACACACTAAGAGACCTAAAGACTCTTCCAATCCTAGTATGCTCTTTACCTCACACTTCATGTGAGCTTGGTGAATTGGAAAGGTAGGGATTTTTAAATACGTCTCTTACACTCAATAAGTGAACATCAAACCCATTAAAATCAACATTGTAATTGTCTAAACCAACCAAAATCCTCCACAAGAGGTCACAAAATAACATTTTAGCTATTGGGTAGGATTGATTGGGCTAGGAATCCATAAATTCTCACCAATCTAGTTTCATTAGCAATATTTTGAAACATAGCATTGTTGTCTCATAGGTGTAATGTCCTCGCACCTCCCTTGTGACCTTTCGAGGCCACCGAAGATCCGACGTTACTTTTTTTTTCTTTTACTTTCAAATCTACACACAGCCGCACTAGACTCGGATCAACAATCCACCATTGCAATCCGTAGTCCGCAAATGTGTCTTTCCACAATTTGCAATCCGCATCAGATCTTTTCACAATCCGCAATCACGTCTTTCCGCAATCTGCATTGCGTCTTTCCGCAATCCATAATCGCGCCCTTCCGCAATCCACAATCCGCATTTCGTGTTTCCACAATCCGCAATCCGCATTGCATCTTTCTACAATTCACAATCGCTCCTTTCCACATCCCGGAATCCGCATTACGGAAGTTGAAATGCAGAATTCCAACTTCCAACTTCCGGAAAACTTCCCTTTCCGCAATCCACAATCCTCGTTGTGGAAGTTGGAGTTGCGTAAGCCTAACTTTAAAATTCCAGAAACTTCACCTTCTGCAATCCGCAACCCGCATTGCAGAAGTCGGAATTTTGGAAACCTGACTTTAAACTTCCAGAAACTTCACCTTTCCGCAATCCGCAATCCGCATTGTGGAAGTCGTAATTGCAGAATCCTAACTTTAAAATTCTGGAACTTCACCTTCCACAATCCACAATCTGCATTACGGAACCCCAACTTCTCTATTTCTGCAGATTACTAAGACAAACTTCTAAGGGCATAAATTCCTCATCCGGGGTCCAAATGAGGCAAGGTTGGTACCCTTGGATATCTCTTGAATATCTCTATCGAATGGTAAAACCCCCAAACCTTATGAGGTATCTAACCTCTCCATTTCCTTCTCTTAATTTTTGTCTATAAACCTTCCAACATACTTCCCAACCCTTAATAGATCTTTACCTATCTCCAGCCATAACCCATCTTTCCTCTAACTCACAGAGCGCCTAAGCATGCCACAGAACCCATACCATTCCATGGTTAAGTAATATTAAGCAGTCCATTTACAAGATTAAGCATCTCATAAAAAAATACATATGATAAAATAAACTAAAGCTAACCATACATCTAACACATGTAAAATTAGCAATGCATTAAAATCATGCAACTGAATAAGTTACTCAACCTAGACTCAGCCTTCCACTCAGGCTTACACATGGTCTAACTATTAATCCCATTCATATAACATTCATTCAACAGGTTAAGCAATACAAGATAATAATAATCTGTGAAATAACATCATTCATTCCACATAATAATTATCTTTGTATCTTGAAGTTTCTCCAGCAACTATCTAAGTGAGAGCAATGTTCCACCCAACCTTAGGTCTATGTCTATCCTATACTCTTTCAGCTGAGATACTACCCCTGAGCTATGTTATGTATCCACTAAGGAGGGCTAGGTAGGATCTCTAATAGTCAAGATCCACTTCCAATGTTAAGCCAACTTATAGCTGGGTTTGTCAAGCAATCCAGGAAATATACTCATGCTAAGCCACCCTCCAGTTGGGTTTATCAAGCATCCACATGCTAAGCCAACCTATAGATGGTTTTATCAAGCATATAGAGAAACATGGAGGATATTGCTAAGCTAGTGAGCTCAACCAAAGACCTACAGACATCTCAATCGCTCAACAGATAAGCACCCACGTTATCCACCTCACCCAACACAAAGAATGCCCTCTTCTCTGCTACACAGTCCCTCAAGGCCCCTTCCCTTCCAGTACTATTCAGGGTAGGAATAATAAGTTGCTACTACTAGTTCTATGAGATCGTAGTATTCACTGGGTTTATCAAGCATTCCAACCTTAAAAACTATCTTCTCCATCTACTAAACAAGCGGGTTCGTTCTAGGGTTGTGGACTTAACTTTGTCCCACAACTCGACTCCCTGCTCGCAGAATTCGAGGTTTCACACAGTTTCCTCGAGCTATTCACGCCCTGTAATCCCTCTCGGTTCGTCTTCAGGTTTCTACTCCAATATCACGCATACTCGCAAGATCCCTCTGGTACTCGGTTTCTCTGCGTATCAGGGTCTCTCCCCAACATAGTCAATCCTCTCACCAACCGAAAGAATGAATGAACTGAGTGTCGAAATCCTAACCCAGATCTCAGCACCATTTTTTATCCCCTACGAATATCCTCCGCATGCTTTCCTTCTCCACGTTCTATAACCGAATCTGTACCCATATAGGGAATCGAATCGGTTACTCTTTCCCAAGTGGCAGGAAGGGTCACCATCCCATGATCCCCTCACCTCTCCCTAGTGGATACCTTCGCCCCCTTCTCATTAGCTTCCTCACTTAGCCAGTTTGGGTATTTAATTTCAATATTAAATATTCACATTAGTTACAAAACTTCATGGCTTTTTAGCACATGCATAGTTTGACTTTCAAATACTTGCCTATGAAAATAAACCTTAAGCATATACTACTGGGGCCTTGGCCTTGAGCTCCACTCTAGGATCAACACACATTGCACAAAAAAAATATTTACATTAAGGCTAATAATTACTAAGTGAGGGTAGGTGTATTACAACTCCTTCCCCCTTAGAACAACACCGTCCTCCGTGTTCTCAAAACTGAACAAAAATGGGAATGCCACTCTCCTAGCATCCTCCAGCTCGCAGGTCGCCTCCTCTGGAATAAGGTGCTTCCATTGCACCTTTACTTGTCCAATGGATCTCCTACGGAGTAAGGTAAACTTCCTATCGAGGATGCATATAGGATCCACATGGAATTCTCCCTATGGTTCCACCTGTATCACATGCCAATCAATGATGTGATTAGGATCATGTATATATTTCTTAAGCAAAGGAAAACATTATGAGCTGTCATGTTAGTAGGTAATGCAATCCTATATGCAACTGGTCCTATTCTATCAAGGACTTCAAATGGTCCACAATATCTGGGTGCCAACTTGGTACAACTTCCCAACTTCATGGAGCTCTTCCTTGGTCTCACTCTCAAGTAAACATGATCCCCAATCTGGAATTCCTTATGCACTCTCTTCAAATATGCATAACTCTTCTGCTTGTCCTGAGCTGCCTTTAAATTCTGCCCGATCTTAACAACTTCTTGTTCCATCTCTTCAATCATTTATGGTCCAAGCACTACCCTATTCATTGGGCTGTCCCAATTTATTGGATTTCTACATTTTCTGCCATACAAAACTTCGAAAGGGCTCATCTTCGACGATGCCTGGTACCCATTGTTGTAGGAAAATTCTACCAAGTGTAGGTAGTCCTCCCACTTGGATGGTTTATCCATCACATACATCCTTAACATGTCTTCAAGAATCCGGTTTACTCTCTCAGTATGACCATCTGTTTGAGGATGATAGGCTGTACTGAAATTCAACTTAGTCCCCAAATCTTGGAATAACCCTTTCCAAAAATTGGAAGTGAATTTTCTGTCCCTGTCTGAAACTATTTCCTTAGGCAATCCATGCAACCTGAATATCTCTCTCATGAAGATATTTGCAATATCATTGGCTTTGTGAGTAGACTTAACTGGAATAAAGTGAATTAATTTTGATAGCTTGTCCACTACAACCATAATGGAATCGTGCTTCTTCACAGTCATGGGAAAACCTGTTATGAAGTCCATAGAAATCACCTCCCATTTCCACACTGGAATGGGCAATAGCTGCAACAATCCTGCTGGATTTTGATGCTCTTCCTTGACCCACTGACACTTTTGACATCTATCAATATACTATGCTATGTCCTTCTTCATCCCATGCCAAAAGTATTGTTTTCTTGCTGCGGTTATAGTTTTTTGATGCCCTGGGTGACCAGAATATGGCTTTTGGTGTATCTCTCCCAACACAATCTCCTTCAATTCTGCACAGTTTGGAATGTACAATCTGGCATCTTAGTACATAAGGACATCATCTTCTCCAATATGATATCCTGCACATTGGTTATCCACCTTTCCCTGCTGCAACTTCTCTTTGATATGCATGTAAGTTTCATCACTAGCTTGAATTTCAATTATCCTTGCTTTCAAATCTGATTTACAAACACTTAATGCTGTAACATGAAATTTCTTGCTAAGCACATCAACAACCTTATTCTCCTTCCCTTTGACATGCTTAATGTCCAAATCAAACTCATAGAGAAATTTCATCCATCTAGTCTGTTTGGCATTTAGATTTGGCTGGTGAAACAAATATTTTAAACTCATGTGGTCTGTTCTGAGTTCAAATATTCTTCCCAAAAGATAATGCCTCCATTTCTTGAGAGCATGCACTATGGCTGCCGGCTCTAATTCATGTGTGGCATAGTTCCTTTCATGATCCTTCAGCTTCCTTGACTCATATCCAATTACAAATCCTTCTTACATGAGTACACCACTCAATCCTTCTATGCAAGAATATGTGCACACCACAAAGTCTTTATTTGGATCTGCAATCTTTAAAACAAGAGCATTGGTAAGTAACTCTTTTAACTTCTGGAAACTCCTTTCACACTTCTCAGACCATATAAATTTGACTTCCTTCCTTTGTAATGATGTAATTGGGTGAGCTATCTTGGAGAAAATTTCAATGAATCTTCTATAGTAACCTGCAAAGCCCATAAATGATCTTACATATACATCATTTCTCGGGGTAGGTAAATCCATTATGGCCTCAATCTTCTCTTGGTGTACTACAATACCTTCTGCTAAAATGATATGTCCCAAATACTGCACCTTCTCTTGATATAAGTCACACTTGATCAGCTTTGCATACAACTGGTGTTCTCTAAGGACTTGTAGTACCATTCTCAAATGTTTAGTATGCTCTTATTCATTCTTTGAATACACCATAATGTCATCCAAGAATACACTAGTGCAAAATGAGGATTTAATGACTAAAAGAATGACTAAAATTCGACTATAAACGACTATTTTTGAGTCGGTGACTAATAATAGCAAATTTCCACCATCTTATAGCTAGTCGTATTGCACTAGTAATTAATTGGTTGACTTATTAGTCATTGATTTAGTCACTGATTTAGTCATTGATTGCCACAATTAATGACCAAATATACGACTAAATAAACTACTAGATGATAACATATTAATGACTAATCTAAATACGACTAAATGTTAGCCGTGTGATAAGATACTGGAAATTAGCTACTAATAGTCGTATATATGCGAATTTAGTCATTTTATTAGTCAATAATTTATGATAGGGTACGGAGGAATCGAACCACCAATCTCCTGCCTATAATTAGGCAGGTGCTCTACCATTGAGCTAGCACCCTTTAAGAAGTTGTTATTGATTGACAATGATGATATTCAAACAAATTTTGCATCATCCAAGCATACAAAATAATGATTACCAAGTTACTATAGATCCATAATGGATTACCTTGTACTAGTCCTTCAAGTCTTTCAACTGCATTTATTAAGTGCAAATATATTTTTGCACTTAATAAAAGCAGTTGAAGAACTTGAAGGACTAGTACAAGGTAATCCATTATGGATCTATAGTAACTTGGTAATCATTATTTTGTATGCTTGGATGATGCAAAATTTGTTTGAATATCATCATTGTCAATCAATAACAACTTCTTAAAGGGTGCTAGCTCAATGGTAGAGCACCTGCCTAATTATGCAAAATGAAAAAATCCCATAAATTTATAGGAATGACAAGCATGCATCCATTGTTAAACTATCTACCGAGTCATCTAGAGTCATGCCAAGATATTTGAATTTGAATGAAAATTCATAAGTAACTTGAAGATAATGGTGGATGATGCCATGGAAAGGAGAATTTCATTTTATATAGCAGCAAAGGATGAGCAAATGGTGTCCCAAACTCATCTTCCTCCAATGTGGGCCAACCCACCTCCCTTGCTACAGAAATAAGATCTTGATCAAAGTGAAATCTAATAACAAATAGGTCCATGATATCAAACTACTGCTTGTATATGCAAGATCCAGTCATGGTTGGAAATCTGTCAAAGTTAACAAGACAACATGGCATGCTTCTTTAAAATTTAGCATCTTATTACATGCTTCTTTAAAATTTAGCATCTTACTATATTCTTCTACAAACAGGCCTAGTGACCAAATGTGTTGCAAAGGGCAAGTCAAGCAAATCAAGAAGGTTGATCAGGACATTGAAAATCAAAATAACAGAAATTTTTTATGTCTTCAACAATCATCCATATTCTGAGTCCATTACAACTTGGCTCATGATGAATTTAGAGTCAGTCAAATTGGCTAGGCTAAATTTAACCAGTTATAGAGCCTTGTTGATAATACACATCTAGATGAAACACTTACATATAACTTCCATCTTGGATATCCTCTCCTTGTACACAAAATAATAACTATATTATGGGAAAAATCCCAAATAACATTATATGGACACATTAAATAAATAACATTACCAATCTCAGAAGTTTTACATTCATGGATTCCTGGGATATTCGACTTCGCTGAACTCTACATCTTCCTACAGATTAAGAGACAACCACCCAGAAATCTAATTAAATATAAAAAATAATTTCTACTTACATTTGTATTCAACAATTTAGGCGTTTAAGATGGGGAAATACTTCCACAGTTGATTTGAATCCAGTACATGAATGTCAAAACTAAATTTCTACTCAACATGGGGCCTTTAGGCATCTATACATCCAAGAATTTTTTTTAAAAGATGCCACGTATTAACTAACAAAGGCACTTCAACATAGGTAGTATCGAGAACAATCGAACACATTACAGGATACATGAAGACACTTGAAAAATCTGGACGTGATGCTTCTTCCATCACAAAATGAGACTAAATTTCCTTGGTATATTTATTCTAAAACTCACCAATAAAATTTGATGAATAATAAATGGATTGACAAGAAACAAAACTTTGCAATTTTATAGAACTATTGTTGGGGCACCACACAACTTGCATCTTTCTTTGCCTTTTCCTTTTCAATCTCCACCCTCCTCTCTTTGGCATGATGTGCTACAACATTTGCAACAGTTTGGTTGTGGAAGTCCATTGAATGGGTTAGATTTTGAAACCTTATTGGATCTGAAACAGACATGACTGATGGAAGAACCACAAAATAAAATATAATATTAGTAACTAAAGGTATACTTAATGTCTAAACCCAACCAACAATGGATGAATTTTCTTGCATTATAAATAGAACAAAATAGCAGCAGCAAATTTTCAGATAGAATCACTCTAAATTGTTTTCAAATGTTAAGATACAGAAGGTGCCAAACCTTTCATGGTATCACTGAAGAACACAAAAGTATCCACATTGTCAATCAGAGACTGGAACTCGTAATCGTCACTGAAATCATCATCAAAATCGTCATCTTCATCATCTGCATGTGCCTCGAAATATTTGTCCTGAAAATTCATCATTTGCACCGAACTTCTTTAAAAACCTAACAACACTTGATCCAGAAACTAAACACCCATTGAACAATTTTTCCTTCTCAAGAAACTAAACTCTAGTAAATGTTAAAGCACCTGGGCTGCTAGCCTGTGAAACCTTTGACTATCAGCTTCATCCCCATCTTTAGTATTAACTCACATTTCCTTATCTGAATCATCTTCTTCCTTGTCCTCATCATCAGTCTTCTAGCCATCTATGCCATCATCTTCATCTTCATTATTCTTTGCCGCTTCTAAAATGTTCAAGAGCCAAAAACATTAAGTTACAAAAATCGCCATAGCACTACTGCAGGATTTTGCATGATGTGACGAACAAATAATTAGCATGTGCATGACAAATAAAACACACTTTAAGGAATACTAGATGCTAAGTTAAAATATACAAGCATATGTACGAAGAAATAAAATCTCTATCAGTTGAATTGCTACCAGCAATTTGCTCCTTATATGCAACAAGCAGATCAAGTACAACTCTGAATATTTGGCCTAGGGAATCTTCAGGTAAAAGTTCGGAAGGAAGTTATAACAGTGAAGTGAGCCCCAAAATACAAAATTTCTTGGGATGCTTATTTAAAGTTTAGAATCTTAATATATTCTTCTACAAACAGGCCCAGTGACCAAATGTGTTGCAAAGGGAAAGTCAAGCAAATCAAGAAGGTTGATCATGACAACAAAAATCAAAATAACATAAATTTTTTATGTCCGCAACAATCATCCATATTCTGAGTCCATTACAACTTGGATCATGATGAATTCAGAGTCAGTCGAATTGGATAGGATAAATTTAACTAGTTATAGAGCCTTGCTGATAATACACAACCAGTTGAAACACTTACATAATAGCTAGCTATTTTAAGCATAAGGATTTTGGTGAGAAAATATTGATAAATTTAATGCTTACTTGTAGAGGGAAGATTTCTTGTAATGCTCTGCAAAGTATATCCCCAAACCATGTTCAACAGCAGTAGAGCTAACTTCTAACATCCATGTGGCTAGGTTGTATTTGTCTTTGATATTTGGTACCCCTGGAATAGCCTATAGTTGTCATGACAAAAATAAAAAAAAAATTAACTCAGATTTAGGCATTAGATTAGTAGTCCTCTGTTCAAAACTGTTCCTTTTCTAATCACCGCAAGAATATGCTGAGTCTTTACCTCAAATTATTCAATAACCTGGTGAGAATTTCGGCCTAATGGCCCAGATAAAACTACTTGCCCTCCACTTTTCATCAACAATAGATGAACCCGTCATGGTAAGTCAAAAATCAACACCGATCCTTGAAACAAATAATATCAAGTTATCGTATAATCTAAACTTTGGTCTACCTAATCAAAATCTTCAAAAATGTCAATGCTAGGATGATGAATGGTACAGACAATAGTCCTTCCAGTATCTACTATATTACGAACAGTTCACATCACAATTGCAGTTGTCCTAGCATCCAAACCAGATGTGGGCTCATCCATAAAAATTATCGAAGGATTTGCAACAAGCTCCATAGCTATTGTTAACCTTTTCCTTTGTTCAGTAGACAATCCATATATACCAGGAAAACCTACCAGTGCATCCCATAAATTCTGTAGCTCCACAAGTTCCATTACCTCATCAACAAATACCTACAAATCAGAATCTTTTGGAAGTTAGTAACATAACAATTTTGTGCGATGTCAGAAGAAAACACTATTAGACGGTAGACCATAGAAAATAATAGTGGTAAACCTACAATTCTGGTTTCATTGTCAACATCGTTTGGAAGACGGAGAAATGTTGAATATAACAAGGATTCCCGTACAATGACCTGCGGAGAGTGTATATCATTATGCTCATAGTAACCGGAAATTTGAGCAAAGGTTTCTTGCTTTTTGGGAAATCCATAGATTCGGATGTCACCCTCAATGTATCCTCCAGTCTTTCTTCTAGATAAGACATCCAAGAGAGTTGTCTTCCTAGCACCACTGACCCCCATCACTGATGTAAGAACACCAGGCCTGAATGACCCTGTAACATCTTAGAGAAGTTGACGTCTATCTTCAGTCACTCATTCCCTCACTTCCTGCAAGCAAATTTAGAACTTGTTAGCCAAACCCTTCAAGCAAGAGAAGCCACAAAAATTCGCAATAGCTAGATCACATAATAAATCAATGAATAACATCATATTTTGAATGGGCTCTGCACTCACTTGCAGGTCATATACTCAAACCATAGACAAATATATACAAGAAAATCAAGCAAAATAAAAAAATAATAAATATAAACAGGTACTTACCATCCAAAGCTCAGACAATGTCAATAGAGGCATATTCCTGAATGGTAATACTTGAGAGCAAAATCTTATAAAAATATCTACCTGGAAGGAAGTATCAAGATCACTAGAGTTGATAAGGTCAAGGAGAACTTGAATTCCACCAGCTTCTACAACTACCCAATTATTTGAATGGATGTACATCACTAGATTTTGCAAAGAACAAATGGAAGCCTCCTTCATCTCATTTTTTGTCCATGCCATAGTCTTATTTTGAAATAGATCCCCTAGTGCAAGAGAAGCTAGCAATCTTACTTGATGATTTTGAGTCTGAGAGTCAAGCAAATACTGAGATAATAGAGAAATTTCTGACTTTGCAACTTTTATGTCTCTTATATTGACATTATTGAGTAAGGATTCTAGGATTCTTGCTGGAGCCTCCTCACACTGATGACACCTAAGAAGTTCCAAGAGTGCCTCAATGGCACCACTTTCTTCCATGGCTTCAACACTATATGATTCATCAGTCTCCAGAACAAGAAGGGCATTTAACGGACCTACAACAGTTGTTTTTGAACAAGAGCGGAGCATTTTACTACGACTGCAATAGGTACCTCTAAATAGTACCGGGGACTAAATTGTAAAATACTTGAATAAAGAAGTCGCAGATTCCCAGAGGACATGAGGAAGTGGAGGTTCAACTTGTAGAATCACATTTGATAGCTCAATAACTTCACTGACATCTGCAATTGCATTTGGACAGCTTAATGAAACACTTAAAAGAGTTTTGATTGCTTTTTGTTACAAACTAGGCATACTAGATTTGAGAACCTGAACGAGAGGACCAATTTCTTGTTGGCTGATCATTTCCCTGTGCAAGTATTCCTATAGAAGTAGATGAGAAAGAAGTTTTTGTGCAAGTTGTTGCACTACCTGGGATCATGAATCCAATATAGGGATCAGTGGCTCCATTGTCTGAGAAGGTGTTAGCTTGTAGGTAGCATGTTGTTGAGGATTCTCTAATATATTCACCAAAACCTGAATTGCACTATGTTTCCCTGCAGCACTAAAGTTAGGTTTTTTTAAAGCTGAGAAAAGAGGCTCGACTACTTTTGCAGTTGATTTTCCCTTAGCAATGTTGTCGTTATTTGTTAGTATCCGAAGTAATGCTTCCATCACAACACACACAGAGTCTGGTGCTTCTAGAAGAATTTCTAGTATGTTTTCAACCACCCTAGCTTTAATCATATCAAGCTTGCAAAGTGGTTTGTCTTTACCTAAGTTTGTCATGGAATTTATAAAAGCCTTCTGAAGAGGATAATTCTCACCAAATAGAAGTAATGTAATTCAGTGGAGGAATGTTTGAGGTTGTGGATGGAAAACAAAGCATTAAGAGACCACAAGGCTCTTCCCTGTGCGGTTTCCTCGATATTATGACTAGTAAGAAATGCAATGTTGTTTAAAGATAAAGTACTCCCTCTCATTCAAGTAGATCACCAAATCATATTTACTTATGAATGGGTTTGGAAAACTGGAAAGGATAAGCCACCGATAATGATTGAGGCTATAAGTATATACAAAACAAAGCCCCGAGCTCTTTGCTGAGGCTAACCTAGGTAGTCCAGTATTCAGTGGAGCAGGAGGTACATTGATCTTCTTAGTTGAACACATGGTAAGATCCAAGGAAGCACTAGGTGAAGGATCCAATCACTGGGTATAGATCAATTCTTTGATGATATTGATGAGGATTGCAAGAGAAAGAGAATTTAATTAATTGCATATTCATGGAAACGTTTTGGTTGGTTGTGTACTGGCTAATTGGGAAGAATGAAATTCATAACTTCTTGTTAATTCTTGTGTTCAATCAAGTGAAAGAGATGGAAATAAGGTTCACCAACATCTCCTTTTCTCATATATATAGGGAGCTAAATGTGCAAGCTTGGTGTGATTTCCAAGCAATATTTGGATCTGGGCGCAAGGGTACTCATTATCATGGAAGAAAACACTGCTATTCATCGGCTAGTAGTCAATAGATCCCTATATGGCTGATCCATATTGTTATTTATGTTTGATCCTAGGACTTACTGTGCATTTTCTGTTAGTAACACTATTCTATTTCTTCCATGAAGGTATTGTTAGAGTAATTCACATCTACTTAGTTGTTGGTATAACGTTTTTGTTTGCAACATAGAAGAAATATATATGATAGTTATCAACCACCCTCCCAACATACTAGTTTGTTATTAGAAAGATAATCACAGTAATTATGAAATCACAAAAGATATATTGAGTCAAACAACATAAACATCAGATATAATGATACTAATACTTATCCAACACCCTTTTCACAGTAAAAGAGAAAAAATGACTCTACTGATATTGAAATTGTAGGAAGTATTAGCTTTGAGAAAGAATGGAAGAGGGAAACATATTTTGACTTATCACTAGGTGCAATAAGTGCAATATTGCATCCATCAGTATCACCTTGAGTTTCTCTCCTACTTTGATGAACATAAATATGAAATATATGTAGTAATATCCATCACATTGGAGACGAACAATTTGGAATTTATAAAAATTGCCAGTAACTAATTTAGCTGCAAAATGGGTGACTACAATATTAAAAGTATTCCTTTCAAAACTACCCTCTGCAGAATGTGGTGGTTGATAGTGAATGATAGTTATAACACCAGAAATGTCAAGACTCCTTGCTACAACATTGGTTTCCACAAGAACACAGTTTTCATTTTCCCTGAAAAGGTCCATTGCCCGTGAAAAAAAATTCAAGTGAATGCTAGAATAAGAAATTTCTAAAAAACATATTGATTTACCATTTTATGATCAAACAAGAAGATTCCAACTTAGAAATCTAATTAAATAAAGTGCATGCATGGATCATATGCTAGAAATAGTTTATTCAATGAAATATAATGGTTGTACATGCATTTATATAGTGTAGTAATGAACAAATTTAGTTATATGGACATAAATACAAGTGTATCTGAGGTTTTCCCACCTAGGTAGGAGATAAAATAACATGAATGTTGGAGAATGGCTCTAATTAGAGGTTTTCATGTCTCCAATCACATAGTTAAAGACATAAATATGGAAATAATAGTTCTATTAACAGTTCTATTCAGCCCATCTCCATAAACATTGGCCCAAACTATAGCTATTAAAGTACTCCCTGCTTATAATTGAATGTGCAATAATTCTCTAGAATACTTTGGTTGCTAATTAGGTGTAATCAATCAATCTAATAGAAAAAAAATTCAAAATGTGGTCCAACTATTTAGAAAATTCAATTCCAAATCATTTAGGATTCAACAATCAAGCCATCATACATTAATTCAAGTAGTTACGATCTGACTTTTCCAATGACAAAATGAAATGTTAAAATAAAGAGGTCCATTGTTGATTGTCACAAGAACATAATTTGTACACCTTCTTCAAGACCTTTGACATAAACACTAACAAAGAAATTATCTCATGAAGAACTAAAGCCCTTTGAAATGAAGATAACAAGGTCCTTTGAGTTATTGCAATCTAGAGTTTTGTTACTATATGACCTCATGAGATAATCATTAGTTTTCTATGAAAAAAACCTATCGACCCTTCTGATGAACATAAGTGCAACACATCATCTACACTTGTAGGTATACACATTACAAACACCCACAGGTATATTCTTTAGCATATAATTTCCATGGTATCACTTTAACATCATCACATATCAAATTATTAGTATAATTCATTGTCGAAGATGGAAAATCCTGAACTTATTATAAGGAATTCTCTTGCATGGGTGTCAGTATGTTTTGCATAGGGCACTTACAATGCCAAGAATTAGAAATATCAACATTGACAACTACCAATTTCATTTTATCCAACTATTGTTAAGGCAGTAGACAAATGATGTAATGGTTCCATTTCACTCTTTATAATTGAAATCCCATACTAAAGATGAGGAAAAGTTAAAATAAATGAATACATCCAAGAAATCATCAAGAACATTTACAGATAGCTTGAAAAAAAGAAATAGGCAGTCAAATTCCCCCAGAAGTAACTTAACTTTCTATAAGCCAAAAATAAAAAGCAATAGCTCACTCGAATCCATTATCTGATCTAGGAAAGTGTCTCATATTATTACCCTATACTTACAAGGAAATGGTTTGGGCATGTATGAATTCTATACCAATCAAAAAATATAAAGGTAGCAACAAGCAATTTGCACAACCAATTAGTTTTACATCCAAATCATAGCAAAAGATATCAGTTTACCAAGTTGCATGAAATGATCATTTCTCCCAACAAAAATACTGATTGAAATGTTAAAAATCATACAACAACTCTTACATGCATGGAGATGAAGAAATATTTGTGCAAACATTCTGTCGACGTAAAACTACAGTAATAAAATTACCAGAAGAGTGTAGAAATAAATGGCCATTTTCATGAAATACACAGGAAGACAAATAATAGCATAGAATTCGTGATTCAGAGAGGCATAAGTGAAAGAAACGATTAACTTACATGTGTAGTTCCTTTCTTGTGAACATGGTAGGTTTGAACATCTTTATTCTCTCCATACCAGTAGAAGGTGTGAGTCTCTTCAACATAAATTATCCCCTTGCCATGTTCCTATATGGGCCTGCTCTCTGTGCCAGGCCATTCTCTGCCAAGATAAAAGTAGTACTTGCTTCTATCTTCACTCTTTAGATGGTTTACTGCAAGACTTTTCTCTAGAAAGTAAAGGGACCTTCTTTTAGATGTGACATCAAGAAAATCATCTACAGGGGTATGTCTCCTTCCCTTTTGTTTTCCTAATAGGGAGATAATCCCCCCCCCTTTGTTTGACTTTGAAACCCCTGTCCTCTATGTATTCATGCTCTCTCTACATACAAAGGTGATATTGTTGCACTTGGTATTCTACTTTGTTAGAACTTGTCGAAGTTACGGTGTTATAGGCATGGATCAATATGATCCATGCAACAGAACTCCAGATTATAGAAGAGAAGGAACACCTACTTCCTGCATTGCAACTTAATGTAGTTGGTTTCTCATGTTTGTGTACCATCTTTCTTGTTGCTTTCATTCTTCCAGATAATACTGCAGAAAATATGTTGCAAAGTCTACATTTTAAGACATGTTTAATTGTTATAAACATGCATATATTTTTTATAATAAACCCTAGTTTCTCAACAATTCCAATTTAAAAAAAAAAATCTTCCGGTTGATGGAATACTACTATGCACACACATTACAAACATCAAAAGAAGGGAAAGGAAAATAATACTTGAATAAATAATCTGAAATCTATCCCTTTGTATGCCTTTAGAGCTCTATGGAAGCAAATATCATAACTCAATCCCCAAATAAATAGACTAAGGAAAATTATTAATAGGTCACAATTACCAATTGAAGATCAGAAATTTCATAAGTATGCCCACAAAAAATATAGCGCCAAATACAAAAAAATAATACACAAACTTCAAAATGTCATTCACTGCATATGGATCAATGAATTTAAGCTAAGCAAGGAACTAGAAAGAATGTTTCACCTAGATTCAAGAGAAGGAAGAACACAGTTTTTTTCTTCTAAAACATAGATCTGACAATATGACGGAAAAGGTTTCTTGAGATGATCATCCTTGAATATGACGGAATGCATTGCTCTTAACTATTGGGCTGTGGAAATACCGCATTTAGGTGCAGAATTTGTTGGAAGATGGGCAGTTTTTTGGGATCTTGTCCAAAAATTATTCAAAACATAGGAGGAAGAAGATAATTACAGTGGAAAAAATTGTTTTTCTAAGCACTAACTCTAAATGTTGAGGGAAACAAAGAGAGCTAGGGTTATAATAATTTGAGCCATGGCCTAAAGGATAGCAATCGAAGGGACTATTGCATAGTTATTATTGTGTTATTGTGTGGTCATTTCACATTAACTACAGTCTGGATGGTTTGTCCAACTGCAAATTTTCTATCATAAGGGAGCAATTATGGCCTCACCCAAAAATTACATTGTTAATTTTGATTCTAGTCCAGTTCAGAAAGAAGATACTCAGAGTTCTATAATATGTTCATTTAGTAACAATTCCTCTTGTTCTGGTTCACCACATAAGATTTCAAACAAACTTGTTCTAGGTTCACTTCTATCTGGGAGTCACAAAGAATCAATGGGAGGGAAAGCACAGTTATGGAGTAGAAATACAACAATTGAGAAAGACTCACACTCTGGAAAATTATTTGACAAGGGAACATATATTGCTTAGGGGGATAGTCATCAGAGGTTGATAGTAAGACTTCCTAACCCATCATGTTTATTTTATTTTAGAGGGGAATAATACATTTTAAAGGTTTATTTAGAAAATCAATAAAAGAGCATACTATAAAAAGATTCAAAACAAAGTAAAGCTTGCGTTTTAAGAGCCAACTACATTTAGAGAGCCCACAATGTCATACAAAAGAAGGAATTGACTAAAAATTACAAATTGTGACTGAAAAATTCTACTACAGACAGTCAAACATGACATCTAGGCAGCAGCCTCAACAACATCTTGATACCTCAACAGACTTAGGCCAGATCTCACTGACAAAAAATTGAGAAACTGTCCAACCAGGTCAACATCCTTAGAGAAGCAAATGACAGTATTAAACATAAGTGCATAAATTTTGAATAGACAAAGGGCACAATGTGACACCTGTTTGAGTAGATCATATATAGTTTCCCAATGGTTAAAACAAAAGACATTAACATTTACAGGAAGCATTTTGGGAAAATTGAGAAACTTTCCAACCAAATCAACATCCTTAGAGAAGCAGATGATAGTATTAAACATAAGTGCATAAATTTTGAATAGACAAAGGGCACAATGTGGCACCTGTTTGAGTAGATCATATATAGTTTCCCAATGGTTAAAAAGAAAGACATTAACATTTACAGGATGCATTTTGGTGCCAACTATGGAAGAATTAAAAAGTTAGCTTGGAATTAAAATATGGAGAACTGATTAACCTAACTATAAAAGTAAAAGGACTTTTTTCAGTGCTAAAATGTCACGCCACAAACACTATTGTGCAGTATAAAAACTCTGGACTTGTATTTATAGCATGATTATCCTGTTATTCTATTTGTTCCGATATGGGATTTGGTGAGTACAAATTAATCAGTTGCAGAAATTGCAAATGTGGATCGTGTATTGACAGATTAAATTCCAAAATTTCATGGGTTATTAGAACTTATCCACCACTTCTATCTCTAAACTCTTACACAACAAATCTCCATAGGAAAAATCTGGTTTCAGATTTATCCAAAGGAAAGGAAAATTTCCCAATATTGAAAGGCTATGGAATCTATTAATCAAGATACAAATATAAAATAAACCCACTTGTGAACAAGCATTCAAGAAACAAAGAAAAGCAGGAGTCTGACCTGGTAAAGCATAACAAAGGTAGTCTGAGAACCCAAATATGGGAGTATCTTCACCCTGAATTTATGCACATCGTTTCCTCCATACTGCATTTCATCCTTTGGACCATACTTGGTAATCTTTTTCAAATTCCTTTGATCATCAAATGCTATTAGGGGTTTTGAACCTGCACCTGTTCCATGGGAACTATATGCCTCCAATTGTCTATCATTTAAAAGAATCAAAACCTGCTGTGAACTAGGTTCATATCGAAACTTCCTCTGCTCGTAGTAATTGTATTCTATAGATTTTTTGAAATCTTTCTCCATAAGAGGTCTGCAATGTCTACATATCTGAAATCGCACCTTCTCCAGTTCAAGATACAACTATCAACTTTAAACTATCCTTGGAGGGATTCCTTTCTCAAATGAAACCCCACCAGGTATAGCGGCCTCCTCGACTTGACCAATATTTATGTGAGATAAAACCCTACTCCTGCTTCATACACATCTCCATTTAAATCATAATCCTTTAGGAATGAACCGATGAAAACCCTATCAAAGAACTGAGAAATGTGCTCCATGACCCAAGAGGGATTCCCCTCTCAGGAGAAAAAGAAAGAGAGGAATCCGGCCATGGAGGAAGGGGGATCTCGTTTAAATTGAAAGGGACTTCTACTGGAAGAGATACATGGGGGATACTCCTCAACATAAAAACTTTGAAAATGACAAAAACCCTAAGAGGAAACACTAGCTCCACCAACTGAGAGAGGGGGAAAATGGCTAGATCCAAGTGAGTCCATCTATCCTAGGGGTAGAAAACCCCATTCCTGAGGCACGTAACCATAGCCACTCTATTGTTATAAACTCAAGATTTGTGTAGGATACAAGGTACATGCATTACTATATGAGTAAATCACACCACCTATAGGGTCGATAGCCTCCCTAAATTCACACGTGGACGACCTCTAGCCCTAGACATATCCCTCGGAAGAGGACCCTGAAAAAAACCCTGACATTTACCTAACATTTGGTGATTTTGAAATAGAAACCCCTTCAAATGGATAAGCTAAAAATTACAAAAAATCCTCTACATATGATTGTAGCGAATCTTTGACCACATTATTTTTCTGCCCGTTGTTGCTAGCTCCCACATGCCACTCCCTCGCCCATCATTATACACATAAGACTCTTTTGATCCAATTGATTTCCTCTATCATTTGAAATGTGAGCACATTCTTTGCATCCAAATATTCTAATATGTTCCACAAAGGTTTTTCTTCCACTCTATTTAATGATTGGAGTCACATCCCATACATTTTAGTGAGAAAAAAATTCAAATATTTTGAGTAATAGACAACTTGCACCCAAAAATTAGTCAAAAAACCTTTGGCCTAAAGCAAACAACATTCCATTTCTATGAAAGTGTAATTCTTCCTTTTAGGGTTTTCATTTTTCATAGGTGTGCAATGTACAAATCATTGCCAAGAGATACAATTATCTCACAATTACTTTTTAAAATCATTTCCTACATATTCAACTCCATTGTTAGATCTTAAACATGTCACAACTCGACCACATTGTCTTTGAATTAATGCCCTAAATTTATTTAACTTCTCAAAGACACAACTCTTATTTGCCAAGAAATATATCCAAGTATACCTAGAAAAGTCATCTATGAAGGTCAAGAAATACCTTGCACTAGCTAGTCATGGTTTGTTTAGGGAACACAAGTTGTTATAGACAAGTTCTAGATAAGTCCTTGCTCTCAAAGTTGTCCCTATTTCAAAGGCCACTTGATGATTATTTGAAATAATCCATCCCTCACATACTCCATTAGGGGGAACAAGCTTAGGTATTCTAGTAGCCATGTTTTGTTTCACCATTAGTTTCATTGCTTTGGAAATTTAGATCTTTGATTCAATCATGCCAAAGTCTAGGTTTCAATCTGAGAGATGATTGTAACTATTCTTGGATATTTCTTAGGATCACAAAACATATCTAGTCTATGGTGAATAGGGCTAAATATGGAGCAAATAGACTTAGGCTTAGATTTTTTTAGTTCCCAATGACATGGAATTATGTCAAGTACATGTATCAACCATACAATTATCTAGGACATAACTGTGACTTTGAGGTGAGATATAGAAAGGAGACCTATATCTATTTAAATCAAAGGTGTTCAAACTAAGATTACAAATCAAGTTAGATTACGCAACCTTGGGAAGTTATATGGGTCCTTAACCAAATCAAATTATATTGTGCCACCTTGGGAAGTTAGATGAGTCCTTAACCAAACTTTGAACAACAATTCAAAACATTGAGGAATATGCAAAGCATCTGTCAGGGTCATGTTGAAAGGGGTCTTGGAAAATTCATCAAATTTGTTACATTAATGTCCTCTAACAATGTCAACACTAAATGCATATTTTTTTTTGTCCTGATATTCCATGGCATGTGTCCTTTGATGGAGAGAGGAATCAACCTATGCCTATCTTGAGCATGACTTTAAATATAAAAAAAGGTACATAGCAATTTGTGTAAATGTAATAAGTAGTGCTAATATTTGTACAAGCAGTGCATAAAATTTTAGTGTAAAAGAATATGATCATATGTTTGTAAAAAATGTTATATTTTGATATTCATTATCTTATTTCAATATAATTGCATTCGAAAATAGCAAGCATGCATATTCATTTATTAAATAAGTATTTACATTTATTAATCATTTTGAATGTTTAAGGGCCAAATCTCCTCAACATCCCTCTCCACTATTGATCATATTCAAACTTCAAATCCCTTTCCATATATCTATTCAACAAATATTCTCACTTTTGTCCAAAGAATCACTAATATTCTCACTTTTGTCTCACGAATCAAGATAACTAGTTAAAGAAATGCACTTTGTCCAACTAAGCTTTTCCCCTATGTGTATTCAACTAATATTTGAAATCAAAATTTTCCATCAAACCTAGGAAATGATCATGCAAACTTAGCCTCAAGCCCCTCCAAATAAATAGGTACAAATTGATTTATTTTTCTTATTAATGATTTATGCAACATGTAGACCTAGAAGCATCGGAAAACTCCTACCATATAAAAAAATAAGCATCATATTAATTTTCTCATTCCAACAATATATCTCTTAGTTGATCAAGAATCCACTAATTTAAAAAAAAAATTCCATTTAATTAACCTTTTAATTTATAATATAGCATATAACATGCTCAACAAAATTTCCAAAACTAGAGATAACATCATGTAAAAAGGAGTTGCAAACTGTAGAAAAAGAATTAGCTAGATCTAATTTACAATCATACCTCTTTCACTATTTATTGCCTAAAATGTAATTATTTTTATGTAACAATAATATTTTCAGTGATTTTCTTTTTCTCCAAAAACCTCCTTGGTTCTAAGATGACATTTGGGATGATCTTCTTAATCCTATTGGACATAATCCTGGTTAGGATTTTGTAGGAAGAATTACATAATCTTGTGGTCATGTTAGAAACCTGCATATCTAGTGTTCTAAACTTCAAAATGAGCAGTACCACATCCCACTTCCAAGCCAAATATCCCCTATGGAGGGCCAATATGGTGGTTTGGGACCACACACATGGACCATGACCCCCACAGTAAGATCTCTAAATCCATCTAGATTGTTAAAATTTTGTAAAATATTGTACAAATTCATTATCAAAATTGTAATTTTCCATTAATGTCAGTGTGACACAACTGAATATGACTAACATAAATGACTAATTCACATTAATTGTTGTTATCTAGTCATATTTATATTCCCATGACTAAATTAGTCATTTATGTTAGTCATTTTTTTTTAGTCACTCATTATCTAGTCATATATTGTATTCTGTGACTAAATTAGTCGTTTATCTAAGTCGTTTTTAGTTGGCTTATTTAAAATTGCTCAATTTTAGTCCTTTATCCCTTGAAAAAACAGTTGTGACTAATTTTTTAAGTCTCTTAGTCACTTATCTCTCATTTTGTATAACTAGTGATACAATCACAAACTTATCCAAGTATTTGCTAAAAACACTGTTCATAAGACACATGAAAGTAGCAGGTGCATTGGTTATGCCAAATGGCACCACAATGAAATCATAGTGTCCATATCTAGTTCGGAAAGTTGTTTTGTGAATGTCTTCATCCTTTATCCTCACTTGATGGTACCCATACCTCAAGTCAATCTTGGAAAACACTTTAGCTTCCTTCATCTGGTAAAAAAAGTCATCAATTATTGGCAATGGATACTTGTTCTTGACTGTTACCTTGTTTAGCTGCCTATAATCTATACATAGCCTTAAGGGCCCATCCTTCTTCTTAACAAACAACATAGGTGCACCCCAAGGAGATACACTCAGTCTGATATACTCCTTGTCCATTAACTCTTTCAACTGCATCTTTAATTTTATCAGTTCATGTGTGCTCATTCTATAAGGGGCTTTGGAGCTTGGTGTTGCTCCTGGAACAAGGTTAATGAATAAATCACTGTCTCTCTTAGGTGGTATTCCTGGCACTTCATATGGAAATACATCTTGGAACTCATGCAATAGATGAAAGTCCTCTAACTTTTATCCTTTATCTTCTGTTGAGTCTGATATATGCACAACATATAATTGACAACCCTTTTTATAGAACTTTATCAGCTGTAAGGATGAAATCTACCTTGCTAAAACTTGTTTCAAAATTCCTTTAACCAACCATGGTCTTCCTTCATCATCCATACACTCAGGTACCTTCTTGTAGCATTGAAGCTTGGCTCTATGCTTCTCCAACCAATCCATGCCTATTAGGGCATCGTAAGATCCTAAGGGTAGTACATTCAAGTTTACCTTGGTGGAAATCCCATTCAGTTCTTTGGACATTCCACCATTACTTCACTCACCTTTCTCTTGGTCCCAGTGGCTAGTTAAACTAACCAAGACTTATTATGTTTCATTTTACCAAGTGAACAACTTTCAACTACTTTAGGGGACACATAACTTTGAGTGGACCCTGGATCAATTAAAACAGAAATAGATTACTTTGCAATCTTACCTTCAGCTTCTACCATTGTTGATTGGTGGTCTTCCTGTGATCATCTAATGTTGCATAGATTCAAGGTGTGGATCTAGCCATATCTTCTACTATGGTTGCTTCTTCCAATTTGTGCAAGCTTCGGGAATTTCCTCTTCGATTTGGGCAGTCTCTAAGCATGTGGTTGTCTCCACATCCCTAACACTCAAGTGGTCCTTTTGATGTGTTCTATGTTGTTATAGCTAGTTTGAACCTATTTCTTGCTGGTTGTCCCTGTGGAAAGTTTCTGGATTCATTCATGAAAGGTTGTTTGAAGCCACTTATCCTTGGTTCAAATCCTCCTTTGGGATTTCCTTTCCATGCTGGTTGAGTATCTGTCTTCCCTTTATTCTACACAGAATAGAGCATGGCCATTCTAATGGCCTCATCGAAACTTGGTGGATGGACAAACTCAATCATATCCCTGTAGTTCTGTGGTATGCATCCAAGGAAAAACTGAATCTTCACCCTTTCATCCTTGATGTAGTCCACATACCTTAATAATTCCAAGAATTTATGAACATGTTCTTCCATGGAAGTTTGCCCCAACCTGAGTTCATTGAACTCCTTTCTCTTGTTGTCATAATACCTAGCTGATAGGTATTTCTCCTTGAAGTATCTCTTAAACCGCTCCCAGCTGGTCCTTCTTTCATTGGTTCTCTTTAACTTCATGAGATGTTCCCACCAAATGGAAGCTCTTCCATTCAGATTGTAAATGGAAACTCTAGCCTTTTCACTCTCTGAATAATCATGCATTTTGAAATAATTTTTCATTCCAAGTAGCCATGCCTCTGCCTCTTGGCTTGTATTGCTTTCTCTATCAAAGGTAGGAGCTCTTTCTTTCCTGAATTCTCCCTGTGGTATCCCTCTGAACCTCCTTCTTTTCTCAGTCTGATTGTAAGTGTGTCTTGGACTTCTTTGAGAGTCTATCAAGTGTTCTGACATGCTGGAAGGAGATCTTGAAGAGGATGTCCTGTGCCTTCTTCTCACATCACCCCCTTTATGGCTTGGAGTCCTCTACCTAAAATGACCTCTATAATGGCTAATTGCATTCCTTTCTTCTCGTCCCGTATTGCTTGGATTAGACCCCATGTTTACTTTCTGGTGCATGTTAGTGAGGATCTGTAGAATGGCCACATTGAGCTGGTGCTGCTCTTCTTGCATCTTTATCAGCCTCTCATTAAAGCTTACGATGGTCTTAACCAAGTCCTAGGGATTCATCCGCTCCCATCTTCCATTAGACGTTGATTCCGCGTGCTCTTCCTGAAGGTTTTCCTCCAGCACATCCTCTTCCAGTTCATAGGGATTTTGTGCATCATTATCGGTCACCATTATTTCTTTCTGACACACAGTCTTGCTGTTCAATTCAATTGTAACCTGCTGCAATCACGGTGCATGATATAATTTTTTATTAGACAACATATAATGCAAACCATCTATAAAAATATGGAAATTACTCATTAAACCATTAGTAAACAAGAGTTTTGTTACGTCAAACAGTGCCACGGGCATTTCTTTGCGTGCGATTTCTTCCCCTGTTCGGCCCTAACAACCCCAGTGTTGTAACTGAAGCTCTAATACCACTCTGTAACAACCCTGGACCTCCCATGTGGCCTTTCGAGGCGATCGAATATCTGGCGTTACTTTTTTTTTATTTTACTTTCAAATCTACAAATAGTTTCACTGGATTTGGATCTGCAATCCACCATTACGATCCGCAATTCTCAAATGTGTCTTTCCAGAATCCATAATCTGCATCGCGTCTTTCTGCAATCCGCAATCCACAATCGTGTCTTTTCACAATTTGCATTGAGTCTTTCCGCAATCCATAATCATGCCCTTCCACAATCCGCAATCCGCATTGCGTCTTTCCGCAATCCACAATTGCGCCTTTCTGTGGCCTTTCTGCAACCTGCAATCCGCATTGCGGAAGTCGGAATGCAGAAGTCCAACTTCCAACTTACGAAAAACTTCCCTTTTCGCAATCTGCATTGCGGAATCCTAACTTTAAACTTCCAGAAACTTCACCTACCACAATCCGCAATCCGCATTGTGGAAGTCGGAATTGCAAAAGCCTAACTATAAACTTCCGGAAACTTCACCTTTCCTCAATTTGCAATCCACATTGCAGAATTCAGAATTGAGGAATCCTAACTTTAAACTTCTGTAACTTCACCTTCCGCAATCCACAATCCGCATTGCGGAAGTCAGAATTGTGGATGCCCAACTTCTCTATTTCTGCAGTTTACTAAGGCAAACTTCTAAGGTCATAACTTCCTTATCCAGGGTCCAAATGAGGCAAGTTTGGTACCGTTGGAAAGCTCTTGAAGATCTATATCCAATGGTAAAACCCCCAACCCTTATGAGGTATCTAACCTCTCCATTTCCTTCTTTGAAGTTATGTCTATAAACCTTCCAACATACTTCCCAACCCTTAACAGATCTCTACCTATCTCCTGCCATAACCCATCTTTCCTCTGACTCATAGAGTGGCTAAGCATGCCAAAAGCCCCATACCATTCCATGGTTAATTAAGCTTAAGTAGTCCATTTACAAGTTTAAGTATCTCATAACAAAATACATATGATAAAAGAAACTAAATCTAACCATACATCTAACACATGTAAGATTAGAAATGCATTAAACTCATGCAACTGAATAAGGTACTCAACCTGCACTCATGATTACACATGGTCTAACTATTAATCCCATTCATATAACATTCATTCAATAGGTTAAACAATACAACATAATAATAATACATGAAATAACATCATTCATTCCACATAATACTTATCTTTTTTTCTTGAAGTTGCCCCAACAACTGGCTAAGTGAGAGAAACGTTCCACCCAACCTTAGGTCTCTGTCAAGCCTATACTCTTTTAGCTAAGAGACCACCCATGAGCTGGGCTATGTATCCTCTAAGGAGGGCCAGGTAGGATCTCTAATATTCAAGATCCACTTCCAATGCTAAGCCAACTTATAGCTAGGTTTTTCAAGCAATCCAGGAAACATACTCATGCTAAGCCACCCTGCAATTGGGTTTATCAAGCAACCACATGCTAAGCCAACCTACAAATGGTTTTATCAAGCATACAGGGAAACATAGAGGATATTTATAAGCCAATGATCTCAACCACAGAGCTACAAACATCTCAATCGCTCAGCAGATATGCACCCAGGTTATCCACCTCACCCAACAAAAGGAAGGCCCTCTTCTCTACTACATAGTCCCTCAAGGCCCCTTCCATTCCAATACTATTCAGGGTAGGCATAAGAAGGTCCTACTTCTAGTTCTATGAGATCGTAGTCTTCACTGGGTTTATCAAGCATTCCAACCTTAAACCCTATATTCTCCTTCTACTAAACAAGCTGGTTCATCCCAGGGTTGCGAACTAAACTTTGTCCCGCAACTCGAATCTCTGCTTGCGGAATTCCAGGCTTCACATAACTTCCTCGAGCTATTCACGCCCTGTAATCCCTCTCAGTTCGTATTCAGGTTTCTACTCCAATATCACGCATATGTGCGAGATTCATCTGGTACTCGGTTTCTCTACTTCGGCTCTTTCTGCGTCTCAAGGTCTCTCCCCCACATAATCAATCCTATCACCAACCGATAGAATGAATGAACTGAGTGTCGAACCCCCAACCCATATCTCAGCATCATTTTTTATCCCCTATGTTATAGGTCAAATCTTCACCTCTCCATCTATGATCACATTGCCCTATCGATCACACAAAAGGATACTATGGATGGAAGAGCTAGATTGACCTTGGGTGAGTTACTGTTGAGATCACACATCTTTGACTGAAAATCATATTTTTTCTACAGTTTTCATTATGTGTGCGCTACTCTTGCTACTGACATCTAGCATTCCAAATGATGGTTCTATTGAAGACAACCCATGCACTTATCCCAAAACATTTGTACGCTAGTTGTTAAGATCACTAGTTGCATACTGTGTGGTAGTTTACTATTATGATACCTGCGCACATATTATTATGAATGGAAAAAATATATTAATATTACGAATTGGGATTAGTTGACGTTGGTTTTGTAACTCCCCCAACCTCCCAATTCAACTACCTCACAAATCTAACTTCCAGCCTTGTCCCATAAATACAAGGGGAAGCCATGAGGGAGGTTCAATGAAGAAGAAGCTATTGTTATGCTGAAGGAATTTCTAGGTCATTGTGAGGAGCAGGAGCCCAGGACTTGGTTGCAGAAGTGTTTGGATAGATTAGGTATAACTCTATTTGGCTACATTTCTTTGGCAATAAAAATATCAAGATACCCTTTCCGTCCCAATGGAATGTATTTTCTATTGAATATCTGATTGTAATTAATGTTAAGTTGCTTTCAATTTCATTATATATTTACAATCCAAATACACTGAGGAAGGTTAATTTATTTTGCAGGTACATTACTGTGGAGATTGGGAGAAAGCTAGGACCAGCCATCGTTAAAAAGGTACTAATTTCAGAATCCTAATATCATTTCATTCATGGTAATTAATGCAAAGTAGAATGTATCTATCTGCCACCCCATTTAAGTTGATAGTGTCATTTCCCCCACTATAGGGTATTTTCCTACACAACAGAACTGGTGACTTTGTTGGGGAGCACCAGTTTTTTCTGCTCTCGGGACCTTGTCTAGGTTTTCTTTCAGTTTTACATTCCGTTGGCTTTCTGAGAGGTTTTGATAGGTTAGTTTGCTATTTCCTTTTTCTTTGATTCATTTCAGTCTGACTGTGTAAATCCCTTTTTCATTTCTTTTAGTCCCTGTGCACTAGTCTTTTGTGCATACATAAGCGCACCTTCTACCCTATGCGCTAGTTTCCTTGAAACATACCCACACACTTTTTGTTACAGGCGTTGGTTTTTATACCAGACATAAGCATACTTTCCTATAGGTCTAAACCTTTTACTAGGGTTTTGGTTTCCAGGTTGTTTGGTCCACTGTTGGCACTTGATTTGCCTTTTTGACTGTCTTTAAGACATCTTTGTCTTGTTTGAGTCTTATTTTAACCTCTTGAACGTCCCTTTAGATTACTTCACTTGCTTCAGTATTTGTTTTAGGTGTCTTTACTTTTTGTTTAGGTCTTTTGAACATGTGCGCAACTCCCTGCTAGTCACAGTAGTGCATCTTTTTCCCTAGACGTGTGTTGCAATCCTACAGACCTGCACACTCAACACTTGTTTTCTTTTGCAATACCTATGCACATTTACTGAGTTTTTCTTTATTTTTTAGGGTTTGACATCAGTTTAAGTTTTTGGGTGTCTTTGAAAGATTTGATGCTCTGGATACCTTCTGACCTTTTGTTCAGGTCAGTCTGAGTTGGTTGAAGTCTTCTTGTTAGCTTTTCATTTTGAGTTTGTGTGGTGGTAGAGTTACTTTGGTTTTATTGTCTACCCTACCTATTTGGTAGATGATTTTATTTGGTTTTTTATGCTTAGGAGCAGCCTCTAGATATGTCTTTCTGTTGCATGCATCATCTTTTCCTTTTCTTTTGCATCTTGTTCCAAATCTAGAGTTTTTTCATAGAAACAACTCTGTAGGTCAAGTCCGTGTCATATTTGGATTTGATTTCTTTAAGCTATTAAGTTTTTATGTTTACCCACACTCTTGATAGATATTGCTTGTTTCCTTTTTTCAGATTCATTTTCTTTTGCAAAATAGAAGAAAAGATAAAAATTTGAAAATTGGTAGCTTAGTTGTAAGATTTTCCATTATTGTTTCGAAGTAGGATAGATTATTTTTCTATTTTCTTTGTAAATTAAAAAAGAAAATTGGAAAAAGAAAAATGTTTATGCTTAGGATTGCCTATCTTTTGTTTTGAAAGACATAAACAAAAAAATAAGAGTTTTTGTCATGTTTTAAAGCATCATCTGTACACACTTTGCTTTCTGTCATAAACCATACCACACACTTCACTACCCTTTTTGAGTAAAAACTAGCCTCTAAAAAGAAAATTTAATAAAATCAATTAGCAACTTTTTATTTTTTAGGTTTGACACTACATCAACTAGCTTAGGCTAGGGTTTCAGGGTAAATCACCTTAAATTTCCTGAAATCGGTTTCATTGCTCAATAATCATAGTAAGACAATATCTTAGGTAAACCCACTTATATCAAAATATCCTGGGAACGCTCTACTCAAACCAGAGTTAAGCACAAGGTCGTGTGCAATTGGAACTGCTGAGGATACTCCCTCACTTTCCTTTCAAACATAAACCAGAGCTGATTCGCGTACGGGGTCCACTAGTACGTTTAAGTGCTTTTGGATTTAGGGCTTTGCTACCCTACCCATGCATCTTGGCTAGGCTGACGAATTTTCCCCCAAGTATTTTCATGTTTTTGGTATCCTTAGTATCTTAACCCTAGGGCTCTTCACAGCTATAGTGGAAGGATATTTCCACTACACCTCAAATAGACATGGAGGGTAACCCTTTGCAGTAATCCGAGGAGGGCGGTTTGGTGATTCAAATGCTTGCACTGAGAGGAACTCCATTGGACACCATATAACTAACCGTCAATACTCTATTGATTTTTTCTGGGCCCTCATCATCCCAGACTTGCTTCTGAGAGTATTAGCTTTGTTTGCCTGGTTTTGATCACTTTAGGACATTTTGTTGTGGTATGTTGTTTTCTCCCTAGTTATTTAGTGGCCACTAGGTTTTTATACTTACTTTGCTTTTGATATAGCTATTGAGGATCAACCTCTCCATAGGTCACGAAGGTTACAAAACCTTCCACCACTCACTGTGGAGCCTCCATCGCCACCGCGACGCCAAAGGATTGATTCCCGTGGTTCATACGAACTTACGGGAAACAATGAACCACCTGGAGAACTATAGATCAGGATTCAAGATCAATAGGTCTTTGATACTATTAAGGTTGAGGACTTAACTTCTTGAGAGTTTAGCACTCCTTTCAACCCTCCTCTGACTGGACCAAACGATCCATTACTTGTAACTGTAGACCCTCTAGGCCAACCCGAGTATAGTGCATACTGGTTTGCCCCTAGTCATTACATGGCTAGTTCTGGAGATTAAACAAGAGTTCCACAAAATCCTACTGCAGCTATGATTACGAGAGCTCTCTCTCATTCTTTTTCAAGCACATCGGTATCCACCTCATTCCAGGCTACATTTGCCTTGAGCCCTTCTTTTCGTTTCAGCACTAGTTCCATAGGTATGTCTAGTTCTCAACCTTCGACAACAACTACCCCTTTCGGTGCCACTGCTGGACCTTTTCAGATCCCTGTCACATGGATATCCTCGGTACCATCTACTTCATCTCCTTTCATGCAACAATCCTAGGGCATTCCACAAACTGCTCCTTTCGGTCAAGGTTTTTCTTGGTTTGGAGGAAACATAGCTCCCTCCATGCCCTTTGTAGGCTTAATGCCCACTCTATCCACAAATGTAGTAGGATCGATGCTTGTGTCGTCCGTTACATCCACACCTGGGTTTAACCCCTACACAGGTCAGAATGTACATCCTTCCAATGTGTAAACATCTTATATACCTGTAGGGAGTATCCATTTTTCACTATTTGGTGGAGGAGGTGGTAACACATTTAACCCACATTACGAAGGGTCTAATACCCAACTGCAATGGACACACACTCAAGGAAGTAACCCTCTCTCTTTTGGTTGGAGAAATTTTAGCAACGCGTTTACTTCACAACCGGTGGCTAGGGGAAACCCCAACCAGCAGAACATGAGTCAGGATTTAGGTGGTTCCCCTACCGAAACCTTGCTAACCAAATGCCATTGAAAAAACCTCGTTTAACTTTTCTGGCAACCTTGAATTTTCTAGATATTTCAAAACTAACAAATGATCTGGTGCAGCATCACCCCGCATGGCCACCTGTCCCAACTGAGCTGCCTTTAGACATTCCAAAGTTTGAAGGCAAGACTGGGGTAGATCCTGGTGACCATGTCACTACATTTCATCTCCGGTGCTATTCTAATTCATTAAACGACGATTCCATCAGATTAAGGCTCTTTCAAAGAACCTTGACTAGCACTGTAGGTAAATGGTATATTGAACTGCCTAGAGCTGCTTATGATAATTTTTGGTATCTGGCTACAGTTTTTCTGAATCACTTTCAACTCCCTGTCTAGTACGATGCCGGTAGAGACCTTCTGTCAAATTTTAGATAGAACAAAGCTACTCATTTATCTGACCACATTCAGGAATGGCGAAGGAGAAAGAGGCTCATTAAAGTTGAGATTCCTCCAGAATTTCTTTTAGAGTGTTATTTGAAATCACTCCTTCCTTAAATTTCTAAGGAAGTAGCAACTTCAGGAGTGTCTTCTGAGGAATAGGTCATTCTCAAGACCCAACAACTTGATCTTGTTTATGCTCAATCTGGGATCCTGTACGAGATCATTATAGACGCACTGAGATCTAATATAGATCTAGGTAAACCCAAGCCTGGACCACCTGCTGATGGCATCGTGGGTTCAGTATATTCTGCAGCATTTGAAGCTTTAAATAAGCAGGTTCACGGCTTATCTGTCAAACAGTCTACTGTGGAAGCAATTTTAGTTGCAACCCCCCCTTTGCAAACGGAATTTGTACAACAAGTGCAGATAAATCAAAAGGGTCCTCGGAAACCCAACAACAACCAAAAGAAGGGCAATAAAGGGGAGGGAAACCACCAAAATCCCAAAAATACAGAAAATGCCGAGGAGGGAAAAAAGGATAAAAAGAAGGTGAAGTTCCCTTGTAAGTTATGCAAGGAGGACCACCTCACCCATCAATGCCCTCTAATGGAAGAAGCCCAGAAGCTACTCCATGAGAAGAAACCAACTGTCCTAAAAGACCCATTCCCTAACAGACAAGGTTCAACTTTTGGCAACTCTAGTGCTGGGGGCACCTCTCATGCCTCATCAACTAATTAATCATTTATTAATATGGTTAATTCAGACATGGTTTTACAAACTCGAGCCAAAAAATTTACTACAGACTCACAACAAAAGGATAAGGATGTTCCCGAATCATCCACTCCTCTCCACATCAAGAGACCAGTAGATTCACTGCCTAAGATTCCTAAATGTGTCTTCAAATGGGATGTGCATAATCCTAACGCATGGGCTGCTCCTAACTACAATGTTGTGGAGGATTTATCCCAAGCTCCCTGTGCCATGTCCACTTTGGAGGTACTGCAAAGTAGTCCATTACAACACAGTGCATTTCTCGCAACGATCAGGAGCATAGACTCATCCAATATGCTTTCTCATTTTGATATGTCAAGTATCAAACCTCGGTTTCTGTACCACGTCGCTCTCCAAATAGAAGTAGTCCATGGTCCCAAGACCATTGGAAGAGCTATTGTAGATGAGGGCACGTCTACGTGTGTAATGTCCATTTCTTGCTGGAAGGCTTTGGGCTCACCCGAATTAGCCCCCCCAAAAACCTTTCTTACCGCCTTTGATGGAAGATCGTTCCGTCCACACATAGTCTTACCATCATTCGACGTTGAACTTGCTGGTAAGCTAGTGTCTATAGAAGTTGAAGTGCTAGATGCTCCACTTGACTACAATTTGTTGTCAGGTAGGAGTTGGAAATATGCAATGCAAGGAGTGCCATTAGTCATTTTCTGAGTGTTAATGTTCCCTCACAAAGGCAAGATCATCACAGTTTATCAACTTTTGTTTCTCGGAAAAACAACCAGACTTTATCGGATTCAACAATTCAGTTGGTTGATCAGTATCACCCAGCTACTGAGAGTTTAGGAGCAGGGCTCTATGGGTCATTAATGGGAACTTTTGACCTACCTGCTCCTATTCATTTTATTGGTTATGAGGAGTTTTCATTCACTGATATTTTCATTGTTTGTCCAATGATAGATCCATGGATTCTCCCCACTGAATCGGAACCAGTAGTGCCCTTATCTGTTGCGGAAGTGTTTTACTTAGATTCACAACATGCTGCAATAGACCATATTGTGATTCCATTGGTCTCTATCGAGTCAGATATGGACTATGCAGCGGCATGGTCAGTGGACTCCATCCACTCTTTTGACTATCTAGATACTGTTTTTCCCTCTAATGAGGCTATTTTGGAAGCAATGATAGGACTGTAACATCCTTGGGAACACATGCACCATAGGTCATATTTTCTTCTCGATCTAGACAGGATAGAGAGAGGAGAATTTTCTATGAGACCCGGTGGTAATGTTGATTTATCCGCTATCCCTTCTACTTCAAAATATGTTTATGCCCAAGGGAATATGGAAAACATATCCAGAACTATTTTGATCAACATTTCTATCAAACCTGGAGTCATGGAAAACCTTTTCATTGGGGTAGATTGTTCTCCTGAGGAGATCACGTTGTACACCAATCTGTTTAAGGAATTTCGCAATGTTTTCTCCTGTTCTTATGAGGAGATGCCAGGCATTGACCGTGCCATTGTAGAGCATGTCATCACAACTTATCCAAATGCTATTCCTATGAGACAGAGGCTTCGTCCAGTCAATCCTAAAAAAGCAGCAGCCATTAAGGTAGAAGTTGAGAAGTTGCTTAAAGACGGATTCATCTATTCAATTTCTATGATGGAATGGGTCTCAAACCCTATTCTGCCATATAAAAAGCAAGGAACCATTTGAGTCTGCATAGACTTCCAAGACCTAAATAAATCTTGTCCTAAGGAAAACTACTGCACACCGTTCATAGACCAGATCATCAATGTGTGTGTGGGCCATGAAATGTTTTCTTTCATGGATGGTTTTTCAGGATATAACCAGATTCAGATTAAACCTAAAGACCAACACAAGACATCTTTTATTTGTCCTTGGGGGACCTTCGCTTATCAGAATATTCCATTTGGCCTAAAAAAATGCTGGAGCTACCTTTCAGCACACAATGAACTTCACTTTTCATGATATCAAGTACGTAGTGGAACCTTATCTTGATGATCTCCCAGCACAATCTCACAAGAGACGGGATCATCCTGATCACTTAAGACTTGTGTTTGAATGGTGCAGATATTACAAGATTCGATTGAATCCTATCTCATCATTTTTGACAGTCTGTACAGACGTGGGATGGATTCCATTTTATGGCATTGATTGACCTTAGAGGAAGATGAAACAATATTGAATGATGTTCATAGTGGTGCCTGTGGGGGTCATCTTTCTGGGTTGGCAACAGCCCAGAAAATACTATGTGCTGGTTATTTTTGGCCCACGATCTTCAAATATTGTGTGGAAGATATGAAACGCTATCAACGATGTCAGTTTTTCACCAAAAATATGACAGCACACCCAAATCCTCTCCATCCTATGACTACAGCAGGCCCCTTCACCAAGTGGGGGATTGATTTCACGAATTGTAATCCAGTTTCGGCTGGAGGTCATCATCACATCATCATTGCCGTCGACTACTTCACCAAGTGGGCCAAGGCAATGCCTACTGTCAAAGCAGAGGGGGAAACGGCTGCTTACTTCATATTTAACCAGATCATTGCTAGGTTTGGTGTACCCCGAGAGATCGTTATAGACCATGGTCAACACTTTCAGAACATCATGATGACTGACTTATACACCATGTTATATTTTTGGCAGGAACATTTGTCTTCATTTTATTCACAAGCGAATGGTCAGGTCGAAGCAGTTAACAAAAATTTGAAAACCATTTTGTGAAGGACCGTTAATGTCAGTCGAACCAACTGACACATCATGTTGTATCCAGCTCTTTGGGCATACCGAGCTAATTTCAAGAATGCCACCAGGTTCTCTCCCTTTCAACTTGTTCATGGGATAGAAGCAACTATCCTGGTTGAAAGCGAAATTCCTTCATTGAAGTTGCTTATCCAACTACTTCCCGACACTTCAGTCTTAGAAGAACGTTTGCTGCACCTAGAACATCTTGATGAGCAACATCGTGATGTGCTCATAGCAAATGAAGCACATAAGAATCGAGTTAAAGTTCAATATGATAAGTCAGTTAAACCTAGGGTTTTTCTCGAAGGATACCTTGTTTTGCTTTATGACCAGGACAAGGAACCCTTAGGAGCTGGCAAGTTTAAGTCAATGTGGCTCGGTCCTTACATAGTCTCTAAGGTTCTGAAGAAGGGTTCTTATGAGTTAAAGGATTACGAGGGTAATAAGTTCTCGAAGCCTAGAGATGGGCTCTACTTGAAGAAGTACTACACTTAGGCCTTTGTGTTTTTTTAATGTATTATAGTTGTACATTTTGTAGAGTTAGATTTGCTTATGGTTGTCGTTACATCTTATGTGTCTATTGCTTTGTGTTTTAGATGTCGACTGAACATTTTATAGGATTTGTTGATGGTGCTAGTCGCCATACCCATCAGTTCGCTGCAGCTGCTAGGGTTATTTACTCACCAATTGGTCACCTAGTCTCTTCGGGAGGGGCTTGTTTAGGTTGTTGATGTATATGTAACTTCGGAATGTATTTCACATGTATATGTATATTGTATTCCTATAGAGATGGTATTATTCCTCTATAAGGAAGTGTCGTCATTTATATTGTAAGTGTCGTAACTTATACTTGATGGGTTATTAGACCACCTTATTTGGGGTCGGCCCTATATAAGTCATGTGGGTCAAAGGGTTATTAGACCACCCTATTGGGGGTCGGCCCACTCAGCATTATGTTATGTGGTTAAGTTCGAGCCTACATGAGTTAGGTAAAAAGGCAAGTCAAGTCAAGTATAAATAGAGTGCGGGAGGCACTCTATTTACTCACTCACTTCTCACACATGCACTCAAGGAGGAGTGGCGCACTTATGGAGGAGGAGGATCTGCTGCTAGGTTATGGCTATCTCTCTTGGTTGGTTGTATCATTGCTCTATCTATCTCTGAGGAAGTTATTGGGGTTTTTCACCTTTATGGTTTTCCCCAAGTAAATCTTTGTGTCTCTTGTGTGCTTGCATTATTGTCTCCATGATTGATATGCTGTAGATATGCTGTACATGTTGTTCTCTCAGTTAAGATCCTAGATCATATTGAAGTAAAATATGAAAATTTAACATGGTATCAGAGCTAGCCTGAAAGAAGGCATGATATGGCATGTATGACACTTGTTGCACTTACGATGCTAGGGCTTGATATAGCAAAAACCAGTCATCGTAGCACTTTCGCTATAAATCCGTTTTGGCGAATTTTTCGGATCTGAAATTGTTACAGGCCGAAGCTAAGATCTCCAGGTATCTTTTGTCCAAAGGAAAACCTCTAATTCGTTGTACTTTGTGATTTATGATCTGTACAATATAGGGTTTCGGCCTCTTCCAGATCTGAGTCAAAATCAGGTGACCTTGGGAAAAAGGTCATAAATTGGGCTAGGAAGCTCCAAATGAAATTTCGTGAAAAGTGATAGGTAGTACACAGACTTTACTATCTTAGAAAACTTTTCCAGAGGCCGAAGTTGAACCAGTGACACGTGGCACTCCGTACAAGTGCGCTCTACTGTATTATCCCATAAACAGGTCATGTTGCGACATTTGGCATAACTCTCTCTCAGAGAGTCCAATTGAGGTCATACCTGTCAGGATGGAAAGCTAACAGGCCGAGATATCTCAGGAAACTTTTTCAGAGGCCGAAGTTAAAACAGTGACATGTGGCACGCCGTACAAGTTCGCTCTCCTGTTTTATCCCAAAACAGGTCACGTTGCGACATTTGGCATAACTCTCTCTCAGAGAATCCAAATGAGGTCAGACCTATCAGGATGGAAAGATAACAGGTCAGGCTATCTCAGAAAACTTGTTAAGACCCTGTGGATCAAAAATTTCGGAGTTACACCAGAAACAATCAGGTACATATTTCTGTCAAAACAGAATTATTTTTTAGTACCTTCATTCATGGCTTCCGGAATTTAGGGCTTTGGAGAAAGTTGGAATTTTTGTAATCGGAGACCACGGCTGAATGCTACTCATCAAAATAAAAATTTAGAGACCAAAATCAGAATTTTTGGTTGGGTAGAAGGCCGGGTTTGATCAAACCCTAGTTCAGGACTTTGATCAGAAAAGTGGAAAATTAGGGCTTCTGTAAAAATGAGAATTTTTGAAATCTGTGACCACGGCTGGAAGCTCCTCAGAAAAATAGAAGCTTAGAGCTTTGGATCAAACATTTTGATGGGGCAAAAGAGTGGGCTTCATCAAACCCCAGTTCAGGGTCACGTCCAGTGAATCCGGAAGTTTCAAAGGCAAAATTGAGGAGTGAAACTTTGCAGTTTTCAAATTCTGAATATACCAGTTTGATCAGTTCATCAAGGCGCATATTCCTATCCTATCGAAAGGTTGAAATTCAAAGTTTGAATTTTTGGGGTTTCTCTGACAAACCCATATCCAGCTCAAGGTCCAGTTCTTGCAAATCAAGTGGATTGGGTTAATCCTAGAAGAAGATGGATTGATCACCTACATAAGTGAAAGAAGTTCCTGTCTCAGAGGGAGATGAGGATAAGGCCTTACATAAGAAGATTACAAGCGATCTCGACAGGTATGACTCATCGAGGTATGTTTCGATATTTTTCCATGATTAAGTTTATGGTATGTTTGTCTTCATGTTATTACGGTTAGTACAATTTTGATTTTAGATTTGTTGTATCACCTTAACAAAATTATGAATGCATGATAGAAGATATTCATTGGTTAGGGTGTTGACACTTATGATTGTACTAATGCATTATGGTGTTGTATGAGGTTTATGTTGTCTACTAACATGAAAGGTACACCAAGAAAGACAGATCATGTTCTGGTCCAAGAACATATGATCATGATAACATGAGGACAAAGATTCATCCATTGTCATGGATCTCATACAAGATCCATTCACGAGGTATGTATAACTTGGTTAACTTATGAGACATGCAGGTTACTAGCACAAGTCACTGAAGAGAACCAAAAGACATTATACGGGTATGTTAGACATAACTAGCTAACATGATAATCCAGGTATGTTTTTCCTATATCAAGCTAGATTCCTACCTTGGGTTAGGATCTTATACTATCGCGTTGTTGATAATGATTATTCATGAAGTCATAGGTTTGAATAATCATGATTGTATGCATATTATGTTTCTTACCATAATTGATGATATGACTAACCAGAAGAATCATGATGGTATAGGTTTGAATAATCACAGGTTTTATGCATTTTATATCTCTTATCTTGATTGATGATTCAACTAACCTGAAGAGTCTTAGGCTTGAGTAATTACAGGTTTAGACATGTTATGTTTCTTATGATTTGACTAACCATAAGAATCCTTGAATGCTAATGCTTATTATTTCAGTTTGAAATGATCATGACTATACATGCTTGAGATTATTGTGTTTTAATAATATACTAATGAATGTAAGATTTTATATGAGATCACAAGGATAACACATTCATGATACTAATAAGCATGCATAGGGACCAAGGATGAATATGAGTTCAAGAACAGGTAATTCAGG